>BGZK01000575.1:0-353671 GCA_005406025.1 Eumeta japonica
TGTTTTATACAAGTGTTACAAATGCGCAAATGTTCCATTGTGTTTTACAAGGTGGTTAGGTTATAAAAAAAATGAGATCTATAAAAATTTCATGTCCCTTCTACAAGTATTTCAAATATGTTAATGATGTGCTTCTAATTTAACATCTATAAACGTAGCAAATGCACATAAATACTTTTTAATAATTTCTTATGAAACCGATATCCAAGTAGGCGGAACACTTGTGTGGGGCGCAACAAATGTGAGTTAAGACAAGAGAACATTAAAAGTATGAATTACTCAGTTCTTTTAACGATAAAAAAATCGTCACGATACAAAAATCGTTACCATGAAGCGTGCGTATCGGAGGAAGATGACCAGAAACTCTTCATGGCGTTTGAAACTGCCAACATCCAGTGGTCCAGCGTGAAGACTAGGAATTTAGACTTCTTTTACAGGTACCTGAGCTCAGCAGTTGTATGTGATATGTATTATACACCAAAACTATTAATGGCTAGCTGTTGTCCGCGATTTTTTCTGCGTAGACAATGGGCATACGGTTGTGTTGAACAGTATTAAATGAAACGTAGCTTAGATTTCGAATTGGCTCACGAGCTGCGAATACTTTATCTAAATCTGTTTAATACATTTGATAACAAGAACAAATATTCGGATAGACATAGACAATAAGATCACGGTTGGGTTTAGAATCGAGATTTCAATAAAGATGAAAACATTGATTGACCAAGACGCTTTTCTCTCACAGAAAGAGTCGCAGAGAAATTTATGTTTATAAAGGGCTTTAGTAGTAACGATCAATTTTCAGTTGTAATTTTGCGGAGTTTGCTATACAATATTTTGCTATTTTATTTGAAGTTTATGAGCTTTTAATTCATCTTTTTATGAAATATAATCAATTCTAAACATCTTTATTTAAAAATCAGTGTATCCACTTGGATCTTATTGAACATGCGCACACAGAGCCCCTTATACCTACGAAACCGTGACTTTGCACAGTTGACTAACAAGTACGCACAGTTCTTTTTATTTACGGTACTAAGTTAAAACTCCAATTTCCTTAAACTTACTATTTATAGATATACGAGGTTCGAGATTATAAATTACGCGAACGGCCTGTTTCTGCAGCACGGAACTTCTATGAATATCCGCGACATGTTCCCAGGGAAAGATGCCATATGACATTAAACTATAAAAGCCAGAATAGACTAATCTATCGATTTCGATGTATGATATATTTCGTATTTTTTTTAATCATAAAGACGACAGAAGTTGTCGTATAATTAAGTTGCCTTTTCAGCGACCTACTGATATAAGGACCCCATGGAAACCTGTTATCTAGGCTAGAGTAATTTCCAGGACTAGGGTGGTATTCATATAGTCCAGATCTTCGAATCTTATTAAAAAAGTTTCGGATCCAAATCTTACATTTATAAGGGAATTTTTTATGTATCTTATTTTCACTTCATCTTAACGTAGGTTATTTCCTGTAAGCCATTTCTATTTCCTCAAAACTATGAGCATCGGCTGACGTAAAAGAAGAAAAAGCGCACAGGATAGTGAAACGGACGAGGCTGAATCCTTAAAACGAAAGTGATGAGCCCCTGGAGCACATCGGTATCGACGTGTCGATAAACCGGCGCATACATATTCAGCGGAGACACATCCGCCAACGGACGTGACAAACGCCGTGCCGCGGCCCGGCTCACGTTAACAGCCTGCGGGAAGCCTTAAATGTAGATTAATCAGGTGGTGTCCCTCGTAAATCCGGCGCCGCGCACCGCGCCGGGGAAACCCCGTAGATGCCTTTCGTGATTCTAGCCTCGATTTGGGCGAGTTTCGCGTTGCCTGTGTGGTAACGAATCGTGATTTTCATGTATCCACTCAATTTTGTAGATTATCTGCACGAGCTGAATTTGTTGCCTCACTTCGGATTATGATCTAATCGGTTCATGCATGTGCGCCAGACAAAGCAAAACGCAAAATATATTCGCTTGTTCTACATTCACTAAATCATAAAGGAACATATGATCATCAGTGTATTGATGTGTTTTATGATTTTAATTTCACTTTAGAGTATGCTACAAGAAATAAAATGTCACAGTAGCTTTTATTTTGCATTTTACATAAAAAAATAAATAAGTAACGCGGGAAATAAAGTGAATGCAGCCTTGCTTGCTATTATGAATAGTAAATGTGTCTCACGACAAGCGCGTTTTGGCTATCGATAATGGCGTCCTCATGTCTACGTTTATGTATTTTAGTAAAAGCTGAGTATGGTAGAAGAAAAATGAAAGTAAGATCACTACGGTGGAGATTCGATCTCAGCATAGTATAGTAGAATGTTTTAATAAAAATAGTGATAGACATAATTTGAATACTAGAAATAAAATTGAACTGTGTTTACATGTTAGTCCACTACATAGGGTCACAAATTCTTTTAGAGGGCTCTGTGTGCGCATGTTTAATAAGATTCATATGGATGCACAAAATTTATCCTTATCCATAGTTTAAGTATTTATTAAGCAATTTATTTATTTGTACATATATAAATTGCTTAATAAATATATTTATTAATACACTTTGCGCAAAAGCATATTATACAATCTCTGAATATTTTGAGGATAAATGTTCCAGAAAAAACCTGTAGGAAGGGTTTTTCTGGAATAGTTTTAAATATGACTGTATTTCTATATAACTGGTTTGAAAAGAGCTATCTTCAAATTTCTTGCTCTTTTTTATTGAGGGATAACTGCCATACGAACGAGAGGTAATTTAAAAAGAGGAAATAATTCTTTTAATGTAATGACGTATTTTAAGTGTTATATCATAACCTATGAAATAAAGATATTTTGAGTTTGAATTATGTGTGGAGTGTCTCGGAAAGATAGATGTGGGATCAGTTAAGTCAGAGAGCGGTGTTGTTTGAAGGACGATGTAGTGATTAGAATAGAAACAGGTAGGTTACAGTGGTTTGGTCATCTGGAAAGCATGAATAGAAATAGACTAACAAAACAAATCCATAAAGCAAATATCTGTGATGAAAAGGTTGGCAATAGTCATCCTGGAAACTCCTATGCCGGTCATATTCAAAAAGGATCAAATTTTAAGGACCCGAAACCGACGTGCTTGCATGAAAAGATGGATGTCAATGAGCCAAAAGATATGCAAAGTTCATAGCATGTGGAAATCTACAGTCTCTGCCTACCCTTCTGGAAAATAGGTGTGAGTTTATATTATTATTATTAAACTAGCTTCTGCCCGCGGCTTCGCCCGCGTGGATGTGTACAAAAGTACACCTTCCTTTATTTTGTGTATCGACCGCTTACGATTTCAATCCCAATCCTGATTTCGATACCGATTTGTCTCACTTTTGACTTTGATCGCAGTCTCGCTTGTAATTCAGAACCCGGTCTCGGACTAAGTAGATTAGGGTTAGGAAGCCTCCCTCTCATTTTTGACCCGGCACCGTTTCTTATTCCGATTCCGAACATGCTCTTGGTTCTAGTTTTAATTCCACACTCGATTTCAACCATGGTTCCGTTCTCGATTATGTCCTCGTCCGGTCTCGACTTTCAATTCTGCTCTTCGTCTTCTTTGCAATATCGATTCCGCTACCGCTCACGATTCTGATTTGGACGGTGCTACTACCGAAATAAAATTTAGGCTAAATTACTCGGAGATGATGTAGGTTTCATAGGTTTAAGTTTCATGGGTTTAAGTAGAAGTTTTAAAATCTGTAATAGCACAAAATTTTCCATTAGATTGATCAGCCATATATTTGTATCATATTGAAGATCACTTTTTCAAATACAAAAATTCGTGGGTATTCTTTTCTGATTTGAAAAGCGTCAGGGCAGACATTGTGGAAGGCGAATTTCTTTCAAGGAAATATTATAACCAGTCAATCTTCTCCTGCCTAATATAAGTATTTATCGTGGGATCCTCCTAAGTAACGGATAAGATGCGATGTTTTGTTTAGAGAAGTGTTCTGTTAAATCTGCTATCCCGGTTTTAATCGGTGGCACTGAAGCCTATGGTGGTTTTAGGATGCCTTTTTTTTCATTCCCGCAAGATTGGTACTCTGATATCTGACTGCGCAGACGGCGGTTTGGATGTGCACAGTGTTCCATTATTGAGGCAGCCTCGGCCCGCAATTTCTTCTAACATAATTGCCTGCAGTGCCTACTGCCGAAGTTTCATCACAGATAAAAGACCAAGAACAAATATAGGAGGGAAGTGATCCCAGTTCAATATTCGAAATCAAGTACCTTAATCTCTTTATTAGCTCTCCATATAAAGACGCTGTTTTAATTTAACTTATCATTTGTTTATGAACATCATTAAGTTTGATTATATATCTTTTCTCGGCACTTGCCCTCGGGTGGCGCCCATTAATTACATTGTAATCATGTACAATGTTTATCATATGTCTCAATTGATAAAATGATAATAATTAAGACCTAAGTTGAACCCTATTATATGTCAGAGGTTACATAAAAAACAACCAAACATCCTCATGTCACATCGAACATAAATAGATAGACAGACAGTAGGCTATTATTTACGCAATCTCATGTTCTTACTGTCGGTACATAAATTTTCATCAAGATCAGTGAAACCTTTTTTGATTGTAGAAAAACATACATACAGACAAATCGGAAGACAATAGTCTACCATTTACGAAATCAAATGTTCTTATTGTATACCAATTTTTCGTTCTTTCGTTATAAAAATACACACAGACAGACAGACACACAGCAAAACAACAGACTGGCCTATCATGTGTGCAACTACATTTTATTATTTTATACCAATTTTCATTTCGATTGTCCGAGACGTTCTTGAGTTATAAAACGACATACAGACAGACATACAGACACACGGACAAAAATGAAAAAACTAGTATAATGCTAATCACTGCATCATAAAACAATTATTTATCACAAAAATAGAATAGATAGATGAGAGATATTATACATTTATTAGACCATAACAGAGAATATTGTTGATCGTATGAAGATCACGAGTTGAAGTATGTGGTGTTTTTGGTTATGAAACATCACGTACTTGTGGAAGTACGTGATTTCTTCCCACTGTTCCCTCGGGAAATAGGTGCGAGTTAATGCGATTTTTGGCAATTTTCATTTCACATAATTATCCATGCATTTCGAAGATTGCGATGAGACGTCCAAAACTCGACGTTACAAAATTTCATTCTAAAATCACAAAAGGAATACGACCCCGTGTAAATATGTCGTCATTTTTTTTTTCTTTGCCCGGCGACGTCAACTTGTTTTCCTTCGGCGAAGCAAAAAGAGACGAGGATATAATTTCGTAAAACATCGGCCGCAAGGTCGATACTTGACCGTGTTTAGATACACCCACCCCTTGTTTCCACGTCTGACAGCTGTCGGCGCGCGAACGGAGTGCTACATCGATACTGTTACTCCGCCGATACTACTAATGGAATTGAGTATTGCTCTTGAGGCGCTTTAAATAAAATAATAATAAAAAAAAAACGGTTAACTGCCACGCCGTCTCTGGATATTGAATAACGATAGGCGCAATTATTTTAAAATCGCTTTTTTCGGAGCATGACCGAATTGTTTGACCAGTTCGAATAACTAAACTCTTTCTAGATATAGTTTCAGAAATTAAATACTGTGCTAATAAGTCAGTCGATTAACAAGCGAAATGCGTTCATTAAAAAGTGTGCTAGTGGTTATTTCACAGTATAATTTAATATACACCTATCTGTTTTAGTGAACAGATACTTCTTTCTATGTAAATCCTCGCGGCCTGGCAGTATTAGATTTCAACAATATCTAATGAATAATTTGCTGAAGTAAAAGCATTTTGCAGTCACTTAATAACACTAGGTACTAATTAAACTACGTTATAAAGTCGATTTTACGCAAAACCGCCGTGGAACATATCAACTAAATCGATGCATATTTATATTACATCATTGACATTGTTTAAAATTTTGAGCAAATATTAGCAATAATACTGAAGTTGCATACAAAAAGGGCAGTGGTATCTCAGTGGTCAAGACCGTTGCCTCAAAACTAAAAGGCACCGGCTTCACTCTTAACCACAGTCGAATTGACCAATGAATTTGTACCTCAAACTCAGGTATCTCACTTTGCTCAAACAGCACGTCAAGTCGTTCATTGTCGCTGTTTTAGTGAGATAGTGTCATATTTATAAACGTCACTCAAATGATGCGCTATCACAAAAGGTAACGCGGGAGCGAGACATATATTATCTTCCATAGCGAATCATTAGTCGTCTCGCTCTCTCTACTCTCAAGACGACACGTCGCACTTAAGTGTGCTTCATTAATACTACCCAGAGGTCTTGGCGGCTCCTAACCGGCACTAGGCCAGCATGTCCTGTAAGGTCCAAGTCCCTGTGAAAGGATAAGTTTTATCAGTGCCATGACTTACATATTTAAAATTTATTACCTTACATATTCAATAATACATTCAACGTATCCATTTTACTTTATTATAATAACAAAAAAATGTGTTGATGAATGCGAAATTCGATGAAAAGTATTTGGCTGAATCAAAAACAATAAATTTCTTACAAAAAGTTCCTTTATAGAGAAAGTTCCGTTTCCCGCAATCAATGAAGTATCAGCTTTTGAAAATAACAATATCATTCATATCATTAATATATGGGTTGTACTGCTAATGCGTATTAATTTGAATTTAAATAACAAACTTTAGAAGATTAAGAAAGAAAGAAAAGAAAAAAAAAGTGCACGAATGTTTGTATGTGGAAGAGTAAAATGTATTAAAAGAAATATCATCTAAAAGAAGTACACAATATTAGTATACGTTGGTGACATCAATTATGTCGCGTGAAGGTTGCATAAATGACCTTGACATAGCTTTGAGTAGTCAATTTTAGGGTCTCCTTGGTGGGAAAAGTGGAAGAGGACGGATACCCATAAGGGCGCTTTCACCAATCGGCCACCAGTTGACGGAGTGAACCGACACATGCATTCACATTCACTGATTGGTTAATACGAAAATTTATTGGTGCAGTTAAGAGAATATTTAATACTAATTCGATATTTAACATTATAATTAAAATACCGCGACGCAACGTAAATCCCAAAAAGGCAAATGAACGATCTTAAAGTCGACTATAGAAATAAATTAAGCCAATCGCTGACTACTAGCAAGTGACACCTCACACGGTCTATATTTTATTGGTCTATCTATCTATCTATAATTTTGACCAACTGAACCAAAAAATGACTACTGCACCAATATCGGTCAACGATCAATATTCCTGCCGCAACATGTACTTTATCGTAAATCAGGACATCGATATTTGTGATATTAAAATAAAAACGAACATTTTATCAAAAAAAAAAGAGTAAGACAATAACTTAGTGAAAATGTAGTACATTTCATTCGAAACGTTCATTTAATGCGTCAAAGTTATAACCTGAATTCTATGTCGTGAATTTATTTCCGTTACTTCTGTGTGTGGTTTTAAATCACACCTTTCCCAGGGATTTGTTCTACACTGAACGAGTGACAGGTGCGACGCGCGCGCCGCTGATGGCACTCGCGGGCGCTTGTTGAGCTGTAGCAGTCGGGATTGCGGTAACGTGACAGTTGCTCATGCTTGTAACAACGTAACTCGATCTCCTTGTCGAGATCTACCTCGTATTCTAGACAATTACGAAGTGCTTATTCTATTTTGAAAATAGTTGGTCCATCTGATATAGATAATGGAGTAGAAAAAATTTTGGGAGGAAAATCATTAGAGTTATTTAATTTTGCTGTTGGAATCCCATGGTATGAGAGCCAAAGTTTATTATAATTAAGCAGTTTGCTTGAGCTTTAGCCTTAGCTTTTGCCTCAGATTTTTGTTCTTTGCGTGCAGCGTTTTTTCATTTACCTTTCGTGACGTATTAACATAGATAATTTGATATCCCGAACATGTGTCTATTCACTAGATTCTATTGATTACGGCCAAACACAAAATGTAGAAGACACAGTATTATCTCCTAAATAAGAACAATGTAAATAATGAACAGTTATAAGATGAAATAGAGAATCAGCACGAGAAAATAATAAAATATTAATCTTAGAAAGATAACGGAATAAGGAAAAATTATTTTTAAAACAATACAAGGCGAGACCACAAACATAATAAACCAATTTCCACGGAATGTAGATATGTGGAACACAAACATTGTCAGTCTCTAACAATGAGAGGGAGAGTTATAATGAAATCTATGAAAATGAGGGTAATCAACTACCTACAATCATTTAAAAAAAAATGTTCTTACGCATTCACGTATAATACTTTGACTTTGTCCACCTATTTTTGTACATATATTTGTTATTTACGTTTAGAGACTAATACATTACTAAAGTATTTATTTACATGTAAAATACACAGTTCTGTAACTTTTCATTCTGAGACGAATTAAATGCAAGCATTACAAGCAACATCAAACTATTCTTTGAAAATTGATATTAAGAAAAATAACTATGGTTCGGTTTTTTCACAACCAACACCAGATCCATCAGAATGGTTACGTGCAAGTGAATAGTCTCATCTATCTATCTCGTTCTAACACGCATATACATTGCAGTTTCTTTTTCATATTGCCCGTGGACATAGAATGTGATTCTTCATCTTTTTATTATGAACGATCTTGCTGTTAATCTCAATTGTTTTCGCTTTCATTTCTAATCCCGGTACTGTTCCCGATTTCAATCCCGGTCATGCTCTTGACTCTAATTCCCAACCTGCACTCGATTTTGATTCCGCTCCTGTTTCCAATTTTAATTTAGATCCCAACTCTGTATTTTGCTAGTGTCGGTTTTTATTGGTGAAAAAATTTTCAAAATCGTTGTAGTAATTCAGTCCAATCCGGTCCAAAATATTTATCCAAAAGAAATTAAAATTTGCATATAAGCCATAAAACGTATATATGTAGGTACCAACATTAATGGTGTTTAGTTGAACATATCAAAGTCTATTAACATCGGATGGACCAACATCCTTGTTTATATAAAGATGTATAAGTCTTTGTCGACTTACAAATTTATTATATTTTATATGATTTTGTTCTTTTTTGTACCTTTTTTAAACGACTTAATTTCGATTTAGATAAATGCAATCCGTCAATTAGTTTTATTCGCCGCTGCTTTCGGTTTTGAATTGGAAGTAGAACTTGCCTTGGGTTACTTTAAAGATTCTGCAAAACCCGAAGGCAAATTGGATCCTTATAGAATCACTATCACAACCTATTTTCTATGAATCTATTAGAAGAGAAAACATATGATTTGGCACTTGTTTTGTAGAGAGACCTAACCTATATAGTGTAAATAGACGATTTCTGATTTTGGGTATTAATTTTGGAGAGCCAAAAAGAAAATTTTCTTTATTAGAAATGTAATTTTATTGTATCATTTCAAATGTATAGCATAAAAGTTATTAAAAATATGAAAAATCGATCATGCAAAACAAACATTGTAAATTTTTAAAAAACACAGAATAATAGCGATCAAGAAAGGGGTATCAAACATATTACTTAATTTTACCGATGAATAATGCAAATAATTTATGTTACGCAACCATTTCCACACGAAGCCGACTCGAACTTGGCCGATTTATAGAATCGTGTTGGCATTTTTATCCTGATCGATTGGTATCTCATTGTAAAAACATTCTCCAAACATCGAATAAAATTACCAATACTGCACAAATTCGGAAAAAACATTTGGGAGACGATAGAAGACGTTACAGTGACTTCATTACTTCATTAATATTTATGCTATTGGAAAGGTTGTTCTCGCTCATTAAACAGCAGACGTGGAATGTATGAGGTCGGTATCGACAGGAGCAAATGAACTGGTAGACAATTTATTATGCGTCGCGTCTGCAGACAAAACAGATGCGCCGGCGCCAGTCTGTATTTATTTACAGGCTGTACGATATATCCTTTTAAACGTTTTGTTTAAAATTATACGAACGAAAATTTACTACTTTACTCTCAGGAATGGCTTATTATAAGAACGTTAAACTCGAACAGTTTTATTTGAGGACGTTACAAACGCTGTATCTGGAGAGAATTATTCGAGGGTAAAAAGATAAAGGCATGACACATTCCCGAATTCTATACTCGCTTTGTCGCTTAGTAGCAGGAATGTGAATTACCATTGCAGGATGTTTTTCGCTGTCGGACCAATGAAACCAAAGAAATTAAGTGAAGTGTAATAACATTTAAATTAATTTCTATCCGCAATTAATCGGAGTCAAAGTTAACGGATTTTGTACAATAGCGTTCCACCAAATTTCTGCAATGTATATTGCTATTTTCAATTTTTGCTGTAATTCATGCCATGAAAGAAAAAAAGCCGTAGCTTCCATTTTGCTTGTTTTCTTCCTAAGTGCTTCATTATCACCTTTTAGAAGAGACGGAAGAAGATGTAAGAAACGGTGATGTCATCGGAAACCGATATATTTACTGAACTCACGAAAACTGTGCCTGAGGAATAAACGAATCTGGGAGCGTAGCTTGGCGTGGCTTACTTTACCATAGCTATTTGGTGTATTGCAAGACGTCGCGACCGTCTAATTCATTAAATTACAGAGTTTGAGATAAATTTAATTTAACAATAAAAAAGCGCAAATAATCACAAAACATTGCATTTATTCGCATTTTTCATTAACATCATTATTAATTAGTAATTATTTTGCAAAGAACATTATTGAATAAAACTCATTAATTTTAGATACAAATCATCATGATCATCGCTCGACCTTCAGCCGGTCGCAAGGATTAAAAGGGACAAGTCCCGATACACCGAAGGGAGCGTAATTATAGGGAAGAGTGCTTGTTCTAATCTGCATTTGAAGTGACGGGAGTGTAGAGTCGGCCAATATTCGTTCAACCTTTAGCCAGAACCTGGAGTCAGTATAGGTAAAAGACACTATAGTGTGTCAGTAAATATAGTGGGAAAGGGCAAGTTTCTTCCGTTTGTCTTTCATTCTCCGTTTTCTTCGCTTGGTATAGAGCCTTCAGTATAAGGTTCCGGAAGTTGGTAAACTTCATCCGCAGTCTTTTTAAAAATCTGTTTATTTCTGAGCTAATGCAGCTCATTCTTCCTGGTTCCTATTGTGTTAACTTAAGTCTCGTCGAAGCGTGTCTTCTCATGTACAAATACGGCGTCCAACTTTTCTCTTTGTTGTAGTATAACTTAAAACGTATTAAGTACTTGGACTTGGTCTCTTCTTAAAATATGACCGTAGCAGCACATACTTTTATATGTATTAACAATCGGCATTCAATTACGGCGGTTAACTTTTATTGATGATTTTCTAAAGTACTAAACTGAGAAAAAAGTCTCCTTGTCACTACTAAAAAGTTTGTTTTATGCAAAACTTCTGGTGCTTTATGTGACAGCGAGAATCGTTTAATAATTAATGCAAAGAGAAATCTAGTTATTGGCTCCTAGGAGTTCTGTACTCCTGACAAGATATTCTAGGTGTGACAGTCAGAAAGACTAGTAAGCATAACCTAACTTCTGAGGTAATTAACTGAATATATTGTCAACGTGTCATAACTTTCAATAATGTTTACGTTACAGTATTTTATTGGGTGCTGATTGATTTAGTAGTGTTCAAAAAGTGATTGTTTAAATGTACTACATAATACTGTTCTTGTTACTAAAATAGGATTGCAGTGCTTGCTATTTGTATGGTAAATATAACCATTAAGTATTGTATATACCTATTTCATGTATAATTAAATGCTGTATTTACATCAAAATTAAAACCGTAATACGTAAAAATAATCCGTATGTACCGATAGATGATATATGAACAATCTGTCAAATGGTATAAATTAGGTTTACTTTTAATTTTGGTGCAATCTGTCGTTAATATGCAAAGTAATAAGTATTATTTAGGGAATATATCGTCAATGCGTGCCTACCCTAAATAATTATAAGCTATTGCATAGCTTTTATCGTGGGCTTTGAGCGCGGCGACCGAATCAAGAAATTCCGTAACGAAAATAAAACCTAACACCCCTCACTCCGCCTACCATGTAGCTCGGCCGAGCATTCGCTTAACGTGTATGTATATGGTACGACTGTACGAAGCTCACACGAATCGAGACGAGCTGCTCCGAAATCAGGCGAATACGTAAGCAGCTGTTTGTGAGAAAGTATATAGGTGTATAGGTATCTATCATATCTTTATAATGCCATACTCACCGCATGTACCCCGTAAGTACATGGTATATATGGATACATAGGTGTACCGATGTACAACAGTGAATAGCAGTTGCTGGTGAATACGCGTAAAATCTATCTATAAAGTGTTTTAAATATGAATAAACAAAGTGCATTTATTAATGAAGAAAGTGATGAAAAACTTGAATTAGTATAAAAAAAATACAGCATAAATAAATAAATAATTATAATTGCATAAGTTGATAAAAAATGCTATGCAATAGCTTCACCGCGACAGTCCCCGAATGCCACACGTTTAATTTTTTAATTTGTTTAGTAAAGTAGAACAAATTACTACAATAAAATTAAAAAAAATAAAACAAGATTGTGAAACGTATTTATGTATATATTACATAATCTTGCATTGTATTAAATGACATTAGGTACAAACGATCAATAAAAAAGGAGTGATTCAAGCGAGACAGGAGAAATACATAAGATAATTAAAATTACATTATGGTCAAAATGGAATAAAGAATATACAAATTGCAAAAAGTTTGATATTTTCTAACCTAAGATATAAACTAAAATTATAATTATTTGACATTGGAGATCTAACTGTTACATATCTAGAAACACAATTATTACCTATTGTTAGTGTATTTGGTACATGGCAACACACATTTCAACTTCATTACAGTTCAGTCTTTTTATAAAAGATAAAGTGTCTAATAAGCTACATTCAAATATTACAATTGACTTATTACCTAAATAAATGTTTTTGGTAATGCCAAATGTGGGTAATTCCAAAATACGGATGTCTTATTTTAACACCATATTTATGGAGTATTCAGTTCTCTTTAAGGTTATTCAATTACATATTTCTATTTCAATTTTAGAGCGTGAATAAAGTCCTTGAAGTTTTTTAAAAATGTATTTTTTTTTCTTTTTACCTTTGTTTTGGATAACAGCCTCATAACCACAATGTTTAAAGTAATAATCAACTAAAGCTGATTTTTAATTGCAAGCGCTTTACAAATGTTTTGTCAATATGAAATATTTTCAAATAATTACACAGTTTTTTAATACATCGTAAATAATTTTGACATTGATCATTTTTATTTAGATAAGTATATATTTGTTTTATATCCTGTAAACAATAGCTTTTGTTTGAGGAAAACTGTGCAAAACAAGATGCTAATTTAAGTTACCTAATAAAAATAAATAGTCTAAATATCCATCTAGTCAATGAAATAGTCTAAACAATATCTGTACCTGTACCTATACTAAAAATCCTTAGTCAATAATGAAATATTTGTGGCCTCTTCAAACTCCACTTCAATGGTTTTATCTCAAAAATTAGAATATTTTAACATTTCATTAACATAATATAATGACAGTTATGGAGCTAAACAAATCTAAATAGTAGTTTCAAAAAAAATGTGTCAAATTCATCAATCGCACTAATATTATCTGTATATTACTATAAAAATATTTTAATGTCAAGTTTTAGGTTTTTAAACATTTTCATGATTGTTTCAATAATGATTTTATACCTACTTAATCTTTTAAGAGTTAGATATTGAAATATAAACATTAAATTGAGAAAAATACTTAGGTACTGTCACATTCTTAAAGATTCTGCACATGTTGTATTGGGAAGTTAGAAATTTGATTGTGTTTTTCTAGAATACATTACTAAGTTTTTTTCTATTCAGTTGAAAATTTAAAAAAAAAAAAAATATTAAAGATCCTAAGTAATTTTCGATGTTTAGGATCTATTTATTTACTATTCCTAATGCGCGGTTAACCGCACGCATTAGGAATTAAGCAGAGCACCCAAGAATTATTTAAACAAATTAGACATTTAAAAAAAAAAAAGTGTTATTTCATACTTTTAGTCAATCAAAAGTTATTTTATTTTTAATTATTACTTACCTACAAAAATTTCAATATAGTGCGAGAGGCCGCACACGTTTAATAATGTTGATATTGATTACGGAGCTAAGCTGAGAAATTTCACTTTGAGTCCTGCTAGAATCTTTGTAGAATATTAAAATAAATATTTGTATAATATAGGTACATAGATAATTAGTAATGCAATGAACACATAAAACCACCAAATGATTTATGCTGAACAGTAATAAAAAAAATGCACGTAAACGCATCATCATAACATTAGCCTACCAAACAGTCTAATATCATTGTTGGCGTACTCATGGTGTGTTCCCAGACGGGGTCACTTTGTTGCTTGGGTATACTGTTACATCAGAAGAAAGAGCAAAAAAAGAAGAAGAAAAGACGCCATAAAGTGTGGATAAAAAATTGGTTGCAAGAAAGACAACGCTTGTCCCATTTACATTTACTGTCAGAACTTATTGGTGAACCTCAAGGTCGATCGCTCAACCTCGCATTGGTGACACGGATCAGCAGGCTCCAGGCTGCATTGAGCCAGCACGAAGCATTCTAAAGTCCAAAGTTGGTTTCTAAAGTCCAAATCCCTCACTCGGAAACAAAAAGTTAGTGGGAAGCTGTACTACAGCGAGGCAATGATTAAAAACTGTGACAACAATAAGAACATATCACTTAATAGATTACAAGAAACAATAGACTCAAAAACTTGCAGAATTGAAAACCTTAACTCTTGAACTGTCGCGAAGTTTTAATAGAGCGAAGGGTTTCGTTTGTTTTGACCTCCTATAGAGGAACAACGGCGATGTAAATACAAAAATATCGCAGTTACGCCCCCAAGTAAAGGAGATAAGTTATGACAGCATCAAGTTAGTTTGAAGACCCTTCTCAAAACTTAAATTCATTAGTCAAGTCCTTGTAGCGAGACCGGATTTCCTGTCTTTAACTTGTTGCCAACGAAAACTTAACAACTACTATATTTAATAAGTTGGCTCGGCCGCTGCGCCAACTTACGAGGCAAATGTGAAAGTTGAGAATGATTGTAATAATGTAAAGATTAACTTCTTATATATGACACAACACTCCTAATTAGATCTTATTCGAGCGATAAGACTATGTCTAAGGTATAAAGCCCGATAGAAATATATTTTTTTTTCCGAGAGTCATTCAGCCGATCGCTTACGCAATGCCAAATATATGTAAAGATCAGTCGTAATCAGTTCAATAACTAGGTTTTTCGGAATATAAATTCATTTATTAGAAAAATCACGTACGAAAGCGTAATGGAACATGAGTCTTCATTTTGCCTAGAGTTCATTTTAGAATTAAACGTTTTTCAATGGTGCACATATAAAAAATAGCAATATATGAAAAAAAGCCTATTAATAGATAAAAAAAACCTGCTAGAATTGTTTACAGGTTGCAGGTGCGATGATAATCTACGAGTGATGCATCCACACGAGGACTGCGTCCTTTGTGTGCGCAGCAAAAACAGACAGCGGCCGGATTAGCGCGAGCCCCGTCGCAAGCGCATCGGATTAGCGGCCCACTCCTGTGCGGCGACACGCGACACGTTACGTGTTATGGTCATGTTACACGCGGCACGTTTCGTATTACGTCTGCGTTATACGCGTGATGTTACGTGTTATTGTTACTTGAAACGTTGCACGTCACGTGCTATGGTTGCATAACACATAGCATGTTACTCGCTATGGTTGCGTAACACGATGCACGTTACGTGTTACAGGCATGTGTCACGTGGCACATCACGTGTTTGAAGTAATCCAGGCTCAGACGACGTCGTAAACATCAACAGTTAAAATTAACAGCATTTATTTAGCGGATAGGTCGAGCAACAATCGCTTAATTCTGTAGCATCACTTCCGAGGTCACACGTATACACATTCAGGAAGGGCATAGATACACTCGTATTATAAATGCATTCACAAATACAAACTGACGTCATATATAAATCACTGATGTCACTGTTTTTTCGTGGCAGGGATAGCAACATCCACCACTCAGCTAAGGCCAACACCCGTGCACGAGACAGGCTTTGTTTCTGTACAGATATAACATTGCGATAATTCTCATAAACACCCATTTTATGGGTGTATCACTTTTTTAAGAGAAAGTTCCTTTCCGAAAAGTGGTACATTCGTAAAATATAATAATGTATTTGTAATGTTATTATAACCAACGATTGAAGATATTTTGAATTTGAATATCAAAATAACGTAATTTACAATTGTACGATTCTAAAATAACTTTATAATACTAAAAGAACATCATGAGACAATAAAATCACGTGGGTAAAATTTGTATTAAGCACATATCGTTTTATTATTACAAGTATGTAATAGTATTTAAATTTGTTATATGAATTTAAATGGTCAGTTCATACTTTTAAGGGTTCCGATTCAAAATGGCAAACACAGAATCCTTATCATTTCATCATTTCCCTCCGTCCGTACGCATATCACAGGCATTTTACTCAAAAACTATAAGATGTATATCAATGAAATTTATAGTATGGGTGTCGTGTATAAGCCGCTACTTAGTATAGTAGTTAATAACAAAAAAAAAATATTACGGAAGGCGCTCCATACGACACCAAGCTAAAAAAAATTTTTTTCAACAAGTATCTACCTGACATATATTTCGACAGTTCTTTTAAAATTTCTGACCAATTTTTTGATTAAGTGAATATTTTCGGAAATAATGGCTCTGAAAGTAGCATACATTGTCTCCCCCCTTTATATTTTAAACCGTTTGTACTAAAATATGAACGTTTAATAAATACTTTCAAAGAAAATAATTTTGAAGTTGAACAGATACGCCATTTTTGAGTAATCACCGAAAAACTGCGCTTTTTAACAAAAGAACGTAAATATCATGAAACAGTTTTATAGTAATAGTCGACATACCTACTTGTTCCTAAAGTTTTAGGGCGACTAAAGTGCATATACCTACTTAGCGTGGGTAACATTAAAAAAAATATATAACAACGCAGTTTTCATCTGTACTTCTGTAGTGCATTTATTTGTACTAGTAGGAAGGGTTACGGAATCCTACCCTGAGCGTGGTTCGATATGCTCTGTCCAGTTTTTATTCTTTAAATTTTTAATTTATGGTAAATATAATAAAACATATTGTTATTTATTAAAACAGATGAATAAGCCAGGTGAATAAAAAATATGTTTAACAATATTTTGATAAAGTTTGCATTATTTTAATAATACTAAATGCTATCACCTAAAGAATTTTTAACTTTACGCTATGAAAAGGGAGAAATTTTAGTAAAATTGTAAAGTTGATGTTTTCACTCCGATTTCCTAAAATCTAGTTTTTACCAGATCTTGATGTTTTAAGATCTTAGGAATCTATTTCAACCATTTTCGAAATGACGTCTGTAATTGGGACTTGTCCGATGATGTAGGACATGTCCAATGTGCACACATATATGCGTTCTCATTGGACATGTCCTACATGCGTGCATGCGTGCTTGCGTGCGTGCGAGCGTGCGCGCATGCGCGCCTTTGTATGTTTGAGTAAACTTCTCATAAGTTTTGATTTTTTGGATTTGGATTAACAGATCAAAATACAGTTTGCGACATTCTAAATGGGTCTATTCGACTTAAACTTCCTGCACTATCTGAATTAAATAAAGAACTCTTTTTAATTATCATAATTCCTTAAATAAGAATTGGAAATTTTAAAAATAAACAAAATACTCTTTCCTTTTTAATTAACATCTTTATCTTTTTATCCAATATCTGGCAAAGATTTATTTAGCTTAATTGGAGTAAGCTTTACCTTTAGGTGTTATTTCCCTGTTTATCTCAAAAGAGCCCACTGTACACATTACAGAAAACGTACGAATCACTTTTACAAAAGTAAGATATTCTCAAACGACAAAACAACTTAAATATAAAAGAATTGGGAAATAAAATAATGCTCATTTACAAAAAAATAAAGACTAAAATTATTTAAATTTTACTTGACATTTTACTGGTCAGGTGCTTCATAACTGACCTATCACATCTGCACTCATACAGGTCATACAAGAATCAATTAGTTTAAGATCTGGACAACGACACTTTCAACCTGAACCACTCAATAACTCAAGCGATATAATCAATTATGTAACTTTGTCATTATTGAGTAATTATTGCTTACTTATTTGTTATACCACTTTATTTTCTATGACATGTGCAATCCGATACGATAGTCGACGTCTGCCTAAATAAGAATCATGTTAAATAATTTGGAGTTAAGCTCTATCTATAGAGATGGTTCATGACAGGAAATAATCGAGTAACTAGATCCAATAGCGTCCTAGAAAAGAGCCTAGGTTTGATAACATCAAGGTTCATCTATTCTGGCGTAAATTGCTAGCGTAAGCTGAGCGTTTAATCTTTGTGCAGGTGTTAAAATACAAATAAGATGGCGATGTATTGTCACGATTAAATACAAAAAACGTAAAAGAAATAAGGAAGCTTATTATAAAGAAAAATAAATTCTGATGACAGTATTTAATATAATCGATACTAAATTAATTGATATTATTTCAAACATATATTTAGATACAACTTTGAAATAATATGGATACGTATTCCTACAGAGGTGTATATTTTTCAAAAAAATGAACGAAACTCTAATTGAAATATTTTATTAAACAATCCCGTGAAACAAAATATAAATGTGTGCTTCGTCTAAATATCGTTAAACACATTAACGAAACTTTTTGGTTTACTTTATAAAACAAAAGTTCGTTTGTGTGTTCAGTGGTCAATAGCCTTTGAACAGCCGCTACTGCGGGCGATTCTGACCATGGGCAAATTGACCAGTGAACTGTTACCTTATTTTTAATGAAGCCACTCATTTCCTTTCTTAGAGACTACGCTAAAACGTCTACATTTTTTAAAAAAAACTTCGTACCGGATACGATAAGACACCTTCTTGCTATAAATAATTAACAATTTTCAAAAATAAGTCAAGCCAAATATACTGTTTTTAGTCCTACCTTCGAAAATCGAGTTTTCATCAGATCCATAGGAATCTTCCTAGGAGACTAAAACGTCATGGTCAAAGCAGATACTTTGACCATTTCGCAAGTGATGTCTGTATGTATAAGTGAATGTATGTATGGGTGCGCGTGTGGGCGTACGTGCGTCAATGTATACAAGTAATACAACGTATTGTATTACGTACACTAAAAGCCACGACTTGCTGCTGTTAGTGACGATTTTTGTTAACTATTTACTTAATATAATAATGCTATTTAAAACGTTAAGCTTTCATTTTTAATTTCCTATTAGCATATTGAAGGTTTAGTTGCAATTGTTTAAATATATACTTGTACTAGTTTTCGCTTATGGCTACACCCGCGTGACGCAGAATGAATTTCTTCATCTTGTGCATCGACCGATACCGGCGCTTTCAATCATGATCCGATCTCTGTCCCGTCTCCGATTCTACTCCAAGTTTGCCCTCGATTCCAATTTATATCACTCTCGATTCTCGATTTAAGTAGAATCCGATTTCTGTCCCGCTCTCAATTCCACTCCCGTCCCCGATTCTGATTTCAATATTGTTTTTCATTCCGATTTCCGTCACGCTCTTGATTTTGATTCTATTCCCAGATTCGATTTCGACCTTGGTCCCGTTCTCGATTTCTGTCGCTTCCGGACTAGTCTCTCGATTCTACGCCGCGTTCCGTTTGTGATTTCGATTCCGCTACCGGTTACAGTTTCGATTTGCAAGATGCCGGAGCAAATATTGATATCAAAATAAAATTTAAGGTGTAATTTTTACAATCTATAATAACAGAAACATGCCTATGAAACCAAGCTCTTATGTTAGTATTCTATTTTGTACAGGTAGTTTTTCAACATTGAAGGATTTTTTAAAACCAGTTCATTAATTCGATTCGATTGTACAAATAAACAAACGAAGTCAGAAACTAATAATGCCAGTTTTTTCTTCAGGAAACTTCTAATAAATGATATACAAAAATCGTAATGTATTTTAGTAAATTATTGAAGTTGCGCGCGCCGATGTATGACACCATGAAGTTAATTTCAAATGATAGTTTGAAAGCTCCGCATGCGTGTATTCTATTTCAGTTAGTTGTTAATGCACTTGTTGCGTTTTGTAATATAAACAAACATATTCGTAATAAAATAAACATATATTTATAGTCACGATTTTTTTATACATGACCAATATTTTATATTATTAATATTGGTATTTCTATAAATTTTCATTTATATTGTATATCCAATATTATTTTGCTGTGACCTTGAGTGTTATGCACTTTCTTATGAATAAAATTATATTGATTAAAGATGTAGAAAAGCATTCATGAGATAAATTTTTAACAAACTATGTATGTGAAAATTTTTCAAATAACTAAGTGCAAATTTTTGGTGATTTAACTTGGCAAATGTCTACTTAATTCAGGATCACAGTTTTATATTCATATAATTGTAACTTTTGACTCATAAATAAGTAAATAAGCTGTTTTTATTTAAATTTTAATGTTATATTAACTTGGTATGAATGTAAGAATAACATTTTTAATCGACTGCAAAACGCAAAAAAAAAGTTTGTGTTTAGAAGATTCTCCATCTTTTTAGGTCTTTTTTTACTTCTTTGCTATGAATTGCTTTGCTTCTTTGAATTGCTTGTACAAGTTTCAATTTGAAAGATAAATAAATTTTTTGTAACGATGGAGTCATATCACAAAGGCCAATCTTAAAATAAGTATTAAAATTGCGTTAAAATACTAAGTATCGATTCGTACTATATACATGTTCGCCTTTTTCACAACTTCACCCTTAGTAACCTCCATTTTATTTTTATCATCCTCCGCCAAAGTATCGAATACGAAAATCGATTCGGGACAAATCCCCTCACTACATAGACGTTTCCGGCCCGTGGGCGCGGCCGCTCCCTCCGGCGGGTTTATCACGCAACTAGCTTACGGCCGTTGATACGAGATCGTTTGCTCTGTGCGGTCAGGAAATTAGTGATGTGCTAACGGAGTTGTGGTATCACAACTTGGACCGACCACACATAATTATGTAGATACACTGATGTGCTGCTACGTAGAAAACAGTTGCTATTTTAAACATAGCTTTACAGATTCGAGTTTGTTTGACAGCTCATTTTAACAACAATGAATGTATAACATATTTACATTCGCGTAAAATACGTTTTGGTCTCATTATTAGATTTATTACTAATTCCGACTGTCAATCTATTAGAGTTATTTCGATTCTAATCCAATACACATTAAAAAGCGTACTTAGTTTAGACGTACAATATGCAATGTCTAATCTTATATATCATCTATATAACTAGCTGAAAGGTACTTCAACTACTTATAAAAAAGATGTACAATTTTGATCTTCTCCTTTTTTTAGAAAAATAGCCACTGCGAAGCTAGACTATTTTTTATAAAGAACAAAAAAATACCAAAATTTTCATAATTGCTCACATTGATTTCTATACTTATTCAATGTCTTCAATTAACAGTAAATACAGGTCTAAAAACAATGTTTTGACTTTTTATGGCAACCAATCAAAATTTAATTAAATGGGCTTTCTTATGCGTCACCTATTGGAAATTGCTAAAACTACTTTAGAAACCGCTAAAATAAGGTGTCAAGCTTATCTAATAAATTTGAATTCAATTTGTTGATGGGATTTTGTATATTTTAAAGAGACAAAGATAATAATATGTATTATACAGTAAATGAAAGAAAATGTATTAAGTCTCTCGCTATTATTCAAATTCCATATTTTTAGTGAAGCAGCCTAATAAATTTGTAGAAGAAAACTGTTATATTTTAATGTTTAAGATATCAATTAACAAAAAATTATAATGAAATAATCGTGTCCAACCCATGACTAATTAATTTCTGAACATTTGAAAATACTCGCGTCAGTATTGTAGTCATATTCGAATTTTGCGGCGTTTTACGCTAATACTTTGGGACATAAGTTGAATTCTGATTATTTAAAAAAAAACTTCATTACAAAATGGCCCAAAATAACTTTCCATTTATTTCGATAAAACGAATCTCATTATAAAAGTGGATATTTCGGTCAAGAAAACGATATAAATGCTAATACCGTTTAGATTCTGGGCAACAATATTATTCTACCGCTTACGGTCAACGCCACTGTTACCGATAAAGCTGCAAACAAATAAACTGAAACTTAAAATGGTACGTAAAAATTTACAGTGGTACAGTAAACAGTCATACAGTTATTAGTAATCTCATACGCAGAAAAGCAAGAGTGAAGCTGTATTCATTTCTACTATTGTATGTTTCGACTTTGTGGATAGAAAGTTTTCCTTTTTGTTTAAATTATATTATATATATGTATGTATATATATTTGTAATATTATCTTGTACGGAAACGCAAATTAATAACGTTTATCGGCTCATATATTAGGAAAATAATGTATAAATATGATCACCAAAACTTAAGACTAGTTGTTAAATAATAATTAGACACAAAAAATAATATATATTTTTTGAATACAATAAAAAATGCAAATAATTCGAGTATTGCTAGTTAATAATCTGTATAAATTATATATTAATGAAACAAGTAGTTGGATGCTCGTAGCATTATTTTTAATAGAATATAAAACATCTGACTTATATCATCTGTATATGACTATTAAAACTATATCTACTGTATTTGATGGCATGTGATATAAAATAAGTTCGTATTCAGAGTAGACTACTGCTAATTGTAGATTATGATAATTTGAATCAAATACTAGAACGCAATTTTATTTTCAAGAATTTCGAAAAAAACATAATATTAGAGTTGGGCTATTAAAATTTTTACTTATTTATGTGTTAATATGACTCCATCCAAATGTACACTCAATCATAGTTATTATGTCTAGGTACCAGTAGTCTAAGACTGACACCAAAAATGTAGAAATTTGACTAAGTGAATGTATTCTACGAAAGACTAATTTATATACCTGAGAGAGAATTTACTTGGCCTAGATAAAATTATTATTACTAGGATAAGCAATAGATTAATTGCAAATATTGCAAGTTTATACAAAGAGACTTTCAGAGGCGGCCGTGCTACTGTCCCCGGCTGCGCTGCGGCCGCGCGCCCGGTATGTAAATTGTACCTTTATATATGGAGAACATTTGTCCGTTTGTCAACTTTATTAGCCCGCGGTAGAATTTACAACCCGGGTGAGGTCTATTTCGGGGCGACAAAGAAAACGCCCGCCGTAATTTCGGACGGCCGCGGATGAATAGAAACAACAATAAATCTTTATCAGAACGCGACAGAAACGGATCGCCCGAGATCTCTGCCGCGCGTCGTCGATACGAGAGCGTCCCATTTAAACACGTGGCGAATGCTGACGATAGAAGTGTATTTAGTCATTGGATACTCAAAAAATTCGAATAGGAAAAAAAAAATTGGAAATGAGTCGGAAGTGGGTTGTCGAGGTTCCGTAATACTATTTTTTTTAATGTATTATTATACTTATTAAGACGTTACAATGTAAGAGTTATTATTGTATAAGAGATTCTGTTGAGAGGCAAATGATGTACACGTGACCGCCAAAAGTCAGTTGAACGGTAATTCTTTTCATAAGACAATTCTTTTCTCCGCCCACAATAACGCCCGATAAGCTGGGCGTTATTGTGGGCGGAGAAAGGAAATAAAAAAAAAACATTTTGTAGATCACTGGAAGGCCCGAAGATGTGAAACATGTAAATTAATATTAGAATTTATAATTAATAAGTACCAATAAAGTAAATATGCAGTAAAATGATAAAAAAAAGAAGAAAGTTTGTTAATAAAATCAATATATTGTACTCATTATTTTAAATATAATAATAATTAGAGAATATTTATGTTTATAAATAGAAAATATATTGTGATTTAATAATTTGTCACTAATTCGAATTCTTTTAGGAATTCTATCAATTAATTAGTAATAAAAATAAATAATTTCAAGTCAATTTTAATGATAATAACTATAATAATAGGGTGATGTGTCAATAAATAAAACAATAATAGTAAATTCTTTTAAAATATTGTCAATTATATATCAAATAAATAAATGAAATAAATTGAATAATGAATTAATGTCAAACTTTATTTTAGGGATAACAAATTCAAAATATAATAATAACAACACAAAAAAATGGAAAATTTAAGTAAAAAAAAAAACATTTGTTTATAAATGTACTCATTTTATTTACATAAAACTACATAAACATAATTGTATATATATATTCAATTCCTTTTGCTCTCTTATTCGCACGTCTCTCCTGTACAGCATACACGTGTATATAGAGTATAGATGTCAAAATTATTATGTACATGTTCAAAAACCATGTAACATTTCTTTGTGTTTTCCATTTGACCATAAAGGTATAATCAATTCCTAGTGTTGTCATTCCATCTACAGCAAAAACTTTGCAATAGTCCAACACCATGAAAACATTAAATTCGACTCATAGTCCGGAAACTATACAAGATTTTTCTTGCAACATAAAAGATTTACAGAAAAATTGAACAATACGAAGCAATTATTTATAATAGTTCTACGAAGAGATAAAGCGATCCTTAGCTGAGACGTGTTGAAAAACTTATTTTCGATCCATATTCGTTTCACTTAAGATCCATATTACGCCAATAAAGCGCCATTCCGATACATTCAGGGATTACTTCCATGCGTAGAGAAACTTTTCGTCTAGCGGTTTCCCCGACATGTTTTCGAGGGATCCAGATAGATCAAAGTCTAGGCTGGAACACGTCGGTAATGGATCGAAGCTTTTTACGGGGATAGCCCCACTCCCGTGCCTCGGTTTGTCCCAATAAACGACGTGCGTCTGACTATAAATCCAGATTTACACAATCTCTATTTCGGCCCACGATGTTATAACATAATTCTTCTAAGGATGTTTTTCGTTCTCCTTTCTCTACATACGGAAAAAATATATGATTTTAGTGAAAATGCGTGAAAACAGTAAATAGTTTTTTGATGCCACTGAAATTTTATTTCGTCTTACGTACGGCAGGAATTATGTATGCCGAGTTAAAGTTATGTAATAAATGCATTTAAAATGCTTCACTAACTCCTTGCATTCTTAACCTTGCCATTTTTGGGTTCAAATAACAATTTTTTTGTCAGACCGTGGACCAACAAGTATTTAGTAATATAAAAACAAATAAAGATAGATATCTTAATCGAAAATAAATCAGGAAAATTTCGCAATAAATTTAATGTGATTTTTGTGTTTGCATCTTTTTACCGAATACTGAATTATTGATTTAGTGCTGAATTAAGCCAAAAATGTCTTTTTTCCTATTCATTACTGTGTTTACAATACTATTTGACACAAAACTAGCACAATAAATTTTAATTTACTTTCTACAGTCAAAAGTACAGAGCAACCATTTGCAAAATACATTGTCGAATAAAAGGTGAAGTGGGTGAAAGCAGTTTCTTGGATCATACGATAATAAAGTGTCTTTTAGCGCGCACGAGTGTCTAGGGACAGCATAATAGCGTTGATGGACTTCAACGCGGACTGAGCAAACGAAATGGGGAACTGAGCACGGGCGATTTGAGCCAGAGGACCAGCGGCACCCGGGAGCGGCGGCTGGTCTTTTTCTTGTATAAGGAAGCTCTCTGTTTTCGTTATGAAAACTCCTTCTTCTTCGTGCGGTACCACATAAAATGTAGTTTATTTTACAAAAAAAAATGGTACTTCGTAATGACTACTAAAAGACAGATACTCAATGATATGTCGACAATCAACTTTTCAATCGAATTAACTTTTTGATCATCTGTGCTAATACTCTTGACGTATTAATAGTAGATAATTTAATTTATAGGTATATTTATTTCATTATGATCAAAACTGATGTTAAAACACTAGAAAAATATAACAATTTTCTTTTAACATTTTTCAATACAATTTTATAATTCTAATAAAACCAAAAGTATTTGTTAACTGTTAATTATTTAGCATATGAAATTGTTTTAATAAACAATAACAACATATGTCGTAATTATTTTAAAGAAAAACAAACAACTACAAGTACTGTGACTCCAAATCGCACACGAATGGTTCCGTACTACATCACAATTTTTAACACTACATATTTTTTTTAAATGGCTAATATGTATGCTGTACGACGGGGTTATATGATACTTAGTCACACATTGCAGATACACTTTTATTCGATGTAAAAAAATGCGTTTCATATATGGGAGCCCCCTTTAATATCTAATTCATTTTTATTTTTGCTATTTGTTATTATATTAGCAATAAAATACGTACTCTGTGAAAATTTCAAATTCCTACCTATTTCGGTTCATGAGATACATCTCACTGACACAGACAGATGGTGAACAGATGCTTAGTAATAGAGTTCCATTGACAACCTTAGTGTACGGAATCCTAAAAAGATTGTATCTATTTATGTAGATACATTTAAATCTGAAAATATAAACCATAATATTCCGCCATTATCCATAAAGCTATAAACCCTTTACGCCATTCGTCTTACAAATAAAGGACTTCTGATCGCCCGCGCATCGTTTCGTTTCAAATTTGCCAATTATATGCAACATTATCCAATTAGTCAAACAAACAGGAAAATCAGTAATTTTATCCATATTTCTCATAATAGGTTTAACAGGTTGATAAATAATATGAAAATGTTCAATTTTCTGTTTTAATAAAAAGAGCCACAAATATTTTTATTCGTGTAATGGATTCTTAGAATATTGAATGAAACGTGTATTTTTTTTTTGAGTTAAAAAAAAATAATTTTAACCTTTGCGAAAATTATTTATAAAGTTCACACTTGGCTAAAATAATTTTGAATTTAATAATATATCACATACGCAATAAATGACAACATATTAGGTCCGGGAAAAAGGTTTTTCGTACTTTATATACAAATTCAAGATAATTTTTATCATATTTAATTTACATTTAATTATAATATATAAATATATACGTCATTTTGTTTAACAACTTGTTGAAATTTTTATAAGTACTGATATAATCCCATTGCTGTAGAAATTTTGGGACTTCTATTCAAAAACTGTGATAAGTACCTTTGACAATTCTCTCTCGATGTTAACTCAACATTACCTAATGAATTCTGAAGAGACCGAAAACAAGTCAAAATCTGAAGGTGCAAGGTCAGGGCTATGTGGTGGGTGCATTAACACTTCCCAATCAAACTCCCTCAATATTTGCTGAGTGACTAGAGATGTGTGTGCTCTGGCGTTATCATGGTGAAAAAACACACCTTTTCTGTTAATCAATTCCTGTCATTTTTTCCTTACTTCTTGCTTGAGTCTCATCAGATGTTGGCAGTAGAAATCTGAATTGATAATTTTGCCCGGTAGTAAAATCTTGTAATAAATAACGCCGCCCAATCCTACCACACACATAGCATCAACTTATTGCGAGATAATCCGAGTTTCGCTATAAACTGTGGAACTTGCTAACCTTTCAACCGTGATCTTTTTCGCAAGTTATTATCATTAGTAATCCATTTTTCATCACCAGAATCGTATTATATTCATAAGAATATACGGGGTCCAAGTATCGACCTCTTTTGCATATCCAGATTTTTCAAATGGGTCAAATCTTTTTAATGGTCAATCCCCGTCTTTTCAGCAATATCCTAAGAAGTAATACATCGATTTTACTTTACTTTTTTCAAAATTGCATACAGTTTATTCGTAAGAGGTCGATCAGAACGAGGTTCATATTTGACATTAAAATTACCGGACTGAAAACGTTTGAACCAGTTTTCTGCTACTTTTGCCGACGCTGCATTAGGTCTATAAGCGTCACAAATATTTTTCGCAGCTTGTGTCGCATTTTTCCCTTTTCTGTAGCAAAACTTCAAAATGTATCGAATTTCTCCATTAAATTCAGTTATATTGGTAAAGAAAAAAATAATAGAAAAATGACCGTACACCGTTTACTTTTTATTTTTCTTTTTTATTTAATGGTATCAAAACTAGCCACATACAAACAGCACAACCAAAGAGATTTTACTGTAACTTCTTGCTTATAAAATACGAAAGAACTTTTCCCCCGCCCTAATATTTATAGTCAAGTACACGATAACACTTTTTTGTGTAAAATTGGCCAACTTTATGATGTTCAGTTCTTCCCCGTCGAAAGCTGCCGACACGCACGCCCCCGTCTCAATTCCGAGCATACAGATAAACGAAACCTAAATTGAGTTACCACTTCGCAGGACCGCCTAGGGATGCGAAATAAATTCGCGAAAACGGTCGGAAATTTTGAAGAATCAAGTTTAATAAAATTATTCTAAGTGAACGGCCCCGCGAAAAGGGGAAGTTAAGCGACGTAATAATTCTGACTGATGGATGGCCCTCCGGGGCGAGATGGATACCTTTACTTATGTCTGTACATAACGATGGAATCATTTGCCTCCGTTAGTGGGACGGCGCTGTCGACTTTTGGAGTTCCGCGTCGGGACGTCGGTAACCCCAACTTCTAAGTTTGTACCATCATCATCATCATTATTAATTCGACAATTAATGTACTTCTGGAATTCTGTTCAGTTCCATCTTCGAATAACGCTGTTGCCCTAATCGCCACGCTGCTATATTTGTTGTATCTATTTAATGGAAATCTCGTTTTTGTGAAGCTACTGTTCATTCTTACTCTAAGACGTTCAGGTTATATTCCGACAGTCCTCAATCGTCACCTACCCTATCACGACGAGAGATAGACTAGTATCTTTCTCCGGCAACCTTATGCTTTTTTTAATCATAAAAAGAATAAAGTTTTATATCAAAAGAACTCGTCAATAAATATTTATCTAGTTATTTAAACAGAATAAATACAAGTTTTCAAATCCAATGTCTGTGAATCTGAGTTAACTTATATAGCAGAATTCTTATTTTAACAGAAGGTACATCATACATTTTTATTATATTAAGTTAATCCTAAAACAAATTTAATTAAATCCGGTCCCAAGTTACTTTGCAAGCAATGACTAAAAGTGCACCCTCCACCTAGTATGGATCGATGACTTTACGGGTCGATCCTTAAGGGTCAACCCACGCACGCAGAGCTTGGCCGTGACGCGCATAATCATTACAAAATTTTACCTTGCAAAATAAACTTTATATCTACTAGATCATTGCGATATTAGTGTAAGAATAAAAAGCGAGTAGAGTGATTTTGCGCAAAGTCTCGCAAATACACAGATTACATTGGAGCCGTTGTTTTAAATCGTGTAAATTGTTGCGCATTAGCACTTGACTCAGTAACAACGTCTATGACCGAGAAATTTCAGAGAATCAAGAAAATTCTTTTTTTTAAGCGTACGAAACCCTCTTATATAGTCTACGCGCTTGCCGATGCGTTCGGTTAACTTCCCACTTTTACGGAGGCCAAAGTGAAGATTCGTTAGCAATGTCACAGCCAAAGCTACCTTTTGAACGTTTGATCTTTTTATAACATTTCAGGGTTCAATACGCCTACTTTTGTACATGTGATTTTCCATCATCGTTTGGTCTGTATGCCCGTCGCCCTTTTAAGTCCCAAGTGTTTTAAGCCATCAAAACTGATTTAAACTCGCTAATGAGTGTATGATACGCTAAAACGTGAATGGTGATTTTTGAATTTTTTTTTCGCGCATGAATCTATAATAAGCGGGATATAATATTTATATGATTCTTTAGATGTACAAAATTTAATTTAGAGCTGTCTTGATTCATTACGTACTAGCTACCGCCCGCGGCACCGCCTACGTGGACATAGAATTAATTCCTTCATCTTGTACATGGACCGGTTCTAAGCCATGATCTTGATCACTCTGCTGCTATCAACTTTGTTCCCGCTCCCGATCCGGGTCTTGATCTCAATTCTGATCTCTGTACTGCTTCTCATTTCTGCCGATGATTCTGCTCGCTGTCCTGCTCGTGATTTGGATAGCGTTATAGGTTACAGTTCCGGATCGAGCGAAGTCGGGACGAAAACTGGTGTTGAAATAAAGCTTGGCTATATTACTCGGGAATAACATAGCTTTATATGAGTGAAAAGATTTTTTATAAGCTCTGATAATATAAACAGGCGGACGAAGCAAAGACCAAATGTTTTTTTTTTTATTCGGGGAGTTCCTTATTAGTGAATGAAGTTTTAGTATCTCTTCAGCAGTTTGGTTTAATAATACATTCGGTTTAGTAGTAATATACAGACGAGATCACAAACAATTTCAATTTTTTTTTATTGGACATCTTCCCGTTTGCATGAAGAACATATCGCCAGTCTCATAATAACTGGATGAATAGTTTAGACACGGAAAGAAGGCTAACAAAGCACACGCCCATTTTTTACGTTACCCCATCCCACCCCCCCGTCCCCCAATTATGAAAGCCTCTCTCACAATTTTTAATTAAGAATATTTATCCTAAATTTCACAGTTGTGCGTCGCTGCATAAAAAAAGTCTCATATATAAAATAAATCCCCTTTAATACTCCCATAAAAGTTGGTTTTCTAAAAAATCACTTTTTGTGGGTATTGGCGAGTCCCTATGTTATACAAATTATCATCGGCCCCAAGCCTAACTATTTTCTTTGATCTTCTCTCGCTCACATCGCCGCATTTTTCTGCAAAACGAAAGATTCGATTCGAATAAATTTTATACGAATTTATATGTACATAATCGACTTTGATTTTAAAACTTTTTAATCGGATAGAGATTGACATGATAATAATAATGTTATCTAGAAGTATTTTTCAAATTAGTAGTATTTTTACTACTATGACTAGTATTTTTCAAAGTCAAAACTCAAAACGTAAAAGAGTCTGAAGGAGTAAATCGATTAACTAATTTGAAATAAAGCGATTATTGTAACTTAACTACAGCAATTGGACATATAGTTTCACCGCCTTTTTTGTGAGTAGGGAACATACCAATATTACGTGACCCGTTAACGGGGGGGTCTACAAAATACCACACTTGGTTACAGGACTGATTTAAAACTGATAGTTTTTCTACTCATTCAGAAGTGATGCGCTTATATAGTATTCTATTTGTAGTAAAACGTAAGTACCTGTTTCAATATGTTTTTACATAAGTTTTTTCTCCTTGATTATATTAACTTTCTCTTTGAAAAAAATGATTTAAAATCATATTTATTAATTACTACATGAAAATGAGGGGGGGTTTAGCATATACTACAGTTGGTCACCGAAGGGGGGGGGGGCAAAAATTATAAAATATAGGTCACGTAATATGGGTATGTTCCCTAATGATGAGTAAAACAACCATATAGTTCATTATTTTATGTATCATTAACAGCTTTCGCCGTGCATGCAATATATTACATTTAATTTAGAATATTTGATACCTTGGGTTGCATTATTGCAATTTTCATAGGAACTATTTTTTTTTTTGACGTGATAACGTCTTATAAATCGATGAAAGCCGGCTGCACGTACGAAAAAGCATGACTCATTGTCGCGTTCCACCTGAGCCGAGAGTGCAAGCGAGGGCGCGGAACAAGCGATAGAGAGGAATGATCGCTCTAAGCGTTCGGCTTGTGAAGCATGTATCTCTCTTCCACTCCATTAGAAGAGAAACAGCGGCCGCACACAACCTACACGTGAACTGTTTTGTCAACTGTTTATAAAATGAAGTGAAGAGTTGATGTGGTTTCCATTATTCATTACGATTTCAATTAACTCCTTTGTATTATACAAAATAATGATAATTCAAAATAATAATTCAATTCAATTCATAAAAGTATACAATTTTTCATCAATGTTTTCTTATGACGTTATTACGTAAAGTTATCGTCCGCAAACTGACTTTACAGACAACCAATTTTAATGGTGAGCGAAAACGGTGTTAGTCGCCACTAATTAATTATTTTTAAATGACATACAGACATTTTTACTCGCTAATAGCGTTCTTAAAATGGGATAATTTTTATAATCCGTTCAATAGTTTTTGATTTTATTCGTTGCAAACGAACGATCAAATATTTTATTTTTATAACAATTAGTGCAGACTAGTCTTCGCCCGCAGTTCGGTTTACATGGATATTGACTAAACTCCTCCACCCTCTGCATCGTCTGCTCACGCCGTGTCTACTACGACCCCGCTCTGACCTTAGTTTCATTTTTGATTTAATGCCGATCAATTTCTCCCATTTCAAGGGTTTTCAATTTTTGCGCAAACTTTAAATGTTGTCGGAATAAATAGTACCCTATATGTAGCGTAATAAAGTCTTTTATACTTCCACTGAAAATATCATGGACATTGGTCTATCCGTTTTGAATATCAGCCCAGACAAACAGACAGATAAACAATTGACAAACATTTTTTGGGTACTTGATGCGTGCTGGTAATATTATGGACTTAAAAAGGAAGTTATTTGGAAATCACAGACAAACTCTTCAATTTTATTTATATATCTAGATTATGTTGGAAAATTTTGAGATATTAACCGTTAATTCTCATAAGAAAGATATCCCGCGAGGAAAAATCGTTATCTTTACCCATTTTTCGTTTGAATTTTGTTTATTTCACATCGCTTCTATATAACCAGAATTAATATCCTTAATGTGTATTCACGTTTTGCTGTTATTTGGACTTACCTTGACGGATTGTGAGCCTACATAGTCGTTTATGAGTTTCGTACAAAATAATAAACGTGTTTTTGAACGCATTTTTTAAGCTAAACATTTTTGAATTAAAGATGGGATTTGTGTTTAACTTGTTGCTAGTCTTCGCGAGATCAAATATATGGCCTTAAGATTAAGCCTGACACTTTATAACATGCAGCCATCGCTGTGTATGCACATATTTACACCACTAGAATGTAAACTATGAAAATGTCACTTACTTTCGAGTTTATTTAGTACGACATTTACTCTATCCAAATCATTTTTCACAAAAATATCCGATAAAACCGTCCCGAAATGTTAAGTAAGACAATAGAGATTTGAGTAATTTTTCGTTTTATTGAACACGTCGTCTAACCTAGTCCGGAACTAAACATTTATATTTTCAATATTAACTGAATTATACATTTCTATATCAGACTCGATCGTGAAATGTACAATAACAAATCAAAACCCATCCAGTTCTGTGTTGTATTGAGACCGCTCACTAACTCTCTGCCTCGAAAGTCGATTATCTTTACGCGCACCCGCGAGACCTTCGCCATATTTCATTTCAGTAGTCCTCTGCATCACAAAGACAACCCAGCTAGATAGAATATTTTTTAATGAATTTATATTTCTCGTCCAGTCTGTGAGAGTTCCGATGACCCACTCCCTTCCGTCACCCACTCCTCCGTCAATCACATCCTCCCCCTTCCATCAGCTCACTCCCCCTCCATCGTATATTCTATTCCTAGCAAGGCACTGGTGACTTCTCTAGGGTTACGAGGGTCCATAGGCGGCATGGAGGTTTTGAGGTCTAACCTTTGAAATCCACGAGAAAATATTGTAGACGATGCACATCCACAGTAAGGTTATTAAAAAAAAAATAATTACTACAACGGTTTCTGCATTGATTGATAGATGAAACAACTAAATGAATTAATGAAAATCATTCGTTAGTCCCATGAAATTCCGCATGTAGACAAAGCATCGTAAATGGTTATATCATTCATATGCGGGTTTTAATTGCAATTCCTTTTACTCGATTTCGCCCGCGACTCCTCTCGCACGGATGTAGAATGAATTCCCAAGTCTCGCGTTTTGACCTATCGTACTTTCAATCACGATTCCAACCCCACTCTCCCGTTCTGATTTCAATTCTATGATTGATGCCAATTTGTTTCGCTTTCAATTTGTTTCATTCTAAGTCCGTTATCAAACGTGATTAGCTCTAGATTCTGATCTCGCACCTAGTCTCATTCTCATTTCTGATTTTAGTAATGCTCCTCGCTCCGATTCCAGTCACGGGATCGATTCTGATTTTAGTCCTACTCGCGATTTTGACCCTAGTTCCGTTCACGATTTTTATTCCTCCCGATTTCAACTCTCGATTCTGCTCCACTAGTGATTTCAATTCCACTACCGGTCAATGATCTGATTTAGACAACGAGGTGAGTTATAAAATATGCGATATTACTGAGTGGTAGGGCACCCTTTTCTATAATAGAACATGAATGGTAATGAAGTCAAGGGTTTATTTTATTCAGGGAGCTTCATATTAATAGAAAGACGTTCTAGTAGTTCAGTTCAATAGTACAATAACACAGACGAAGTCGTGTAAATATATTAGTTTTTTCATGCCTATAACCTTCGCACAAATGTAAACAATAAGTGGACAATTTTTTTATCGCAATCGGATGAAAAGAATGGCAGTCATAAAATACGAACAAACAAACGTAGATTGATTTTGACATTAATACGCCTGTGTTTTTGTTTGTAGTAGAGGTCATTTGTGAATAGGAGCGTACGACGTAAGGCGCCATCTGTTTGTGCATGAGTGAAAGAAGTTGGTAAGTATGAATCTATTTCTTTTTATACACCCATGTTGTCTGTTGGTGTAAAAATGAACTAATTCGTTTACGAATCTGTATTTTTTTTTTATAACTAATGTCATCCGTTAGTGCACAAGTGAAGGAAATCATCACATATCGACAATTTGCTAGCGCATGAACTCGCTCTGACACGACGCATGTATTTCACGTGGTGATGAGTTAAATAAACACAGTAAACGTTTTTAAGTGTTTCTAAAGCACGTAAGAATCCTTGAACTGTTTACGTATGCGATTATACCTCGATGTTGCATAATTTAGAGTTTTTTTTTTGTTCGTTTGGATCATGATGTTGCGGTTAATAAACGCAATTCGAAAAAATAAACTCTGTTTAAAACACAAATTCCTATTGTTCAAAGACGTATGCACCTAAAGCTTACGGCTTTTCAGAATATGATCAACCAGGAATTTTTATATGTTAAATCACATAGAAATAACTGATTGGCTCTACTTATCGACATTCTTAATCGTCACTCTTTTAACGGCGTAGAGAACACATTTGCGCTGTTTTAATAATCATGCAACTTAGGCTTATTGCTGCTAGCTATAAATAAATAAGCAATATAACTCTAATATACCTACTGATGTGCGCCTTTCGGAATGTGCTTTTATATAACATAGAAACACGAGACCTATATATATACATAACTCCACTGTAACCGCAAAAGGTGAATTCCTCTTGTTATCGGGGCCATTAAAAGAGCGAATTTCATATCCCCGACAAAATGAAAAGGGAAGAATTTCTCAGGCAAAGAGACAACTCGATTTACACATCGGGAAAAGCTTTCAGTAATATAAATAATATTACCGAATGCCCCCGCCCTCTGGTGGGCGGTCATAAAAAGCTCTTCTGGGCGCTCGCTTTTATTATAAAAGATTACAATTATCGATAAACGCGCCTCGGATGACAATGTCGGCCTTTTAAAGCGACAATTTAAAATAAAATATGGCGTTTTTAAGCTATCCAGAGGGAGCGAGAGGGAGGTAATGTCCTACGGTCAAAGTAGAGATTTTGCAGTGTCAATAGAATACATTATTAGTTATTAAAATAAAGATGTTTCAGGTTCTGGTAATACAGAGTAACGTTTTGGAAATGATTACTTCAATTTCAATTCATATCCACAACTTTTATAGACATTTGCTCTACCATTAACATAATAATCGTTTTTCAGTAAGATTGTATGCGTTCGCCGTCTAGCTGAGCGAATACTAAAATTCTTGGTGGTGAGATGTACACATCTTTGGCATGAAATATGTTGTGGCTTAACCGAATTTCGTTTATAAATTTCTGTGGTATCGGAGAATATTGACATTGGGATTTACTAAAGTTAATGTTCTGTAGTAATATGATATAGCTGACCTAACGTTATTTAATAAATCTTAGAATATTAGAAACACTATTTAAAGAAGAGGAGAGAATAGATTTCATCCCAACCTAATGTTATATTTCATGTCTATAACTGTTATTCCGTGATTAGCTAAGAAAATGCGCTTCCGATCCACATTTTTCGACTTTTCTAAAAAACTTCATAAATCTATACATTTATAAGCGAAATACCACTGACCGATTGACCCACTTACTGGTTCATAGCGAGATCTCTGGAACTGTAGGTCCGAATGACTTGAAATTTAGCATAGTTACCCTTTTGGGACGTAGACGCTCATAGAGAACGACTTTTAGGCAAATCCTATCCAAAAAAATATTTTTGTCATTTTATATCTATGCGAGCAGAGCCAGAAGCAAAACTTTGTAGTGTTAATATAAGCAACAACGTATGTGAAATTATATTTAGTTTTCATTAACGATATGTTTATTTTCCTTACAATACTAAAAATTTCAGCAAACATTTTATATTTCTTAAAATATTAGCTCTGTTAGCAGCTATAGCAGCAGTTTCCGTTTCTCTTTCTTAGAATTTTAATCAAGAAGTACCCGATTTTCTATTATTTTCCGATGCTATATGTCCGAAGTAGTTGGGATATCTTTAAATAAGCATTTTACTGTCTTCGGAAAATAGAGTCTATATTTAGAGTTTGTATTAGAATAAAAGTACACTGAGCAATAACGGAGCCATTTGTGAAGCAATCGATTTGATATTTTTTTCTTATTTTTTTGTTGAATGTTTGATCATTGAGGAACTCCCATTCGAATTTGGTCAAGTGCTAATGATGGTGTAAAAAAAGAAGAGGAAATCATCAACTAATGTCATTACTATTTTGGCAATTAATGATCTACAATAATAAAATGTCGTCAAATCAATAATTAGAAGTCATAAAATGAAAATTCATGGCAGCATGGGTTCACCTGACTCACATGGGACAAAGTGGGCTCAGGGCTCAGATCGGATGGATATTTTGTTCTTAACTCTGTTTGATTTTTATTTCTGCATAAACTTGAGCTTATAATTTTTTTTTCAGAATTTTCATTACATAACATATTACGCGCATAAACTTCCTTCAATGAAAATCTAAGAGTGCGTCGCTGATCAGTCTCCTTTCAGATGTCAATTAAATTTACTTCCCCGTTTTCTCAAATAAACTTTCATTCATTTATTTGTGTCATCTGAATTATACGATTCTGTCTCATTTGAGCAGGGCGTTTTGAAGGCCTACCAATAATCATTAAGTATAAAAATAAGTGTCATTCCTTGGAACTTTTTTTCGCTCTATGTTTTTTCTAGCTAATTAGATTTAAAGAATTAAATCATCTTAAGCTTTTAAAATATTTTTCCTATATATTGGAGATGATAGCAGATATAATGGGTATAGAATCGAGTTCTGGAACAAAATAGACATCGAAATCGGGAATGAAATTGAGAGCGGGGTCAGGATAGATGTTTAGAGCAAAATTGATTTCAGAATTGACACAGAAATTCAAGTTTCTAAAAGCTTGGATTTCCGTTTCGATTCCATTTTTTGAGAGCAAAACTGGTATCGGAATCAGGAATGCCTGCGAGACTGATACATATAAAATAATTCATGCTACAGTCACGCGTGCTAAAGTTAATTGATTTCTAAACTAAAAGAATGACCACTTACATTTACCAATTTACCAACCAATTATAAAATATGAGATATAATATTTATAAAATAAAATAAAAACGCCATTAAAGAGCTGCTTAGACAAGCTATATATTGCTTCCATTTACTTTTATAAATTTATTGCTAATTTTGATATTTTTCAATCGCATCATCCTCTTTTTTAGCTCGGTATTGCTGTAAGGCGTTAATTAAATACAAGTCCACTGACCAACCGCCTATGGCTTAGAACTCGATAGTGCCCCCTGTTATTCCCCTGCACATACAATGCTGTTACCACCCAAATTTGCATTTACGTAGATCATAGAAACTTCCATAATTATATACTTGTTAAGTTGTTTTAAATTGACTTACTTAATTTTGTAAAAAAACGTTGTATGCTGCCACCTTGACAATAATTGACAACGATTGATACAGTAAAAATTGTTTCTACAACCAGAATCGAAAATATTGACTGATTTGACTGATTGACTGATTGACTTAGAAGATATTTGTAAACATAAAGCTCCTTCCTATTTGCTGTAGCTCAGTGCGCTTGGATAGAAAAGTCGTTTTATGATCGTCATTCATGATAAATTACTTGACAAATGTACTCAAATCACATGGAATATCATAATTAACGGAACCTTCGCTATGCTGTGCTGAGTTGCACTTAACAGTTTTTTTTATTTCATTCTTAATCTGTAAATAAAATTTGTTTTAAATTATTCATATAAGTTTGTTTAAACTTCGAAACTATATTCATAAAATTGATCGGGCCATACAATGCTTACAATGTATTAAATTAGTATAAATTCTATCCAGTCAGACGCAAATTATCATTGAATCTGATTTGATATTTTTTTGTTTAATTTTCCGCTTTTACATCATTAGTGAACAAATTAATCACCAGTTCGTGATCGTGCACATGACAACGGAATATCAGCTCAAACAGTTTTAACTAAAATTACTATAATCTTCGAAAATACATTAACCACTCTCAGACGTCGACTGAATATGGACGAATAATCTTCTTTATGCTTTTCGACGCTGACCGAAGCGAGAGCACGCCCAAAATTTTGCACATTAGCGTTATTGTGTCATATTTTCGGCGGGTAAGGCAAAAAAGCTGTAAACCCGAGCTTTGGGCGTTAAACAGAAAATAATGAGGGGGGTGCGGGCGCGCGCGCAAACTTTTGAACTTTTCCGGCGTGCCCGGGAAAGGGTTTCATATAAAACTCCATGAAGATTTATAGCGTCACATCCGCGCGTGGACGGTGTATGTAAATTGTTGCTGTTTAAGTAACCGATTATGTTTACACACCTTAACGGTACAGTGACAGCGTTATGTGCGTCCAGATGTCGACGTAATAGTCCGAACATGTTAAGGGCTCTCAAAAAATTGTTTGACATTTAAAAAATCAGACCCCCTCTACTTAAGTGCGGTTTATTGAATTGTGAAGAGATTCCCCCTCACATAATAAATAATTATTTCAAAAGTTCTCGTGAACATTTTCATTGAGATTTGGATAGATTTTGCAGAACTTTCTTGCATTTGCACAGAACTTGCAGGACATTTTGAGCTCACGCAATTGATGGACAATCCTTAGTAAGCACGAAAAGTTTTGCACGCTTAGTTAGTCAATAGTGTATGAGCAAGGTGAAAACATTTTAGGGTTATATAGTCATGTAAATAATTGTGTGTGTGTGTGTGTGTGTGTGTGTCTGTGTGTGTTGTAAGCACAGATATCCTTCGTCGGGTTTTGGTACTCGGGATTGAAATTAAAATTTCGGCAGCGACAATACTATATTTATTCAATCAGTTTCTCAATTCTCTGTTCACGTCTTCTATATAAATTCACAAATCTATTTCGTATTACTTTATACTCAATTATTTTGTTTTAATTACTATCCGACTGAGTAAACAATTCCATTTTAAACTTTGAATAAAAAGAACCTGAATGGAACTAACACGTTCGCGGGACTGAGTACGGACACCGGATGCCTCACACGCCATCTACATTAGTCAATTATTACATCATCCCCCCCCCTTCGAGAGTAAAATCTAACAAAATCAAGTTTTTTCTGTACATGAACCTCGTAGCAACTAACAGTATACGAATCTAAGCCCTTTGTGGAACGCCGTACATCGCGAATGGTATGAAAAGGATCACGCTACATCCTTTGACATGGCTTTCGATTTACCATTTCAATATTTTACGGGTGATCATACGTTTATTGTATATATATAAACGCGCATGGCTACGCTGCCAGGTTGTACTAATCTGTCAAAAGCATATAAAAAGGTAGACGACCGCTCAGAAACACTAAACATGTTGCTACATAAGAAAAAAAACACTAATCAATTTTCGGTAAAAAAAAATATTTTAAATTCGTTGAGGTTCCGAAGGCTTAAGGTGCTGCCAGAAAATGTCGCCCTCCACTGGACCGCAAGTACCATTACGGCGCCGGTCTGACCTCGAGTCTTCTCAGCATCTGAAACTATAACTTATGTGGGTAAACGATTCTGATCAATTGTTTTTATTGTTATTTTCGTTCACGGTATCTCTTAAATCAATCAACCAATGTCAATCTAACAAACAATATTTATAACACACAATCGTTTTTATAATATCTCAAAATCTATTTCGATAATCGATTACACAATTGTTGGCAATTTAATTTTCCCAAAAATGTTATCTAAATTGATGAAAACTTTCAATTTTCTTGGCGACAATTCAAAACACGAAACGTAGTTAAGAATCGTTCCATTCAAAAGAAGTTACGCATTTCCGACTTACATAAAAAAATTGTTAAAGCTACAGGATAGACAAAATTTAATTTTGCTTAATTTACTTTTATTATCCCCAACCTAATGAATATTCAAACACCGACCATGCTTTTAGGTAATTATTCTAAATTGAGCGGTAAAGACCAACATTGAACAGCATTGTAGTAGAGATTTCATTGCAATTTGAGCCTTTTTTTGAGAATCAATTTTTTTTCCGAAATTTGTCGAATATAAAAGCCAGATTTAGCGATACTGATCATTTGTTCGACATTCGTTTAATCTAATCAATCCAAATATCGTACAAGATAAGTCTAATGCGTTGACAAACGGAAAGAAAAAATCTGTTAAACGGTTGCCTAGCAGGCTATTCCTGAAACTTTTTAGTATTGTAGACCTCAGGGTTAAAAATAGGGAAGCAGTAAATTAGTGAACTCGTCATGCCTGAGATATTAATTTTAGTGCTTTTTCACTCTCTCCGAGTTGAAAATATGGTTCTACTACGTTTTAAGCTTTTACGATTCAAAAATTATGTATATATATTAAAAAAGGGCTTTTTTTGTCAATTTTTCAACTTCAATATCTTAGGAACATGTTGTTTTATTTTGATATCCTTTATGGCATCCGACGCTATTTTCTAAACAGAAAAAGATCACCGTGTACTAAATATAAATTCATAATGAATTTCACGTAACTTTGAAAAAAAACCTCTTTTTTTCGAATTTTCCATTAACAATATCTCTAGAATGAACCAATCGATTTCATGCAGTTTAAAAAGATCAGCGTTGTTTTTTAAGAAGAAGAGGTGGTTTGATTCTATAATTTATTGGAAGAGTACTTTAAAAAAAAACCTTTTTGAGTAATTTTTCTGCAACAGAATGTTTTGAAAGAGTGAATCGATTTTGATGAACATACATACGCATGTGGACATCACTCTGGAAATGAAAAATTGTCAAAATAGATTTAGAATCCTAAACTTAAGCTACAATTTACATGTATATCTCTTTCTCATGGTTTAGCTCGTATAACAAATCCCTAATTGTGCTGATTGATTATTGGTAACAAGAATGTTGTAAGGTAGGTCAAGTTCAATACTAATCCAGGATCGTACGGAATCGCGCTCAAAGACCGGCCCGGGATTTAAGAAGTGAACGAAATCGTTTTATAACAAAAAAGAAGTTGTGTTATCACGTGTGTTTTCGGTATACCAATATGAGTTCCTCCGGTATAATTTCATTGGAATCCAATAGAAGTCATGAGCGGGACAGGGGATACGCCCCGAAAGCAGGTCGGCACGGCGTAACAGGGTATTCGGTTCATGCAATAGATGGAAGAGTTCTTTCTACGTCCACGCGGGCGGAACTGCGGGCGAAAGCGAGTCGTGTAAATAATCCGACAGTACATTACTGAGTGTGTGATAGTATAAGTGTTACGTAAAATAAGTGTTATGTGAACGTGAACTAAGACAGTGCTCATTGTCTCGATATTATCGATAGCCTGCGCCTTGGGTGGAAAAAAAAATGCAATGGAAAAGCTTAGACGGACTAATAGTAAATATTATTACATTAATTTTCTTTCCAACCTAAGTCTTCTTGTAATCAATTATACCCAAGCACAGCTTACTCCCAAGTAAGTAAGTAACTATTTTACATTTGATGATAATTACTAATACCAAATTAAATTTTGATAACTCTTTTATTTCTGAATGCTTTTAAAAGTTTAAATTTTATTCCTTTTCGCATGAGAGAGTGCGTAATGCGAAAAATAGACAAAAATGTGTAACGCAACACAACTAAATAAGGTTGGCCGATGTGCGGAAACTTGAATTTTTTTAATTTGACCACTCAACTGTTAGGGCGCCTTCAGCGGCGAGGGGCGCGCGGGGGGCGCGGGGCGCGCGCGATCGTAAATCAGTGAACTTCGGGCGGGCGCCGCCGACTTACCCACGTCAAACTAGCCTTTTTTATTACGAATCTGTGATTTGAATACGAGTTCCGTGGGCTTCCCGAATTTTTTTTTTTCGGCTGCAAATCAATATTTCCGAAAGTTCTTAAGTGGATTTTAAAAGGAAAAGTTAGTGTTTGTTCGTCGGCGTATTAGTAATTTCTTGATCCGGTTTCGCTCGGGCAACAAAACAACACCGTTGCCTATTGAGATAGACAACAGGTCACAGTATACGTAATGGTCATTGATCACTCTCTTTTCGAGTCAATTGTTTGCTTCAATCAGTGGTTAATTGGTTTCAACGTTTGTCATGTAAAACGATTCCAAAATCCTTATCTCCATTTTGCTGTGGCTCCTGAAGTTAAAGACGATAAAGTTGGAAAACTCAGGGTTGAGTGTGAATTTCCAATTATTGCCATTTTGTTTGCTGTTATTAACTAGTTGGATAAGACTTTGTGCAAGAAACACCTTCCGTTTTATATGACTTAAATTTTCTTTATAACAATCGCAAACGGCATAATAAGATTTACACACACTTCTGTAAATCAGCTAGGTTCTAGGGTAGCGCGTTAGTGATTTAAGAGAGTGGGCCCGCGCCGATATCGGCACTCCTTATCTATCATACACACATGGATGCTTCTCTACCGATAATATTGCGCCAATAGACCTGGTTAAGTAATGAACCTGATGAAGTAAATGCTAAAGTTCCTAATTCGATAACGCTACTCTCAATAATACTACTAGTAATCGGACATTCGTTTAATAATTCAATAGTACGTAATCAGTATTTACCCCACTAAGTTTAGTTTTAGGGAGCTTGCGTACTTATTCGCATGTCAAATTTTTTGTACTTGTATTTGTAAAAGAAATTGTACACGTCATCGTTTTTCTAAATTACTGAAATGCATAAATACATAAAAATAAAAAGGTGTCAGGTGCCTTTGGTGTCAGCCAAGGAACTCCACAATATATCTAGCAATGGACACCGACTCCAAAACTAACAATAATTGTAAGTACATTATATTATCGCAATAGTTTGATTGACTTTTAAGTAGTTTAATATTTTTCATTTCATTTTACTTTGGAGAAGTCTAAAAAATATTATGATCATTGTTTGTTATTCATAGGTTGAGTTGGTTAAATTTGAAGTGGATAGGTACCTACCTACCTTCTTGCGTGGTAAACACATAGATCGTACCTACATATTGATGAGTAGAAAAAGTAAGTTGATTATTAAGTTGTAGAAGAATACGCAATTATTTTTTTACTTTTAGTGCATATTAATTTGTTTTGGAATAGGTTTTGCTTGGAAGTCGGTTTTTTGTTAATTTTTATTTATTTCTTGATTTTTAGTGAATCTGAAGTATACTAACTAATTTGTCTGAATATGGGTAAACCTTCTCAACGTGCTGCTCATAGATCGCACCCTTACTGTAAGCCGTTAAGGAGTTCTATTGATCATCATATTAGACTATCACAATTATTCTTGACCATAACCACGTTTTCGTAGGTGACTCAAATATCTTGATAGCCTATAAAAGATTCGGCCGAGTATTGTTAATTTGCTCCTAAGAATTGAAGAGTTCCGTTACTTTGTCATGGATCCCATAATTAGAATCTAACCAAACTGTCATCAAACTATCTTTAAAGTACATCCTTTCTAATGAAAAAATAATCATCAAATTCGGTTGGCTTGATATTGAGTTATTCGTCCATTTGTCGCGCACATACTTAATACAGATTTAAGATTTATATGATTTTCTCATAGTTTCCATCGTCAGAACTGAACCAAATTGAAATGGAACCTCACGGAAAGTACCATCTTTCAAATAAAAAAAAATTCTCAATAAAGGTTCACCCAGTCAAAAGTTCTAAGGTAACAAACATAAAAAAAATACAGTCGAATTGAGAACCTTCCTTATAAATTTTGAAGTCTGTTAAAAATAGAAAGTAAACTAACCTCAAAAATAATTACTCGTTGAAAATTAAACAGATTGTTATAATATTTTGTTAAATTAAAAAATAAGCTGGCCTAGTAGTGTTCGATAAAAACGCATTTCTATTATATTTTTTTTATTTTTATACACGTATACATAAATAAATACGATAATTGAAATGCACATAAAAACGTTTAAACTTATTAACAATAAAGAAACACTTTAAAACGAAGTATATCAACATACTTAGCGGCAAGGAAACGATATTAATAGAACTTTCCAGAAAGCGATAAATCAAGTAAGTTGAGACAGGACGCGACTGATGCGGGTGCCAACTAACGCGCCAACTATTTTTATTGCGTATTTGTGATTGGCGTGCGGAACTACGTCATAGGGAGAGGGAGAGTTACAGTTGGGGAGGTTTTACGAAACGAAGTTATTTGACAAGTAATAATTGCGCTCGGAGCGAGTTCACGTCCGTCACTGAACGCCTAACGACTGAAATGAGGAATTACTCTGAAATAAGGCGATGGAAGAAACCTTACAAAGGTTGTTGGTATCTTACGCAATAATATGTTCTTGATATATACTGTGAATAAATTAAAAAAAATACATCAATCCATGGAGTTAAGCCGAAAAATGCATTTCACAGAAATACAGACGTATGCAAAGCTCTGTATTTATTGTTTATGGATGCTTGTGCGTGTATGCGCACTGATACATGTCATGTCGTATATCATTTAGTGATCGAGTATTACATATATATAGAATAATATTCATCATTCGCATCTCTTTTTCATGTTACCGATTCTGATTTTGTTCTGATGTCCATTCCAATTACACTTTCGTCTCCAATTCCGGACTCAACCTCAATTTAAACTTCTTTCAACTTCTATTCCGGTCCTGTTCTTAATTTTAATTTCAGTTATTATCGATGCACAACATGCAATGGTAGAACATAAAACTTTATAAGGGGCTAGCTAAAAATTAAAAAGTGTTTATGATAACTGAAGATATAAGAACATGGAATGCTGTATGGGCAAGCATGTTTGGTTGCAAACGACCATATATTTGGCGAATTGCAGGTAGCAGATTTTTGCCGACATCTAAACTTTATTCTGCTGTTGAAAATAATCATGTTTACATGCTATACGGGTGAAAAATCGTGAAATGAACAAATGGAAGATCAGCGATTGAGAAGCCAACCAACGACACAGCAAAATAAAAACCAGAAATCCATAGAAAAGAAGAGGACCAGTGAATATCGGAAGGTGTAACTTTAATCTCCGAATCTCGATATGCTTCTCTGCTTTATTAATTTATGTATAGAAACGAAGCGAAAGACAATGGAAACAAAGGAAAGTCCAGGGGTTTTCTCTTTTTTTCATAGGATTTATAAGAAGAAAAAGAACATGCGGGCCAGAGTAAAGTAGATGACCACTGCCGCTCATGGACATCCGTAACGCCAGAGTCACTTGGGCGTTTCCGGCCTTTTAAATAGAAATACGCTCTTTTATTGATCACCTCTCTTGCCAGAGTTCATTGCGAATACCGTTGGTGGATGGTTTCTGACAGGAACACATAGACGAGTTTTTAATGAGGATGTCTCCATTAAAAAAAAAGTTCTGTATCAGCGTCTTAGGAACCATCTTGTACCATCCATTTAGCGTTCTGCTTATGGGCACAGTATCTCCTCTAACAAGGGAGCACTTTGCGGTCGACCCCAACTGCACAAATCCCATACTTTTCTGGCATCCCAGAATGTTTTTTTTTACAAGTAAAGCTAATTATATTTAATGTTTGGAATCTGCTTAGAATCTATTAGAAGAAACACTTATTTTGTATATATAGGCTTATGGGTATGAGCTGATATGTCTAAGAAACGCCTATCTTTTTTATTTATTTTTATGTCTGTTGAACATACCTTGGAACCCGCTCTGACAGTTTCTACATAAGAGGTATTCGATACGATAAAACATTTCATTTCTTGTTCAATAGTTATTTGATTTTAAAATAATTATATGCAAGTATAAATGATAATTGGTTAGTTAGAAAAAAAAACAAAACAAAACATAAAGTTTAATTATAAATAATAAGTGAGTATAATTTCAACAGTTCCGCCGCTTGTTATAAAAAATTTTGTTTAAAAACGGGAATGATGAAAGTATCACCGAAATTCTGTATTTTACTTATAATTCTATTAATTTTTTTTATTTTTTTTTTTTTTTGCATAAAGTGATTGCTAAAATGTCTTAGTTCATTCAAGTCTACGCAAACTGGCAAAAATTCAACAAAAACAAAAAAAACTTCTAAAACAAATATTTGAAGATGTAAGACATAAAATGGGCTATTATATGCATAAATTTCTTTCTCTTTAAAAAAGCAGTCAAAACTGGCAGTCTATTTTAACTCTACTTACTTATAACACAAGGAAATGAGTTCAAAGAACGACGTATATTAAAAAAAAACTGGCCAAGGGCATGTCGGACCATGTAAGGTTCCAAGTCATTATTACAAAGAAATTCGCTACAGACAACAAAAGTACGTTTTTACACTTTTTCCATGTTTCCCGCACAGAATAGGTATAAGCACGTTAGTCGCCCACAACTAGAAAAACAAGTAGATATGTCGACTATTACTACTAAACTAGTGTAAACTAAAGTGCATCAGCAAAAAAACCTATCTTTATAGCACTTGCGTCCTTTTGTTGAGAAGCGCAGTTTTTCGGCAATAACTAGAAAAAAGTATATCCGAAAAAAATACAAAATAATTTTCTTTGAAAGTATTTATTAAGCATTACCGTCTAGGTGGGGGAGCACAATTAATGCAACTGTCGGAACGATTATTTCCGAAGCTGTTCAAGTAATCAGAAAAATTGTTTAGAAACCTTGTAGCGGTTGCACCACATACACAGACGATGCGTCAGCGATCGCGCGACGGGCTCAGGCTGCACACGGCACTTTCCCAGAACGCGGCCCGGAAACAAATTCATTACCTTATATGGTAAGAAACGCCGGGCGACGTTCTGAAGGAAGTTATGACGGATCGGCAGCCAATAGCAAAGCCCTCGCTCCCACCTATATGCGACACGGCGCCGGTGGTGATCCTGCCCGCCAGAGTCAGTCGAGTCGCGTTTAGTCCCCGGTACCTCTCGCAGGCAGACTCTCGTTAAAGGTCGTCAGCCAGCTAATGCTCACCAGTAGTACTTACTATTTAATTAAGGATATAAATGTGAAACCAATTAAACCGAAATTAGAGTCAGTTATGTTATCTTATTTTAAAGTAAATGAAATGAATAAGGTTCTCACAAGGCTTAAAGTGTTTTTCAAATATCTGACCAAATATGTACGATACGTTGATGTTTGCTGAAAAAATGTTTTAACATTCTGTTACGTATATGGATTGCCCCTCTAGGAATACTTATTTTTTTTATTTAACCACAAAACTTAGTAGTGACTTAAACAAAACACCTACAACATAAATTTCATAAATATACATTTTATAATTTTTAATTAAAATGCATGCGACATACAGACGGACGGACGGACAAATATGACAAAACTGTAAGGGTTCCTTTTTTGCCATTTTGACTGGGAAGCCTAAAGTACAATATACACTAAAAATATTAAACCACCCAATGGCATATAAAAAGTAACGGAAAATATGATAATTCTGCAAAAAAATATGAAAAATCAAGAAAAGGGACACAGAATTATATGCATACCAATAATATTGAATACAGAGAATTTAAAAATTCTACTAGTTCAGCAAAGTCGAATAACATATACATAAGGCCTAAACGCATTTCAAAATAACATTTATTTTTAAGTACAAGACGACTTCTGAACATTATGAATCACTCGAAAGTACCTGTTTCAGAATTGTCATTAGAACGAAGACGAGAACAGGAATTTTGAATCTGCATCGAGATCGAATGCAATAACTGCTGAAAATTGATTTACGCACAATGAAGCGGACGGTAAAATGCTAATACGATATGGAAATTTTCCAGCAATCGTAAGTTTAGAGTTCACTTAAACAGCATTTGTTTCTTCATTAATTTATCGAGAAACATTTTCGGGCCCCGAACGACCTCCGAAGTTTTTAATACGCATTTCCGATGAGAGCAACCTTCCCCGGGATTATTTTCAGACAATGAAAAACTTTTACGTTATTGCTTCAGCGTTTTGCGAGCTTCCTCTGAAACAGGATATTGGAATTAAATGGAATTTTTTTTTTCCTTACTTCAATTCGATTCGCAAATTTAAATAACCGCGTTTTAAGCGGTTTTATTTCTAACTTCATTAGGTGTTGTTCTGATATGGTTTCTCAATTTTAGATAAAAAAACACTACGTTTTGAATAAGGCTCTTTTTTACGAATTGAAATAAAATGTTAAGTGAATCGATAAATCAAACCGATAAAGATTAAATAATCAAATTACACAAAATTGATATTGTAATCATGTGTAACATCAATCAATTATAAATAAATATGTATTAATAATCATAAATAAAAAACCATATTAACTTGCGCCACCAGTTCCAATATTATTATTAATTAATGAAATGTTGTTATTTTAATTTTATGGGATTTCACTTGTGAAGTTAATTGCTAATAATATACATAATACACATATATATAAGATTTTTTTTATTTCATCTCAAAACTAAGCTTGGCACATTACTAAGCGTCAATTCCTTTTTTTCTGTAGCTTCGCGCTTTGCAAGAAAGAAGTTTCCACTGTTTATTCCTTTAGACTTTAGCGGGTCCGTGATAGCAGTTTATGCAGCACGGTACATTCGATTCTTTACTTTATTACCTACCATTTTGGATTCACCGTCTCATCAACAGATAAAACAAAAACTCCAACTATAGAACACGAGTAGGACTACAATATAAAGCCTGAAAACTTTCTAAGCTCCCAATAAAGGGGATGTTATATCTGGCGTCGCCCGTATAAACGTCGTGCCAAACTTCATTCAGAACTATATTATAGTTCCGGAGAGCTCGTCACAGAACTATTAGAGGAGACCTACAAGTACCTATTGTCGAAAACTCGGCCCTCTTCTGTTTATTAACTGAGAACAACATTACAATGCGAGAGTATTAATTTTATATATATTATAGTTAATACATATATTTTAAATAGCTGGCTTGGAAACACTGTTTTACACTTTACGGTAGAAGGCGTACCAGTATAGTCTATGCAAGGTGCTACGTCCGTGTGAATTTGCAATAAATTCCTTCATATTCAAATCCCACTGCTCATTTGCCTAGCTATCTACCCACCCATTAGGCTATCTACCTATCAATCCATCCATCTATTCATACACCCATCCATCCATTTATACGCCTTCCTATCTACTTCTCCATCTATCCGGCCATCCGATCATCTAGACGTCTGGTCATCTAACCATCCATCCGGCCATTTAACCATCCACCCATTCAATCATTCGCTCATCTGACTTTCCAGCCTTCCACCTGTCCGGCCATCTAAATATATGCACAGTTTTTGCAAAATATCTTGACTAATTTTTCTAATCAACCAAATATATTGTGTAAATATTAATTCTCTGGATTTATAATTATCAAATTTACTAATAACACGCGTTAGCGCAAACTATCACGGTCGATACAATCGGTCGATACAAACGATAAAATAATTTATTCGATATCCACATGGTCACAACCGCTGATGAAAGCTAGACATGAATATGAGTTATTGTTGTCCCTATATATTAAACTTTTAACAACTCATTGGTAGCACTACTTATCGAGTTTAGAGTTTTTATTTTTCTTTAAGCATTAGCACTAAAACTACACATATGATTTATATGAGTCATTTTAGCTTATAAGTCTAGAATATGCCCATTAGTGACTACAACACCACCTATTGAGGTCTTAGCATAACTAAGAGTAGACCTCTCGACAATACAAGTATAGTGTAAAATATTATCACAATCGATCCAATCGTTCAAATTTATATGATTACAAACAGAAGCGCTTAAATTTTTTTATATATATTATTATCAAAAAGAAACTTTAGGATTAGTTTTCTATATATAGAATTAAGGGATTAACGTAACTAATTGACAATTTCAGTGGTATGAATTTCAATTTTTCTCAGAAAAGGTAAAACATGTGACAGTGATCTTGTGACTCGATTTTTCAAGTTGTTGACCCTAATTTGTAAGTTGCCGTTACACAGTTTATTAACTTAAAACTTAACCAAAAGAAAAAAAAAATCATAAATACCTCTTTTCATACCAGTGATTTACATTGTACATGGAACCGATGTACAATGTAAATCACACAAATGGAACCGATTTTAGCCTCCACATTTTTTATATACATTAATCTATAAAAAGACTTCAAAATGCCAGTTGTTTTTTTTCGAAAATCGTCCTACTTTTTATTTCTGGTACAGACGTTCCTGGTGAAGACGCGGCATAGAGTCTTCAACTTAAAACATTACGAACCCGGTCAGCACTTTTGGTGGGCAACAGTCCATGACAGGTGTACGATGATCCGTAACAAGCGCATTTCTTCGTATTGGTTGTTGTTCGAGATCGATTCAAAAGTTCTTTCTCTAAAGTTCTACAGCTACTTTTTCTCTCAGATGCATACTTTGAAAATTGTTTGAAACCTGCTAAATGCGTATAATTTTACAATTGCTTTGTTTCTTTTTACTTCCGACACGTGAACAATGCATAACCTGTATATTACATGAGAAACTTTCACCAATGGATGTAACTCTTAATAATTATTTTTCGGATAAAGTAAATACTATTCAGTTTAAGTAACGGACACTTTCATAGGGCTAAAGGTAATGTTCAAAGGTTCTGACAACGCTATACTAATTCTGTATTAAAATTAGGCAATTAAACGACAGCTGTCATCGCCTTAAATCTAAATATTGTGAAAGGATAAACAAAGAATGATACCTGAGTCAACTCCTAAATTAGTCAAAGTATTTATCATCGCTTTTGATGAAACTGACGTGGATTGGAACGATGCTATTATTCTAGGTTGAATTTATAAATTCAGGTTGTGTCAATAAAAGCGAGAATGATTTATTAATCAAAGTATTTTTAATTGCAATTGTTTATGTAAGTCTTCGGTTACTTGAAAAGATTGATTATGTCTCATAATTCTTCCGAACTAAGCATACACCTTAAGCTTTCATAGTGTATGTAAATATGTATACATAATGGTCGGAAAAAGACGAGCCGGGAAAAAGATAACAAGAAGAAAGGAAAATAAAGAAAATAAGCTGCTAAAAGACACCGTAAGCGAGGAAGATCATCTTATAAAGAAGATCGACAAAGCTGCGAGAGAAAAAGATTTAGGAGAAGAATGTTTAGCGACACGACATAATTGTCGAAAATGGTCACCCAATTGTATGAATTAGTTTACACAAGGGACTAATGTAAATATTTTAATTTCAACTATACGAAAATGTATTATTCATTATTATTCAGTTTCGTGTACTTTTCTTAATACATGTTTTTAGGAAGTATAACTTTTTTATACACAATTTTAGAATAACTTAATTTTCATTTGAAGTGAAATAACGTTTAGTAAAGTTTAACATGTCTTCCGAATTTTCGACGAAGGCAACTTTGTATATGTTAACCCCTTAAAACGATTATTAATAATTATTTTATTATAATTATTAATAAACGTAATTATAATTAACTGTGCCGGCGCCTTAGTTAGTTATTAAAAAAAAAAAATTTTAGGCTAAACAAAACGATTACTTCAGTAGCACGCAAAAGTTAAACGCAATCATGATTTTATTTCTCAGTATCCAATCTTTCGGGAACCATCGACACAATTGAGTTTTATTCGAATCAAGACTAATTTTCCTTCTTCTATCAGTTAACGAAAACGTTACCGCCTCCTTTAATAACTCACTCGACCGTTCATTAAGTTAATCTTCGATTGGATTTGAATTATTTAACCGGATCGCCCGATCAGCTCAGACGGCCTTTCAGCTTCCGCCTTTTGACGTGGAAAAGCCGTCTTTCTCGTCTGTCCTTAGCGAATTGTAGTACGGAACTCTTTTTGACTGCTAACGGTGACACGCCTGTCGCTTATTCAACTGTTTCGTTTTCATTTCGGACGCGCCGCTAGCATTTTTAGCCTTCTGTGTAGAAATCGGTCGAGTATGGATGGTCATTCTGATTCTGCGTTTGTAAATTAGATGTGATCTTTTTGTCTCCTAACTCGTTCACTATATTGTTGTTTAACGTCAGTGGATTCATCGTTTCCGGTAAAAATGGAAAAAATGTTACAAGATAAATAGTTTAGTTTATTGATATTCATAATATTGTATTTGTTATTATATTATCTAAACGGACTTGGCACTGTGACTAAAAGAGAAATCCAAATTAGAATCATTTAAAAAATTAATAAAATAAGCCATCAAGAATTCTGTCATTTCTTTCCATAGCTCTTGATGGCGTTAGTAGACAATGATGTCACTGGATACTAGTGCCTTCTCTGTCCATTTATCAATTCAAAACTGTCATTATTCAAATAATCTTGAACCTATAAAAAAAAACTCTTTCGCTATACTCTTATTGAAATAAAAAAAAAATGTTCAAATACAGTAAAAAAAAATAGTTACCCTACTACGTACAATATTAGTACTACTGTATTTACCCAGACTTTTTATTTGTATGATGTTAGACACGAATAACAATAGTTATTATTATTTAAATAATTCGGATTATTACGGTTCGAAATCGATTTATCAAATACGTAAATTGAAATGTGACATTTAATACACGGTACATATGGATATGGGTATAAAATGGAAAAACAACTTATTGCTTGTGCAGCGAGTAGTCCCAACGTGTACTGTGTTTCTGTGGGATAAAATACTTTCGTCACGTATTTTGCTCGCGAAACAAAAATACGTCTACTGTGCAGATAAATTTGTGTAACTTAGCTTATCCCTGAGTGTGTAACCTTATTTTTAAGTTAAGTAGGCATTTCCATTTGACAGCAAAGCTGTAGGATAAATCTTTATTAAGCACTTTAAACAATGACGTTTCCAAAGAGAATCGTACGTTCACCATCGCTTAATTAATTTAATCGGAACAAAACGCTATTTAACTTCTGGAAACGTAATTATCAATTTCACATTTATGGTATAATAAAAACATTAGAGTACGTATTGAAATATTGTATTTAGTATGGCAGCCAGAGTTCTCTTTTAACTTATTTCTAAACTCCATAACGGGTAATATAATGGACTACTGAATACAATATATGCATACAAATAACAACCACAAGTAAAGCATTTGTAAGTTATATTACATCATTATAATCTATATAGAAGTATATAATGTAGTCTATGGAAAGGTGATTTTTTTTTATTTCCTCCATCGCACAATCTTACAGAGCCCTTTCACATTCCATGTCCTTTGTAGCACTTCCGGGCCGACAGCAAAAACTGACGTAAGCTCTGCTCTCCGGAAACGATCGGATTAGGGTTGCCCCACGTGAATATTGTAAGGAAAGCACATTTTTTTCCAAGGTCGTATAGTGGACGTCGTCATATCTTTGCTTTAAGCTTTCGGGTTGTACCGAACTCGAGCGTCTATAAGCGCTCGTCACGTACACCTATCTGGTAGACCTTCGTCTAGTCTATCCAACAGTCAGATAAATGAGGTTTGTGAACAGGTCGCTGTTCATTAAAAAGCGGCCAAAATTAGCATAATTACATATTCGCCAACTTTGTACTGTCAAACCAAAGTCCCGATTTACATTTGATTAGCCCGATCCAATGACACAACGTCTCGGCCACAAGTTGCCATAATCAAGAAATTACTGTTCAGCATTTGTAACGAGTGAACAGTCTTTTCTGTAGCGTATAATAAATACGCTATTTCCGAAACTGCTCCTAACATACGGAGGCGACCTCCCGCTACCTCCTAACACGGTAACATCCATAGAGCAAATAAAGGAAAACGTGATTTATTACATCAAGGCAAACATATTAAATCGTATCTTTGCGCATACGAACATGTGTTGCGAGATTAATTACATTTCTTATGTACACAAACCTCGTTCCGGATACTCGCCACGGACAGATAGAGGGTGCTTATTCTTAGATTTGTGCAATTTGTATTGTTCATGGTCGATTTTAATAACGCACACCCGCGCTATCCGGACGGAAGGGAATATTTTGCCGCCTGTAAATTCGTGGAAACAAGAGAATAGACCCCCGCCGGCGTACGCACAGCGTCGCGCGATCCATCATACCGACACACGAAGTTCTCCTGACGTTGATGTATTAACTTATTTAATCATCTCGGTTCTATTTCCTTCTGTGTTTTGTCAAGCGTCGCGCGCGCCGCTCGCGCTCATGTCCGTTTGTCGGCCTCTGATTCTCGCATATATTTCTCATTTGACACTCCATAGTTTACTCAAAAACGCGACTAAGATAGTATACGATACTAACCTAGAGTCTACTACAAAATCAACTCATCCTCCATCGGATATCCTGTTCCTTCCGAAAATGCCGACACTCGTCATTCCTTTAGAATTGCGAGGGTTCATGGACGGCGATGATCACTTGCTAGGGACTCACATGCTTGTTTGTCTATTAGAAATATAATTATTTACAAGCCTACTGATCGATATCCGATCTTCCCAAACCGGTGATGATTCAAATAAATCATATAACACACGTTATTATTAGTATATCTTAAACGTTGGTTTTTACACTTTGTTCTTACTCCCTTTTATATTCATTCTACGCAAGTGCATTAATTTATACTAAGTCATTTTAAACAGGCGTTAAACTCTTTCGGTTTGATGCCACGCATGATGTAGTATTTTTATTTTTTTATATTCCAAAATCAGAAGGAGGTATGACATTGAACATGTGTTATTTTTTACAAATTCTGATTGCTGTCCATTCATCGAAAAATTCTTCAGAGCACTTTACCTAGACTGTTTGATGACTGAGATAAAATAAACATACGCGATCACCTACATAGCAAGCATGCGACCTTCATACTTCAAATAATTTGAAACCACTCGCTCCGTGTCTCAGTAAGAAGTTTAAGCCGCCGGTGTGGGACAAGGCCATCGTATTGAGAACAACAGCCGATTACAGTCCCCTAACGCGCTGAAGCGGATGAGTCCCACGCGTCTCAGACTAAAGTAAAAAGATTTTTGGGGAATGATTCTCACCAACAGGAAATACAATAGTGTTTTTTACTCGACGAAATAAAAAGATTATATCTTTAACATCGAAATCTAAAAATTGACGGCCTCTGTAAATAGAATGAAAATGATTGTGAAACGAATTGATAACAAATAAGAATAAGTCTATTTTTCATGATTTTGTTAAAAATTAGAGCCAGTTATTGGGGACTAGAAACAGAAGTGAAAACTGGAAACCATGAAACGGTGCTTTATTTTATTTTCAAATTAATTATAAAACCAAAATTTATATGATTCGTTATTTATAAATTAAAATCTCCAAGGGCGTCTTCTACCATCTCCTATATAAAATTAAATTTGCTTTCTGCGTCCTCCTTTCAACGGTTTTTAGATCTAACAACAGTCAAAAGGAAGACGCACAGCAAAATTAATTTTGAATGACTTTTTGTTAAATATCACTTTAAAATAAGATGGTGAAAAAAGCCCTAACAATAGTCTAGTTTCCTTTCACACCTATTAGTACACCAAGTAATGGGCCAATGTTATAATTTTAGAATTTAGAATAATAAAAATTACATTACTGATAGAAAACTGTACATAGAACGTATTATGCAATGTAAAACCTTTAATATGGACTAAAGACGGGTGTGATGGACGGACGACAGGTGTACATATCTTACACTCAGGTATGTACAATGTATTTGTATGTACATGCACACACTTGTACACACACTGAATAATACACTAGTGCAAACAATTAGCGTGTCGGTGACGCGAACTCAGGATTTTACCCATACAAAAGTCCCTATTTATTTTTCATGTTATTATGTTGCTATAAAGACTTCTTTCTTCTAGTTCTTTAAACTATAATTCTGTATATAATTACATTATTTAAAAAAAACGTTAATATATATTATACTCACTTTATACTGCACAATATATCAGTGGAATCTCAATAACTCGAAAGTCAAGGAAAATGCAAAAAAATCGAGTTAACGAGTTTTCGACTTAACAAGACCTTCGAGATACATATGACTGTGTCGACAAGGAACAAACATAACGTTCACAGCTGTGTTACTTAGAAAGTTTCATGAATGTATTCATTCATTGCACGTGTACAAGACAAAAACAATACATTAGAAGCCCCGAACCCGAATATTCATTTCGGAATTTATTGCTATTATTTCGGGGAATCCCAAGTAAGACGTCATTATATTTTGCTAACAACGGCTTACGGAGTCTCCTTTTTGAAATTCGAGTTGTAGAGTATAAATATGTGTTATCAATACTTCGTAGGGAAATAACATTTTGTTCGAGTTACAAAGTCTAAATAATTCGAGATACCGCGTATTTAGGGGTTCAGCGGAAGGGAATGACAATTTTTTTAGACTTACTGAGGATTTCGACTTAACGAGGTTCGAGTTATTGAGATTCCACTGTAATACATTCACTGCTGACCAAGCGCAACACGTCATACTTATAGCTACAGACGGGGTTGCTAGGCATCCGGACAAAGTCGGACATAGGCTTTTTGATTGCGTGTCCGGTCAAAGCAACGGTTTCTGGCTTGTCTGGCTTTTCATATTTCGCAAACGAGCGAAATATAAAAAGCCGGACAATAATAGTGAGACACATAATCCTCAGTAATGTAGGGTGTCCGGCCTTATTACCCAAATGTCCGGCCAAACTGACTGGTCTGTCTATTAGATTTAGCGAACTGGCAACCTTACCTACTGATATAGCGTTAGAATTAACACGTCACGTGACCGTTTCGGTCACGAATGCTTCTAAAATACATCCTATCCAACCTTAAACAAATTTTCACTTTAATAATCTGCAGTTTTCATTTGATTAATAACATATGGAATGTTAATTTATTGAATAAGATAACTGTAACACAACGTAATCTGTAAAACTATATGTTTATATTTTCTTTTTTTTTACTCTTAACCATAAATACAACACAATACAATATCGTAAAACAATTAATAGAACCCCTCATCAGTATACTGTTCTGAACAGTATTGCTCGTTTTGATATTATAAATGTTCAATAAAAAGACTTCTATACATTCTATTTATATTATAATGAAACAAAAATAAGCGTCCTCATTATAATTTGAATGTTATAAATGTTCAATAAAAAGACTTCTATACATTCTATTTATATTATAATGAAACAAAAATAAGCGTCCTCATTATAATTTGAATGTTATAAATGTTCAATAAAAAGACTTCTATACATTCTATTTATATTATAATGAAACAAAAATAAGCGTCCTCATTATGATTTGAATGTTATAAATGTTCAATAAAAAGACTTCTATACATTCTATTTATATTATAATGAAACAAAAATAAGCGTCCTTATTATAATTTGAATGTTATAAATGTTCAATAAAAAGACTTCTATACATTCTATTTATATTATAATGAAACAAAAATAAGCGTCCTCATTATAATTTGAAAGTTATAAATGTTCAATAAAAAGACTTCTATACATTCTATTTATAGTATAATGAAACAAAAATAAGCGTCCTCATTATAATTTGAATGTTATAAATGTTTAATAAAAAGATTTCTATACATTCTATTTATATTATAATGAAACAAAAATAAGCGTCCTCATTATAATTTCAATGTTATAAATGTTCAATAAAAAGACTTCTATACATTCTATTTATATTATAATGAAACAAAAATAAGCGTCCTCATTATAATTTCAATGTTATAAATGTTCAATAAAAAGACTTCTATACATTCTATTTATATTATAATGAAACAAAAATAAGCGTCCTCATTATAATTTCAATGTTATAAATGTTCAATAAAAAGACTTCTATACATTCTATTTATATTATAATGAAACAAAAATAAGCGTCCTCATTATAATTTAAATGTTATAAATGTTCGATAAAAAGACTTCTATACATTCTATTTATATTATAATGTAACAAAAATAAGCGTCCTCATTATAATTTGAATGAGAATTGAAGTTGTAAGTCCTACGCGGAGAAACCAGTCTCCGCTGAACAAAGTTAATTAGAAGGCAGCTAATAAGAACTTCTACAAAAACCTTCTATAGCTAAATAAATCTTTATGTACATGAAAATGCTTACGAACGATTCGCGGTCGGCTACCTAAAATGTGTTATTTGCAAAGGTTCACCCTACTACCCCAAACCGGAACATTGAAGGGGTGAATTGAAAAAAAAAACTGCTAACTTAACCCACGTTATTAACCCACATTTAACACTACCATAAGCTTGCACCGAAAGCTTATACCTTTGGTAATAGACGGATGTTCGTTTGTTGCGATCTCATTTAATAGTTTTTGATCGAATATTGTAACCATAATATACCCTTCATAATAATGCAGTTTTAGAAAGCCATAGGATAAGCGAGCTTATATGAAAAAATAATAATTATTAAATAAGTATTTCATTATTTTCCTGGTCTTCATGAACTGAAATTAAAAGAAAACTTTTCAAACGAGCGCTCTGCGATTTATTATTCAAACAATTTACATGCAATCCAGAAGCTATCTTTCCCAAAACTATTTTGTTATTATGCTCAGTTTTAACGGCGGGTAACTAACATTTTTCCTTCGATCAAACTCTCAAGTTCCCCTCTTCTCTTCCATCTTTATCGATAAGATTGGTTTTGGACGTGGGGAGAAATGCAAAAATTACTCCAAATAAGCTAATGAACCCATGACACAGAACTGGCTGTTAGAACGTCTTAGTCCATTTTTCCCCACATATGCACACATAAAAAAGAAGACACCAAGAGGTACACGAAGGTTTTGAATTTTCGCAGCACTCGGATCTCATGCGCTCATATCGGCATTTTCAAAATTTTAGATTGTTACGGGGCGAATAAGTGTCGAGAACTGGTGGGGATGGGCTAAAATACAACATGATATATAGATTCGATTAACATATAAATGTTAATGTAACATATATATATATATATATATATATATATATAAGTGTAAAGATATTTTATTAATGATTTGTACGACGTCAAGTAAAACACAATTGAGTTTCTCTGTAAATGAAGTTTTTGTTTATTAATTTCACATGTAGGTACGAACAGTATAAATAGAAATAGATATCTATGAACAATACCTGACCTGTAAATTTAGAAACATTTAATGCTATTAATTGCAATGTGGGTCCTTAATCACAATCAAATTATTATAACTATTTTAAAGAAGTTATTTTCTAATGACAAACGATTCCTTCAAAAATTGAAGTTTGATCTAACCATAGACAACGTAAATAGTTAATGCTATGTTGCGGCCTACTACTTGGCGCTTGAATAGCGGCCATATTAAAGAAAATAACATTATTATATACATAATTTCTGTATTTTAATGTATGTAAATATGAGACACAAAAACTTAGAAATTATAAATCTTATAGAATTTGCCACTCACTGTACCTCAACTGAAATGTTTTTTACGAACTTCCTGTTTTCTTCTGATGTTAAAGTTCCTAATGATGAAAGTCGACTTACTAATATTTTCGCAAAACCTCAACAGAAAAAAGCTTTTGATTTTACGGTCCTATTATTATAGCGTGATAATATACATTTATCGTTTCGAATCCGAGTTTTAGCTTTTGAGCAATAAAAGCTTCATTCAAGTTTACGAACCGGCCTTTTGCGTTGAACAAATCTTCAAATGTAAAAAGAGAACGGAGTCTAGAATCTACATTTATAAAGAGTCGGACTTTTATTTGCTCTAAAACATTGCCTCAGTACAAGTTATTTTTATAGACTCTTCATAAAAGTATAATTATTTTTTATCGCAGTTTTTGACGTATTCAAACGGGGCCTCTCAGGTTTTAACTAGATTCCTCAATTTCCGTTATGAGGATGTCCAATGTGCAGTAAAAGTTTACATTTTAAAAATGCTTAGTCAGTTTTAATATTGTTGAAAGTTTCAGGTAACAGTTGCTATTTGATTATCACACAAATGTACACACATGCACACGCACGCCTGCATGTACACACTCACACTCACAGGCAAAGGCACACGCACTCGTGCACGCAAACGCAGATGCAGACACACACGCATTACCACATACATTATATCTAAATAAATAAATATACATAATTCTTAGAAATACTAAGAAAATTTCAAGTTTAATCAACGTCAAGAAAAGCCCAGAGAAAATAATAAAATTGAAAATCGGCTCGTAGGCCTCCGCTGCGCCGACGCAAAGCCCGTGTTAATTGTTTGTTTTTCCCCAGACCTTCGCGACGCTGTCGAATAAGTGTGTTTGTTGCGTGTCCGTCCGTTACTTCGAAAAGGCTTTCGTTTCTGGCGAAAGCGATAATTCCTATGAATGTTTATTTTTTTCTACGCTTCTTCGACGTAAGTTCGTAAGCGAAAAGTTGAAAATTTCCGGTCGTATATTTTGGCGGCCGTCCAAACTCCTCATTGTTTGTTTTGGCGATGCGGCTGGGTTTCGCTGTTAATTTTTTTTTAATAGTTATATTTTTTGTCATCTGAATGTGGTCGATTTTCGTGCACAGGTTTGAATATTTCACATTAAAAACTCCGCTATTAACTAGAAACCCTTATACTTTCGAAGCACCCTTCATTCTAATTGCCGCGTCTGTCTGTTTATATGAATGCGTGTCGCTGAAGAAGAGTGTGAGGTTGACTGGATATTAAAAAAGGGATTAGGTACATTAGGCTTTTTCAATAAAATCTTAGGTAATTAAATATATAACTCTTTTGAAATTCCATAAGAATATTTAGAATTGTTTTACTTTTACTTTAGCACAAACAAGTAAAAAGTTGTGTTAATTTTGCACCATAAAAAATGGAGTATCATCTCGGTCACATCTATTGAGTTCGATAATGCTATAAAATATTGCACAGAATGCATATTTTATGACAATTCGGATCATTTTAATACATCACAGATTTTTTTAATACTTCATATAATTCTAACAATTAATCAACTATCACGATTACATTTACTGTGACGTAATTGGAGGCGGGTGCAGTAACAGGGTATGCGACCAAGTAAAAAATTGAAAATAGGTTTACTAAGGCCAACGACGGAACCTTTTCAAGAATACGTCTAACACACCCTTTTAATTTCATTTATTTCTGTTTACATGATCCATAATAAAATCCTTAAACAAGACAGACTTTATAATGATACATTCAAAAAACTATTTTATAATTATGTAGTTAGTGGAGGAGTATGCTAATTTATTTTCTATTTTATTTGTGCGTCGCCACGTTCATGTTCTTTCTTTAAAATGGCCACATGTCCTCATATGATTCAATAATCAAAGGACTAGTATTTTAAGCTTTTTCATAGCTTTTGTCACGGGCTTTGAGCGTGCCGACCGAATCAAGAAATTCCGTAACAAAAATAAAACCTAACACCCCCCACTCCGCCTACAATATAGGTCGGCCGAGTGTTCGCTTAACGGTGTATGTATATGGTATGACTGTACAAAGCTCGCACGGATCGAGACGAACTGCTCCGAAATCGGACGAATACGTTAGCAGCTATTTGTGAAAAAGTATATAGGTGTATAGATATCTGTCATATCTTTATAATGCCACACTCACCGCATGTGCTCCGTAAATATACATGTAGGTATATATGTATACATAGGTGTATATATGTATACATAAGTGTACATATGTACAACAGTGAATAGCAGTTGCTGGTGAATGGCTATACGCGTAAAATTTGTGTATAAAGTGTTTTTAATATGAATACGCAAAGTGCATTTATTAATGAAGAAAGTGATGAAAAACTTGAATTAATATCAAAGAAAAAAAATACTGCATAAATAAATAAATAATTATAATTGTAGAAGTTGATAAAAAATGCTATGCAATAGCTTTACCGCGGCAGTCCCCGAGTGCCACACGTTTATTTTTTTAGTGTGTTGAATACGGCCAATGTGCAATTAAAAAAATCATCGATGTTCATTTTTGCTCTTTTTTAAAACGAATATGTTTGCAGTGACATAGATCTATTTTCACGAATGAAGTTTGTATATCTTTTCAATAGCCCACTCCAGGACAAAATTTAAACGAAAGACCGCATTAATTTTAATGAAAACTGCGTGGGCGGCGGGCGAGGTGGGCAGTCCGCTTCTACCCACGTACTTACTTTGTCACGTTGAAATGTTCATCCATTACAAGAGCTGTCGCTGTTAAGGCAAACGTGACCGGACCACTGCTGCTTCGGTTGCTATTTTTAACTTCCCGCTATGAAAATTGAATTTTTTTCATAAAATTGAGAAGTTAGTGTTTTGCTCCCGATTTTCGGGTTACGTTTTAGGGTTTAGGATAACTATTTCGCCCATTTTCCGAGGGATGCTTACATGTTTTGTATGAGTGTGTGTGAGTATGCATGAGTGCGTGTGAATGTGCGTATGTGTATGCAAACTTCTCATAACTTTTGAGCAGATTAACGGATCAAAACGCTGTTTATGACATTAGAAAGGGGTTCACGCAACTTAGATTTCTTGTATAAGTCAACTAGTTTCGCTCGATAGATTTTGAGAAGTATAAAGTTAAGAAAAAAATTTTGAAATAACTTTTAGACTGCTATACTAATCGATACTAAAAGCTTTCTTCTCTAAGTAGGCGCCGCAAACTGCATAAAAATCTGTTGATTTCTTCGAAAAATATCAATGGAGAAAAATTTTATAACAAGCATTTTTGCAAAGTTTTTTAAACTGCTCTACTGATAAATTCCAAAATTTAACTAACTGTTCTTTTAAAGCACAATGTTGATTGTTGTTAATTGCATTAAAATCGGTTATTCAATATAAATTCAAGACATTGTAAAAAAAAATTTCAAAAAGTGTTTTTTATGATATTTATTAAATTTCTACATCAATAATTTCTTAGATGTAACTAGTTATTTCATTTCATAAAACAACGTTGATCGTCTTAAACCGCATCAAAATCGGTTGGTTTACTTGAAATATATCGTTGACAAAATATTCGAACAAAAGCGGTTTCTTTAAAATAATATTTAAGATTTTTGATGGATACTTGTTTGGTGTTCGGTAATCTTTTTATGCTTAGAAAACTGCGTCAAATGAGGGGAAGCAGATTAAAATTGAATTAAGTGTTCGATAGACACATAATCAAGATGTTTTAACTGGAGTAGTTGAAAACGTATTAAAATTATATTTGTAGCTTGGAGAAGTTAAAAAAGAACAAAAATCGATCTTTTGAGCTTAAATACAATAATTTACTGCTAGACTATTAGCTCGAAAGTAGCTAAAGGTTTCAGGAATGGCTTATAAGGTCAACTGTTTTATCGAATTTTCGAGCTAAAAAACATTAAAGATAAATCTTTGAGCTTTGAGAAAACTATATACATTTTGAAATTAGGACTTCAAAAACACATCGATAAATATTATATCGGGGGGAAGTTTTAGGAATGCTCTGCCGTGTCAACCATTTTAAAGATTTTTTTTCTCTGTATTGATTAATCAAGACATCTGAATGGCCTACTAATCTGATTACTTACGCATGCAATTTAGAAATATTTGACTTACAACCAAACAATGATATCGTAATATATATAATTCTTTTTTTTCGGTAAAAGATCTCTTAAGTGATGATGTAACATTGAAACGCACAAAGCCCGTTTTAATTCGCGTTACACGTAACCGCGAGCTTTTTTCGACCGCAATCTGTATAAAAGCTCCGGCGCGCATCTTCGCCTCGCTCCGGTCATAATCGCGTCGCAGTCCGTATTTGTGCTTTAAAATATTCCAGCTTCTGGCGCTGGCTTGGAATTAAAATGCTGTCATGTAGAAAATTCAACACGGAAGGGAGCTAGCTGTTGCGCCGCGCCATGGATAAAAGTTAATTTGATTTTTCATGTCCGTTTCAATGTGCGCACGACGCGAAATTCTGCTGAAAGCCGTCTGTAAGAATCTTAAAAAAAAAACCTGTAGTAGTGCTTGTGCAGGTTTTTTTTAAGATTCTTAATAACACTTCTTTCTATTGTGCATATGATCCTATGTTTTATTTTCATAAAAAGTTTTTAATAAACTATTTTTGGTTCACGACAATCACACACCTATAAATACACATCACGTGTTACAGGATTTTTTTTGAATCCATTTTTTGAATAATCGAGTTGAGATTCGAATCGATTCTAAAATCGATCTTTTTCGAAAAGAATCGCCATTCCCGAATCGAAACTGATTACGAGAAATCGACTGTAAAATCGAGTCTAAATATGAATCATAGTATATTCCAAGAATACATTAATACATTACTGGACACTTGACAATGTTACCATTAAAAAGACTGTTACCGTTTTAAAAGACGGTTTGGTATAATTTAGGAAAAAATACGGTACAAGGAAGAACATGAAAATGGGAACCTTTAACCCACGCCTTACCTTTCAATTCTGGTTTTGTGACACTTTCCGTATCAGGTACTTTAAGTTACAGGGTAAGTTATTGATGCGCCCGTCAGCGTCATGCGGGGTAGTATAAGGCAATGTGTCGGTATGAGAATATAAAGGGAAATCGATAGCGTGATTAAGATCGGGGTTGGATTTTTAAGCGAAATCGTTATAGGGCACAATAGAAGGGTTTCGTTCCATGTCCATCCGGGCGGAACCGGAGCGGGTCGCTAGTCCTATATAAAAATCAGGGACATAACGCGGCACAGACGGAGTAACGACGTTCTCATTCAATTCCCCTTCGTCGCATTCGGCTTTGATATTTCAGTTGATTTCATTACGCCCCGCCCTCCCAAGTAAATGCAAAGCAAACATTGTTTCGGGTTACCTCGGCCGCACTTATGTAAGTCCCGTGCTGGGAATCAAATAAAAACGTAACAGCGTACTGCCGCGGCGCGTTCTCATTTGGGGTCGCTAGAGACGTGGGAACTTAATTAGGCGTGCATGACTATGTTCATTCCTGTAAAAAAAATAATAGGGTTTTAATTTGCTTTTTTCAGTTCTTGAGAAAATATATATAGATATTAGAAAACGCGTTTTTTATTTCGGTCCCAACATTATTTATGCTGGTTAGTCATTGCTTTTTTTTCAGTGTCTCATTTTTTTTCTCTTAATAAATTGCGAAATAAAAAAAAATATGACATATTCAGTACAGTACTATTACAAGAGATTCAGTTGTTTGAAGTAAACAGTCATTTCTTGTCCATGTTACTCCATAGCGCGAGAAACACATTTTCTTCATGTCTCTCTGGACAATACATGTGTTATGTGATAGATATACAGACGTTCAGAATACAATACCTCACATACCATAACAATTATTATCTAAAAAACTGTTATACTTAAATCTTGTACATTGTTACATCCCAAGCGATACTTGTAACACCTCAAAATTAACATCGGTGTTTACTAGCGAATTTGAATTTCCCTCAGAAAATAGTAATTTGATAACAGTTTCTAAACGAAATGTCGAGGAGTTATTCCGTTGGATTCAGAATTCGTTTTGATTAAAAATAAAACATTTTTCTTTGCATTTATAACTCCATTTAGTCGATGGATCATAATAAAAAAAAAATAAAAACATCTGTTTTGAATATCTAATTGTCATTGTCGTTCGATCCTTTATTAGATTCATCTGTCATTTGTGTCATATCGAAGATCACTTTTTCAAATACAAAAATTTTCGAGTATTATTTTTATGATTGGAAAAGTGTCAGGACTGGCGTTGTGAAAACGGAATTTCTCTCAAAGAAATATTATAATCATTCACTTTTCTCCTATCTAAGTATTTATCGTGGGATACTCCCACAGTATCCCGGTTATAATCGGTGGCACGTGTCTGGTGATACTAGGATCCTTTTATCACCCCCGCAAGAGTGGAGGTCTGATATTTTGATGCGCAGACGCCGGTTAGGGAGTGAACACCGTTTCATTTCTGAGGCAGCCTTAGTCAGCAATATTGTTGCTAAGACACATTTGCCTGCACTGCCTACTGCCGAGGCTTCATCTCAGATTAGAGTCTAAGAACAAATACAAGTGGGAAGTGAACCCAGTTCAATGTTCGAAAGCGGGTACCTTGATCTTTTTTATCAGCTCTCCATGCAAAGAGGCTGTTTGAATATATCTCATCATTTGATTGTGAACATCATTAAGTTTGTTTGTATATCTTTTCTCGGCACTTGTTGTCGGGTGGCGCCCATTAATTACATTGTAATTATGTGTACAATGTATATCATATGTCTCAGTTGATAAAACAGTTAGGTAATTTAGACCTAAGTTGAACTCTAAAATTATGTCAGAGGTCAAATAAAAAACAACCATTCGTCCTAAACCTTATATCTCACTTAATATAAATTAAATATCTGTATTGTATATTATGCCTTTCATTTGCTTATATTTATAAACTTTCTAATGAAAAATTCAGTGATATATACTATCCTTTAAATTTTAATTGTCTTAATAAAGAACCTTTTTTATTAGCTTCGCTTTTATGCGTTAATTTTGAAATTGATACTTATTTAATTCCATTCTTTCCTTACGACTTTTAGAATAAATAGGTGTGCAGGTGCCCTTTAAATTGACAGTCTGTCGCGGAGACCCATACTCTTCGAACTGAACATTAAAGTAAAAAAAGCGTGTAAAAATATAACCAACACAGAAGTTACTAATTGTCGATAACCGGATAAATTCGTCATGAAATTGATGTCTTATAATTTATACGTTGACATTTTTCGATTAATATTACAATAAATAAATATGCGTAATATTTAATAAAGACAGAGACTATAGATTTCCACATAGTGCGATTTATGCATATCTTTTCAATTCAGATATCCATTAATGTTTTCGTGCAAGCTCATCAATTTCGGGCTCTTAAAATTTAGGCCCTTTTTTTAATGTGCCACCAGTTTAGTATGCATAGGATTTGCCTACACTTCTGGAGGGCGTGAGCTTATGTTATTTGTTATTTTTCTCTAATTAATTGTTTAGAATTTGTCTTAATTTATTTACTTAAAAATTGAAAGTACTGTAAGAAATATGCATTGCACCGTGTGCTTACTTACTCGATTTGGGGCCATTGAAATCAAAAATTAATATAGCTACTTATATACGTGCTATAAATAACGATTACTTAATGCCATTAAGACGATAAACAGAATTGCCAGAATTTAATTAAGAAATTCTTGTTATTCATTAATTACTTACTAAGCTATTCATTGTGTGGCTATTAAGGAAAGAAAGGGAAATTCAAGAATATGTATACTTTTTCTTCTATTTTCAATAGCTTATAACATATTTAGTGTGATTCTTATACAAAAGATGGAAAAAAAAAGCAAATAATGTATTTATGTACATAGATTAAATTGAATGTAAAAACCTAGTTTTGGCCATATTAAACTTGAGGCGCGTTCACACAGCCACTTTTCTGAATGTGACAGCATCGTGTCGCAAACAGATACAGTGCGTTTGAGCAGGGCCGAACAGTGACAAGAAGAACCTCCCGTCGCCAGTGTCCCCCCTCCTGTTGTTCCGTGGCTGTCTGCGTGCGTGAACGTTCATATTTCAAGCTGCCCACTCACTTGAAGAGCTCCATGCTCCAGCTCGATAGCTAACATGTCATGGCAGCCGGGATCGCCTGTCTGCCTGGTCACTTTAGTAACTCTTAGTACTCGCTAGTAATTAAATGGAGAAACGTGTAAAAATGGATGATTCAAGTAAAAAGAAAATAATGGAAATTGGCATTGGGATATTAATTTTCACCGGAAAAGAAATCAGAAATAAAAGTTTTTGCATTTAGAGTGATTTAAAAGAATAAGAGTACACTCAGCTAAAAAAGAAGGAGCCAGACAGAACCACGAAATTTGTAATAATATTTGGAGTTTATCTTTAGGATAAGCATAATATCCTTTTATTAATTACTTCATTTCTGAGAACTTATTATTTTCAGTTTTCAGTGTAATTTGTGATTTAATTATAATTAAAATACAAATCTCAAAATTGTTTAGGAAAAATTATTTTAAAATACCGTAAAACGCTCGAGATGTGGTGCACACATGTGGACGAGAGGTCGTCAAGTACCTACCAAACGTCGCTCTACTTGATAGTCCCTTGTTTCCCACAATGAACTACAAAGCCGTCGCCGACTTCATTCTCTGGCTACCGACATAGTCGTGTACAGTCCTACTCACAGGGAGATGGCTCATGTGGACAATTAGCCTCGATCATACAGGTGAACCGATGCTATCAGGCGCCTTTAAAAATATAACTTATTCATAGGGCAGTAATAGCACTAAAATAGTGACAGCACTAGACGCCATTGTCATTTATTATTATCTAACATTTTGTTCAGTTTTTTTTATCATTCCAATCATGTGTGGACATTATGAAAGGATTCATAAATCATTATGACGTCAGATTCCTTATCCCGGGTACAAGCAAATTAAAATAAAAATTCAAATTTAAATTCAAAATGTCTTTATTTCTTAGATTACAAAATAGAACTTGAAATACGTCATAATTTTTCGAATTTACTTTTTATCGCTCGTTCGGAAGGTAATTTTCCCTCAAGCTAAGAAAGCTTAACTCTTGAGCATATCTTGTGCTCTTTTGTAATCAAGGTTTATTACCATATAATAAAATTAATTTTCACTAATTTCTAATAACATGCCTAAGTTTATCGAATAACAATTTCTGCCTCTCGCAGTACGTAACTTATAAGCACGCTAAAACTTAATCCTCAACTCGTCTAAACTTCAAATAAACTTAAAAATCAAACATCAGATCCGAAGCGTAGCTTCATCCGTATAATAACGTCCAAACTCAATTTCGGCCCACAATTAGAACGGTGCTGAGTTTGCAGAAAAAGTGTTGGCAAATTAATAAAACCGCGCAGTGATCCATCACGGAAGTTTGGCGGGTAACAGCCACGGCGCCCCACATCTTCATACTACCCTTGCTGTGTATATAAAAAGAAGTAGTTAGTGGATAAATTCGGGCTTTAGGCGCAATGTTACGAGGAGAAGAACTGGTGTCATGCACTTATAGAGATGAAGTCATAGTATATCCGACGTCAGCTCGGACGACATACATTTCAACTGTTTGTATTTCGTACATGAAAATCAGAATCAAATACAAAAGTTAACTTGCGATTCGATTCAATCAGTACGTACGGCAGATCATCGAAATGCATACGCCAGGCTTATAATAATGTACTACTTATATAAGGAAGATAGTCCGAAGTACCCTTAATATTTTCTCATATTGATACCCCAATTATGCTGCTTTTGTTCTTACGCAGCTCCTTTTTATCCTCTCCTCTCTTTCTCGTTTCTATCACGCCGATCCGCTGGTCACTCCTATTGTAGACGCTGTGCAGGCGCCGGTCTCCGCGCCAACTTCCTGGCGACGCGGCGCGCAGGTCGCCACGCGTCACCGACACACGGAAGAATAAGATCCGTCGACCTCGCAAGCTTCGCCGGGTTAAGTACCTGATGCCTAATGGCAGTCAGATCTCAGTGTAACATTCTCAGTCGGGATAAAATGAATATATGACACTAAAACCACGACTTTAGTTAACAATCTTGAGTGTCCATAAAAGCTCTTGCGAAGACTACATCCCATTTGGTACGTAAGACATATTTTAAAAATACCAAGGAATTGTCGTTAGATTTTTTGATTATCGCTAGCTTTTTTTCCCCAACATCGTCTACTTGTATAAGAAAACTTGATCGTAATTTTGTTCACTGTTAAAAGTTTTATTCTAATCCCGAGTCTGATCCCATCACCGATCCGGATTTTGATCCTCTTTCTGGTTTGAATCCTTGTACCTTTTTGTTTCCTTCTTATTCGCTTACTCCATGTTTTTTCCTGATTTCAGACTTTCTCTCTCTCACCACTTATTAAGTATCTTTATCCCTCTCTTTCTCTCTCAAATGCTTTCCCATTACACCCTTTTCTGTCTAAGAAAGAGAATAAGTTAACATTTGAATATTTTTTTATTATATTTACTTATTTAATTTAATAACATAAGTAAAGCGTTACGCGGTTTTGGGGCAAGCGACATGTAAGATAACACAGGATATTAAAGTAACGCTTGAATTAAGAATAAAGAAACATTTACATATTTTGAAAGACTACAGTATTATGATATTATATTACGAAGCATTTGACATCTAGACGCTTGCCTGCAACATACATCTACATGCAGCATGCAACCCAGCGCTGACCCTTGAATCTTTCCCTCCTCTACGAATCTCTATCCAAAGGACTGAATATTGACTCGAGAGGATTGACAGATATCGAACTCCTAAGCTAGTGTTAATTTTTTAAATTATCTTATTCCGCTAATCGTTATATTGTTAATTTCTACTTACATTTCATGCCAACCAGGCACATCCTCAGGAAAATGCAAACAGTCACATTTACCAGGGCGTAAGGAATCTTAAAAACAACCGACAAATGCAGACCTAACCTCGTTATGTAAACTGCTGCATGCAATACGTCAAAGGGTGACGAAAGCATACTTACCAGCAGCCACAGACCATCACCAGTAGACACGCATGTCAATTATCACAGACTAACCTACCAACTATTACCCAAATAGTTGCAGGTATTTGCATGCTTGCATTCAAATGCCTGATTCAATTATTTGGATACAGATTCGTAATAGAAAGGCAGATTCGAGGGTCAGCGGTATATTGCATGCTGTATGAAAATGCATGTTGCATAATAATGCATGTTGCATGATAATGCATGTTGCATGTTAATGCATGTTGCATGATAATGCATGTTGCATGATAATGCATGTTGAATGATAATTCATGTTGCATGATAATGCATGTTGCATGATAATGCATGTTGCATGATAATGCATGTTGCATGATAATGCATGTTGCATGATAATGCATGTTGCATGATAATGCATGTTGCATGCTAATGCATGTTGCATAATAATGCATGATGCAGGCAAACGTCTATTATGGATTTCTGCGAATTAACCCCTCACGCAATAGAACATTTGATATATTTTACGAATTTCAACAAATAAAAGTGGTGTTTTATTTGTCTTAAATTTTCACGCTATAAAAATATTGTGTTTATTAATTCAAATAGCGGAAATTACATATATCTCATATCTACCATGCAAATTGATATAGTTTTTGCGATTGACATTCATTTAAAATCGCTCACAAACTGTGATTTATCCAAAATGAAATGCTTGTTTTACTAAGAAAATACTTTATCTTCATATCACACTTTGTATACGTTTCGATATGCCGCTTCTGAATTGAAGTTATCGTTCGCTGCTGATGATTTTAAATGAGCGAAAACAATTATGCGAGTAGCGGGCACATATAAATGACGCAACACATTCTATGTCTATGTGAGTTAAATAGCGAGTGGATAAGTTATATGTAATATAATAGAAGACATAATAAACAAAATAAGTATTTTTTATTAGTCTAAGTATATGTATATATTTATACAACATAATATTCATGGTAAGCATGTATTAAAGAACGAATTTACCATAAATAAGAATTCTGCTTACAGACGGACTACCAGAAATTTTTACGAATGATATTGTTCCTTAAAATCCTTCACTCAAATTAATCTTAATTAACGCTTAAGGTGGTTGTTACGTCTTTTTTAATTACAAAATATGTAAAAAATCTCTATTTTATTAGTGTTGTAGATATACATATTGTAAAGGAGCGTTAATTGCGACCGTCCTGTTTCTAGAGAAATAAAAATTATACCCAGCAAAAGGTTTAAACTGCACCGCCATTGTAGGCTACCAAAGCGAAATTCAAAATGGAGAAACACAAACGAAAACGTTTAACAATTTTATCTTAATTCCACATAAAGCGAATATATACATTTTACTACTATAATGACTACATACCAAAATAGACAAAGTTTGGTTTGAATTTTACATAATTACACGACGTTTCATATGTAATAATTTATTACACTTTATTAAATAAACAATAAATACCAGTCTCTTAATTATTCTTTAACAATATACATATTTATATACACAATTCACTTTCTTTGGCAATGTCATTATTTACATATTTCACATAATACTATTCATAGTTTGTTCACATCCACTATCCGTTATACTTTTTATCAGTGCTATAAATTGTTGTCATTGTTATCATCATCATCATCATCGCTCAACCTTCAGCCAGTCGCAATGGCTGAAAGGGACAAGTCCCGATACATCGAAGGATGCGTAATTATATGAGGGAATGGAGGTTTTAGTATAGATCAGGAGTGGCAGGAGTGTAGAGCCATCCGGTGTTCGTGCAACTTTTAGCCAGAAACTGGATTCAAGATAGGTAATAGACACTATAATGCGTCAATAAATGGAGTAGGAAAGGGCAAGCTTCTTCCGTTCTACGTTTTCTTTGCGTAGTGCAAAGCTTTCAGTGTTTGCTTCTGAAAGTTGGTGTGGTTCATCTACCTTTTAGTTTCTACATTACTCATTGCTAATGTAGCCTTTTCCCCTTTGGTTTCTGTTGTGATAACTCATATGCACTCTAAGATATTCTTTTTTCATAAATTTGTTTCCTCAGTTAATCTTTTATAATCTATTGTCTTTGCTTATTATAAACTTTCGGTGTTAGTAAGGGTTGTGAGAATTGAAGTCATGTTGAAGCGAATCTTCCCATGTATAAATAGGACGTCCAACTTTTCTCTTTGTTGTAATATATCTTAGAGCAGAGTTAAGAATTGAGGTTGGTCTTTTCTAAAAAGATGACCGTATTAGCATATTCTTCTAAGCTTTTTGATTTTGGTGATTGTTTTTCCTTCGAGAATTTCTTATGTTTTCAGTCTAGATTAATTTCTTGCGGCCTGTAACATATCTTTCAGGATTTTTCTTTTACACTGTCTGAGTCTTGTTCTATTTGATTTCGTTAGTGCTACTACATTCAAACCGTATGTCATGGAGGGAGATATCACCATTTTGTAAATCAAAATGGCGATTTTCCAGTGCATTTTAGTCTTATTGATGAAGGGAATAAGACCTTTCGCATTGCGGATTGCTTGTTTACAACTTGCCTTTATCGTGTCCCACCGAATCAGCTCTGAGATAAAGTACATACCCAGATATTTAATTGTGTCTACGGGAGTTATTAGGACTCTATTTATTTCCTGTATCTGTTTGACTATGCTCTTATTTATTGGATCTCTGACTAATATATTGGTGTTAGTTTCATTTAATTTTAAGCCTACTGATATTAGGAGTTCTTTCAAGTTCTTCATTATATTAGTAAGAACTGTGGTGATATCGCCTGTAATAATAACGTTATCTGTGAATAATAATATAACGGGGAGATTTCATTTTGTGAAATTCTGAAATGTGGGCCTTTTACTTTGTGCAGTTCATGAATCCAAGTAAATATCGGTATAAACTGTTTTAGTTGTTTCCCTCCAGTGTGCTTCTTGAAACTTCTAAAAAATGTATTTGTCTTTATATGTCATTTTTATTCAATGGGACCTACGAACTCTGTACGTCTGTGAAAAGAAGTGTTGGCATTTATCTTCGTTTTCTTTTTCTTGTATGTCCAGTAGTCATTTTCAGGCGTCTTAGAAGTTCTGTATCACGGGATCTTTGAGAGACCTGTTCTTCCAAAATTTTGTCTCCATGAATTTTGCCAGAGCAAGTCTGTAGATTTTCTATCTGTTTTTGTCAAGCTTCAGTGTTCTCTAACCTATAGGTCTTAATATCTCAGTAAGTTCCAGTTCCGGTTCCAATCTAGTGGATTATGCCCATACTGATTTAGTACGTTCAAGACTTTATTTTCAACGCTTTTTTCATTTTTTTTTATATTCTGTCTTGGTTTAGGAACTTTTCTTGGTTTGGGAAGTCCCAGTTCAAAAAACGGTAGATTGATGAATTATTTTCTTCTCTGGATGTGCGCTTTCTTTTGATTGATGGCGTCTTTATTTTATTCATTTTCGTTATTTCTCCGAAGATAATTTTGTGGTCAGAGTTAACTTATTTTGCCCAGTAACTTTTTATGTATTCGAATTTGGTGCCCTTGTAAGATTCTGTGATGATATGGTCAATTTGTGATGACCTTTGTTCTGAGCGCCAAGTTACCTTGCATGATCTGCCGCCACGTGCTACTGATCACCAAATTGTGTTCTTTACAAAAGTCAAGCAGAAAGGAGCCCAAGTGATTTTGAAGTGGGATGAAATAAGTAGTGGCCGATTATGAGTTTGTTACTACCTTGGTTATCATCTCGACCAATGCGTGCATTGAAGTCTCCAAGGAGCAATAGCATTAACTCCAGACATTTGTTTCTCATTAGTGAGGCAATTTATAAAAATGATGAGACTCAGAGTTTTTCTGTTATAATGGACCAATCTGTAGGGTATGAGTGTAATTCAGAATTCAGTGACAAATGAATACCTAATACGCTATTGCTTTTTGTTTGGGTTTTAATAATTCTGGATTTCACATTGTTTCTGATAATTATGCCTACTCCCCTTGTTTCTTGTACCTTTTTTCCCCACTTAGAATCCAGTTGTAGTGCTCAGATGTAAATGAACCATTTGTCATCTGAATTTCTTGTATTCCTGCTATAGTAACATTTGAATGGTGTAATTGTCGATCAATCATTTTTTTCTTTTCAAGTGTAACACAGCCTCTTACATTTCGTGTGCCCACGATCACTTTGTAATAGGGTATCTTTTCTTTCAGTTGGATCGATAAACTTCTTAGAGCTTTTGCGTCCGTTCCTAGTGTCCAGTCTTCATATATTGGAAGAACATTCCTACATGTTGTCGGCAGGGATACTATCTGGCTTGATTTGGCACTCAACTGTGCATTTTTTTGAATATTTTGGGAAGCGTAGAATTCTTGTATGTGTAAAGTGACGATGCTGTCATTATGATTCCCTGAAAATAAAAACTGTATGTTCTCTTGCACTGGTGGTCCAAGGGAGGCAGTATGCGATTCTATTAGCATTTTCCTGAATGACATGAACATTGACTAGATAATATTCTGTAGCTGCAATTACAATGTCTTCACCACACCAAAATCCATTAGTAAGTTGTTTGTTTAATGCACGTTCCAATTTTTTCCTCTGATGTTTGGTTAGTAAAGTCTTCATCCATTACGTTATTTGTGAGAGCTAACCTGAATCTCTCGTCGTTTTGATTTTCTTGAACGTATCTGTCGAGGTCTTTTCTAACCATTTTATGATCAAATATCCGCTCAAATAAATTATTCATTTAGTGTGCTATTGCTCTGTAAAGACAGTTACCGTCTCCTTTTATTTTTATGATTATGTGTTCTTCCATTGTGAGCTGTGGTTTCCTAATTCATGAAATTTGAAACTCTAAAAATTTCTAGCAACTTAGATGTGTAATAGAATAATTATCAGGTAACTTTTCAATCTCTTATGATAAAGATAGTGGCAACATATGAGCTATATTGTTAGTTAATTAAAAGCTGTCTCAATACTTAATAATATTCCTACTTACTAGTCACTTCACCCTCTTATGATTGATAGTAATCTTTTTAGCATTTACATTGTCATTCAATTTGTAGTGATTCAATTTGACAATAATATATATCCTATGGTGCTTGGTAATTATAGCATAGTTTTTTACTATTTTTTTTGAGAATCGCGTTACCATATTAACAAATTTACCAGTATGTATTTCAGTCACATAACAATAATAATTTTTGATTTCTCCTCAAATGGATAATAGGTATATTGTAGAGATTATTATCAATCGTGTATACATTTACCGACTATTCTTGTTCTGTGGTATTACTAATAGTGATATAGAACTCGCTATTAGTCAGTTCTGGATATTTGTATTATATAATGATATGTATCACATAATGTATCAATTTATTATTTTTACTTCATCCCATGACCATTCAAAATAGTATTCTAATCGTTATGTTGCAAATCAATTTGTTGTATTTTACTGATAGGTGTAGTGCTATATTAAGTAACTTTATTGACTCTTATGGTTACAGGCGATGGAGTTCTACTACTGATCACTTAACAATATGAGGCTCAATTATATAGAACTAGACTTATTAACTACGTCCTTTAGTAATTATTATACTACATGAATATATTTTCTGTAATTTATAACTATTTAGGCTTATGATTTTATTCTAGGTTACTCGGTATTGTATTTTGTTATATGGTATACAGTAATTCTACGTACTCACTATTAATGAGTAATTATGTGCATGATTGCAATTATATTAGAGGTATGTATACATTTACACACTCTTTTTCCCAATTCGACCATACACTGCTATGTTTATTCCTTATTTATAATGCCTTATTCTAAGAACTATACTCATAGTTTATCTATTCCTTCCTTTATTATGGTACAATCAGTATCTTTACTATGTATTATGATGTGTTACAATAATAGGCATATGTACATACATCAATATTAAGGCGCTCCTAGTTCACAGATTTAAAGTTTTGTGGGCGTAGTTAAAGGTTGGATGGCGGGGCGCTCCCCTCGCAGCCGGCGCGGTCGCACGTTCGGCGCGTCGTCAATTCCGAGTCGGTATCCTAACGCGGGCTGCGTAATGCCAAATCCTAGTCAACTTCTATTACTAAAAAAAATTTGTGAATTAAAAAATATGAAAAAAATAATATAAAGGTTATATAAAAATATATTAGATCATTAGACCGAATGATGCCCATTCTTTCTATTAGTTATTTTATACTATTTTAATACTAATTAAATAATATACTATTTTATTTTATTAAGTATTTTGAGGCTCCGTAAGCAAATTTGTTGTCTCTCTTTTTTCACATTTATGGGTCTTGTAAACAGCCCTTATAAAATTACTTTATTGTCTATCCGTCTGACCACTAAGATCTTTTTCTCTATAATCCTCATCCAACACATACATTTTACAAGAAAATAGTCCAAATTCTTTTGTTATTATTATTAATTATTTTAGTTCCATGTCGTTACCATTCAATATGGTATGCCCTTTACTTTTGGAATCAAAATGAAACAAAATCATGAAAAGGCTACATTTTTCATAAAATATTAATTTTATTACAAATTCAATACACATACTAAAAGCAGGTTATTTTTTTCGGTCCAAGTAAATAGGAATATAGTTTCAACTAAGTTATCAAAATGTCCTAAATTTAATATTACTGGAAAATGTCAATGTATTTGACACCTTACAAAGGTAAAAAAGAAACAAATAATTCAATTCTTTTATTACATTTTAATTGTCAATTGCAGATATAGACGAATTAAAACAAATTCTCGGAATCCTGATCACTTCAACTATGTCTGTTTATATTTAACGGCGAAATCATTTAAATAAAAAAGTGAGGCTATAACGAAATCACAGCCGCCAAAATTTATTTTATGAATGTCCTCCATAAATTGGTCACTTAATTGTAAACCATACTTTGACCATCATTTGTAGGAACTCATTTCCCACCACCACTTATCGCTAGTCTATATAAGTCGAAGGCAGTTCCTGAGTACATTAAAATGTATTTTATTCGTTACATTTCTTCAAAGCTAATTTTCTTCTGCAACAAGAATCATTTCCTTTATTGTCGACAGTTGTGGACGAAAGAATTGTTGACTCAGAAGTTAGTTGTGTCTTACGACATGCTTCATTTTCTTTATTATCGTCAGATGAAGTATCAGTAGTTTTTACTAATTGACATTCATTTTCTCTCAACGGCATTCCCCGAGCTCGACGAGAATCAACTATTTCTGGCAATAGCCAGTCCGTATAAAATGACAATATTTTACCTTTCATCTTTTCCTCCCAAAAACGATCATCTTTTTCTATTATTGTGGTTTTAAGTGGTTTGTTTTCACCACTCCACACAGCAAACAAGCACCTTTTTCTACGCGTCACGTGGAGTTGTCCTTGAATCTGGTGGTACCAGTTGCTGTTTTTGTTTATAATCAAGTTCCCTTTTTTGTCATATCTCCATATCTGTATCTTGTTTTCTTTTATAGCATTTTCTAAACCTTTTTTGAAAGCCACTATGGGACACTTAACTTCCACTATTGTGTCTTGGTTTATTAGGCCATCAGGCGTGGCGCCAACAAAAGGGTATTCGTTATCCACAAACAACCCGCAGGGTTCAATTGTCACTTTTTCTTGCATTGCAAGTTGCTGCAAGGCTAGTTCTTCATTTTCCACGCCATGGGCAATTGCAGCTATATTTCTCAGATTAGATTTATATAAAATATTTTGTACTAACTTAGCTTTGCTGCTAGTCTCTCTTCTTTTTACTGTTCCAAAATTTGATGCTGTGATCATGTTCTTCCTTAGTTCTATCCAATCGTTGCTGTTCCTCTGATTTGATGTAGATTGTTGTATTTTCTCCTTGTCTGAAGTTAACTGCTTTAAATTTAGAAGAAACAATTCTTTGCTATATTTAATTCATTTTTGTCATATCAGGTGTAGTACTCATTGCACCATAATCATGTTGAACTATACCCTCTTTTCTTAATGTTCTGTTTTTCTTATGAGGCTTAGTTTTATTTTTTCCCTTTTTTAATCGTTGTATTTCAATTTTTTTAATATGCTTTTGGACTTTGTCCTAAGATTTTCTTGTGAAGCGTATGTCTTGGATGAGGATTATTGAATGATAACACTGCAGCAGAACAACGTGCGCGGTAGCCTCGGCGAAGTGAGAAATTGATTCTTTTTCCTCCAACAATCTTTGCTACCACACTGTTAAAGCGCTCTACTACATTAGTATCTACGTCCTCAAGCAAACTTTCTGATTTAGAAAGAACTGATCCAATAATTGCCTTTACCCTAAACCAGAACATAGTGTTCTCTATTTCCATATTGTTCTGTGCCACTTTTTCTTTGGAACAGTAATAATCCTTACAATTTTGGTGATTACCGAAAGCATGATAAATCGAGTTTTGTATTTCCTTCCTAAATTTAATTATTGTGTTTGTTTTGTCATTTTCTAATTTGTACTTTTTTATTGAGGCAATCACAACTTTACGGATACTCATAATCTTTACTTCTGTTAAAGTTTTTCTATACGCTAATGGATATTTCGTTTCTTTGGTTATAGCTCTCATTTTATTACACATATTACGCAAGACATGGTTCCTGCATTCTATCTTTATGACTGTATGATTTAAGTAAGGATTACGTGCTAATATTTTGCGTATGTAGCGGAATCGCCATCTGCAATCAACCTTCCGAAGATAAGATTGTACATTTGCACAGATGTTTCAAATCCTTGACAAATTATTTCAGCCTCCATACCACTAGATGAACCCGTATAATTTTTGTAACAAGCGTGTTCTGGTGCCAAAACTTGCTTCTTCTCTGCCCGAGCACATACGAGACAATATTTGTTCTTAATTCCTATAAATAACACCTCACCAAATCTGCGACCCACAATTGCTGCGGCGCCGGACAATGCTCTATAGTTATTGCCGTAAGACCGTGACGACCAACAGCCATCGGCATATACATCAATGATAGGTATACCCTCTTTGCTAATTCTCCCTTCTGCTATCGCTGCATCCCGCTCGCGTTTAGCGGCCTTTTCAGTAGATTCAATAGCTGTTTCTTCCCATTTTTCATATACAAGATCTTGAATTTTGCCATATGTTTTTTCTGTAAATACAGGTACATCCATACATGCTGTTATTTCCTGAAATTGTGACCAGCCTATACCTGCGGAAGTGATTCCTGTAACCGCAGCCAAATTCGCATCAATGTTGTTTTTACTTGTTGGATCTTCACTTTTGACAATAAAGTCTTTATTACACATGTTACATTTATATTTAAATTTACTAATCAAACCAATTCTTTTCTCCCCAATAAGTGACATGTTTCTTAAACTGCAATTGAATAATGAATTATGACTAGATATTTTTTGAAGCTGCTGAGTAAAGTATACAATATCTACAAGTCTTCGACCCTGTATTGGTATGAATTTATTTTCTTGACATTCGGTTTCAACAGAATAAGGTAAAACTTCAGCGGTTTTTCTGAAACATATTAAAATCAAACTATTAAATCGACATTAGGTTTCGACTGAGTTAGGTTTCGACGGTGTCTAATTAAAAATAGTAGTTTAGCTTATGTATTACTGATGGAATTGGAGCGGGTTTAATCCATAGTCCAAATCGGTTTAAAATTTCCAATCATTGATAAAGATGTCAAAATTTGCAATTTATAATACTAATTAAGATTGTTTTTAATAAACAAGGCACTAGATTGTCATGAAGTTCGCAATTCAAATCTATTTGTAATTAAGATTGATTTATTTTACAGGGTTGTTACGAATTTTAAATCTACATTGCAGTAGGTAAGTATGGTTGTCACATACATAAAAAAAAACATTTTGTTATTTATAAAATATGTAAATTAAAGATTCCAGGATTGGAATTTTTTCAATTCAAAACCTATCTATTTCTTTTCAAGCCGTTATCCTAGGAGGGGCACGCAGTGACGAATTGCCTTTGCTACGATTTGCTACATACTTCTTTTGCTTTTTCTGTATTAATCATACATTTTATTACAACCTAGAATTCCGGAATTATATTTTTAATTGATGACCTACTTACATGCTTACTAATACATACCCAATTGATGTTTGCTGGACATCAGTTTTATCTACCCAGGATTCATTAACTGGTGTTAAGAGTGTAAGTGCTGTCTTAGAACTGTCACTGTGACAATCCGTTAGTGCTCTAAAATTAAAACAAAAACATTGAGATATATAAATTCAATAGCAAAATAGAGAACATTTATAAGCATAAGATAATTTTTGTTACGAACTCTTTTACTTTTATATATATTTTTATTTTACAGGGCCACTATAAATTTCAAATGTACATTGCAGTAGGTTAAGGTTATTTTCAGAATTAAATTTTCTATTGCTTACACATACATACCCAAAATTTGTTTTCTGGAAAGCTATTGTATTTAGCGAGGGTTGATTAACTGGTGTTGAAAGTGTAACTGCTGTCTCAGAACCGTCAATACGAGAATTATTTACTGCTCTAAAATTTAAACAAAAAAAAAGTAATAACAAATAACAAATAGAGTTCATTTTTAAACAAAAAAAGGTTTTTGAAAATCATGAAAACTTTTGTATACTATCAGACGTTTTACGTTTTAATTATACTTTATTTCACCATTGATTTTTGAGTCGTGTACCTGTTAACATTTCTATAGTTGCTCCGATTACGATATGTTTTACATTTTATTTTGCTTTTTCTATAATAAATTTCGAAATTTTTATGAGGCAATTGTTACAAATTTATGGATAAAAGCATAACTAAAACGTAAAGTAAATTGTAAGAATTATAGTGCAGCTCGTTGTTAAGTGTTTTCCACGTAGTAATTGCTTAGACTCGTTGATGGAGTTTGGCATTACGCAGCTCATCACGGTAAAAAAATCCCATCACAGGTTATTTAGTCATAGCGGGCAAAAAATATGTTTGTACATCGATATTCGTCAATTCATATAGGCATTATTTCTCAGTGTACATCTAATAATTTTACAATAGATAATATTTGCCATAACTTTTTATAATGTATAAATAACTTTAGTACTTCATAACTCACCGTCTTTTTTCTCTCATTGTTTTTGTGTGTTCTTTTAGGGCATGTAAGCGTTCCCTCTTTTTCATTTTTTTTTTTTACTGTGGTTACCCATATCAATTTTTAAGAGTTTCACTACAATATTTACGCACGATCGCACGAACAAAAGAAGCACTAGTCCGTCGTTGACAATGGTCATGGGCTGACTGACTGCGCTCCGCAGATGCGAAAGGCCGAGCGCATATTGAGAATATTTAAAAATGAATGATTATGAATGACATATATCATATATCGAAAAATCGCTTTGCAAAAAACCTAGATTTACTTAATAGCTATTTAACAAAGTAAATTCTATGATGATATTTAATATTGGTTTAAAGATATTTCGATTTAAGTCTGTTAGAAAGGGTGGTTTGTAAAACAAAAAATGATCGAGAAAATATTCTAAAATCGTGTTTTTGCTTTAGTAGAAATCTAAATAAAGGATTAAAGAAATAAATGTAAAAAAATTGGCGTTATAACTTGTTTATAAAGACTCTTTTTTCATCTTCAAAAATGTAAGTTCTATTACCAGGAGCGCCTTAAGTATGTGCTGTAAAATAAATAATAAGTGAGTGTGACAAGCAATAGATATCTGTAGTTATAATTAATTAAAAGTATTCATGCATTTACACACTTATATCTCTAGCTTAACTATTTCAAATTCAACTAATTTCTTAGTGTTTATTATTACAAGTTAGTCTATGGGATGTATTATAATTTGTTTTTTAGTGTTTAGAATTATAACAGTACATCCAGTATTTTAACTGTAACTGTATTCTATGGTGTTTAGGAGTAGTATATTCGTATAGCAGTATTAGGAACTCCCTATTGATAAATAATAAGTGGAAACTCGAATCAGAGAAATGCATGCGACTGCACCTTATATTTGAGTTTATCAGATTCCTGTGCAAGCTACCTATGAAGGCAAGAACTGCTAAAATTATCTATGAGCGCAAGAATTAATGTAGACAATGTCAGTCCACTATAATGTATGTTCGTGATCAAGTTGGTATTCAGTAGTTAGTGGTTTATTGACAAATAAGGGATGTAAATTTGACCTAAGGGAAATTGCGTTTAGACAACCTCTCTTATATCTGAAATATTGTAGCGATTTTCTGGCCTATACCTTTTAATCTCGAATTTATTGATTGTTTGCAAGTGTAGTTTAGTTAGTTTTCTACGTCAAGCAATGTGCAAATGGAGCGATCTCACCGGGACTTCATTGATAGCGACGATCTAGATCTGGCACTGCACAACAGGGCACAGCACAGATTCACAAACTAAATATAGAATTCGAAATTGATATAGCGTGTGTAAACAAGGTTCAAGTATTTAATGGCGTCGCGTCGTCGCTCACGCGCAGCGCTTTTTTACTGTGTAATACGTAGAGAAAATATTTACAATGTGTGTTCTTAAAGAGATAACTAAGCTAATTATAATATATAGCTAATTAGATAATAATATTAATTACTATTTCGAGAGCGATGCGAGAACACATCTGTGACTGTAGGCAGCAGCGTTGCCAGTCATTTCTCGAATATCTAAGAAAAATTGTAATCTAAGGAAATTTGTCCCAAGGAATTTAAACTATGGTATTAAGCGCTAAAGACTTTCACCACTGTGCTAATATGATCCTTTAAACAGTTTTTATCGTCTTTGTAGCCCAACAATATCGCTCAAAACATCTATATTGTTTATGACTCAAAAAGTTACGTAACGCTGTAGAAAAATTATTATAGCACTCTTGTACGTCTCAATTCTGTTCTGTTATATCTTTTGTATCGTCAAATAATTTATGCCCATAAGAGTCAATGTCCAGTTCAAGCGTATAGCAGGACCATAGCGTACTACAACATTTAATTCTAACACTTGCATCTGAACACAATGCATCTCTTGTAACTCTTAATTAAAGCTTAATAGTAGTTGGATGATATTGTACAGTCGCAACTTCTCGTTGTGAAATATTTTTTCGTAACGATTCCATACACATTTTATAAGATATTATTTAGTATACTCTAATTACACATTCGTAAGTTCAACTTAGGATTCCCCAAAGTTCGACTCTCTCATCTTGTCATGCCATTTCCTTTTCATCCATGCCGTCATTCTCTATCTAAAGTTGAATTATTACGAAAATCTAAAGTTGATTTATGCAAATTGGACGACCACCGTATCATATTACATAAACAAAATCCAACTTCAACGCATACGATCAAATACTAAACATAGTAAAATCAGCATAAAACTACATATTAAAAATAGTCAAACGGCATCCCGCTCCCGAAGGTGTTCAGAGTGTAGTTTGTGCCGGTCAGTGAAAGGATAAAAATCCACCGGACGTATTTCATTCTCGTCCCGATAATGAATCACAGGGAAAAAAAATATAACAAAAATATCCCAACATCGAAGTCGGTACGGTTAAATGGATATTGGAACGCACGAATTATCCGGCCACCTAAAATGTATGAGTTATCATTATATTCCGTGTCTGGGTAGTGAATGGATATTTCATTGGTTCGCTGGTTTTCTGCGGCGTTCATCTCTGTCCGTATGACGACGTAGGAGGAGCAAGTGTGATTCTTTTGAGTTAAATTCCTCCGTCCAAAGAGGAAACTGGACGGGAGGTTACACCGTGAAACTCAATTAATCCGTATATGAAGTATCATGACAGTAATTGAGATCGTCCTATGTGTACACCGTATATCGATTATCATTCGTAGAAATGGTTTGTCGTCACCTTTCGCAATTAAAAATTGAAGAAAATAACATGTGTAATTTTTCTGAATGAAGAGATGTTTCGTTCTAGGGTTGATCTTTTATGGATATTTGTATTATTTCAATATTACGCCAAGTTGGACAAGTACAGGCTATATGTTGTGAATGTTAGGTGGTGTTAACTCCTATGAAGTGTGAAATACTCACTTAGGAGCTTCATTATTTTTTGTTTATTCTTTTATCTTTCTACGAAGACGCACTCTTCTAAGATCATATTTTTTCTAATATGGCTAACCAGAAGTTCACACTTATTTTTACTTAATTAGGTCTGTTTTCTTTATTTTTTTTTTCCGTCTTAAATAAATATTTTTTACAATATTTAAATCGGCCGCTCGACGAGTTAATCACCAGTCTCTCATATTCCAACAACGAATGTCAATGATATGATTTACTAAACATAAATAAATATAGAAAATAGAAGGCCAAATCCATCGCGCACCCCCAACTTTGCAGGACGGGATAAGATGCGCCCGCGGCGGCGAGGCGACATCGGATTTAGATAATGCCAAAGCCGGCTGAGGGATTGCTTCGCTTTTTCTCCAAAACATAGCGTTTTTTATGAATCTACTACAGAAATCGCAATTATAGAAATATCATAGTATAAGCTGATGCGCCAACGCTGACGAACGACATATAATAATAATAATATCTTCGGACATATATACACAGCACCGTCTGGTCCCAAACTAAGCAATGAGGCTTGTACTATGGGTACCAGATAGTTGATATATTACATACATACTTTTTTTTCTAAATATATACGTATTTGCATAGAAACACCCAGACTCGAGACAAACATTAATTTTTAATCAAATAAATAAATGTTTGTCTTGTGCGGGAATCGAACCCACAACCCCAGCGCAACAGGTAGGGCCACTACCACTGCGCCAATCAGGCAGTCATGTTCTTTAGATGTGTTGTATTCATATTCAAATACACAAATACATCTCCACACATAGTTCTTACGTGACATAGTGACGTGCGACTTACGTACTATGTCTACCTATAACGAGTAGACATTGCATATAGCATTGGCGAGTTTTAATGTCACGCTTATGCGTCAACCTACTGACTTCAGCACACACGTATCGGGTCATGAATCAGATTGAGCGGACTGCACAATTGCACATCACTCGACGTAGGGCCTCGAAGCCACCTTGACGACCCTGCCCAAATCCAAAGACCGGACTCGTAATCATCAGGAACCAATCGTTTGATGTTTTGTCAGAATCACGGAAAAAAGTAAACTTTACTTATGCTTGTCGGACTAATTTGTTTTCGTACCGGGACAGAAAATTCCCGAAATTCGGCTGAATCACATCAAAGATTCGACTGAATTTAGTCTCAGTAATATTGACTAGATCCTTATCGCCGCTGCAGTACTATCTGTGCTTACTAAGCACTATATTCTGTAAGATATGTGAGAAGAAAATTATTACATTTAATACCTCCTAAAAATTACAAAATTACAAAGCAAAGTCTGTAATTTTTAATAAATTTTTCATAGACCGTCAGCAGAGTGTCAAAAATCGTCAAACAATATGTCATATATTCTATGTGCGCGTACGGTGCTAATAAAAATGAAATGTCAACTAACAACTTGTAAGTAAGTAGTGACGTTGATTTTTACACTAACGACTTACAGTATTTAATTTTTACACTAAGCTAAAGCGAATAGAAAGTTTTCGTAGAAACAATTCATCAGCAATGTATATTTTTTTCCTTTGTAAAGCTGTCACATTCTTTTAATGAAATTATTCGTGATATGGAACGTTTTTATTGAAGAGATCTTTCTAATTAACATTGTTTATTACTTATAAATACTCATCTAAAAAAAAAATTCTTCAGTATAAATAAATAACAATCCTTCGTAAACAATGAGCAAATCTTTAAATCATGTCATAATTGTTAAATACCGACTACCGTTCATTGCAAATTATGAAGCATATATTATTGATCTTATCCATTATTAGTCTAAAAACTTTACGAAATACAACAATCGAAGTCGAGTAAAATGTGAGACTCGCCTCATTCTTTATTTATACATTTGACTATAAATGAAATCCTGTATGCCTTCAAAATATCTATACACTTCTGTGCGTCAGCAATCCTTGTATTGCAGCCAGACGAAAGGATTTAGTTTTTATAGGTACTATGTGCAAATTTCGACTGCATCCGTCCATAAATAAGGTTTGTTTGCTCCTTTCAGATTGCAGTTTCGTCTGGAACGCGATACAATTATTTCTGTACAGTCAGCCGTAACAACACTTACTAAAAAAATTTTTTTGACGTGACAACGTCTTAAATTAGGTTGCGGCTGGGAGTCACTTATGAAAAAGTGTAACGCTCGGTAACGTTACGATGAGTCACCGAACGAGAGAGAGGCCCGCCGAATGCCTTGCGTCTCTCTCCCACTCAACTATGATCGGTCTGCCGCGCGCGCAGCACTAGAGAATTAGTGCATAGCTTGCAAATGTATTGCAAGTTATTGTATGTATATTTGTATATAAATACGTATGTATGTGTAAAGGTAAAAATAAAATTTTGTTAATATGAAATTCAGTGCGAGATTCTTTGTATAAATTAATGTTTTAAATATAATTCTTTGTATAAATAAATGTTTTAAATTGTTACTATTATTTCATCCTTCTTCCTACTATACGAATGAATATTCACATTAAAATGATTTTACCATTCAAAGTCGTTGTCACGTAAAACTTTCGCCCGTATACCGACTTTACAGGCAACCAATTTTTTTGTTTTGATAGTGTCTTATTTATACAAAATAGATACATCTTCCAAAGGTGATGCTTAAATTTTTTAAAGGAAAAATAGCGAGAATTACCTCTTTAATAAACAAGCCATCGCCCATGACTCCTTTCCTGTGGTTTAAACATAACTTACTGGGCTATGCATGGGTATCTCTTTCTATGAATACCATTCAAGACCACATTTAAGTGTGTCTAGTATCATTATGTTTCAAATACTTATAACTAAAAAGCGACAAGATTTACATAATCTTATATATTTTATATAAAACTAAATAGTCTGGTGTACTGTTTACACTTATACATTATGTTAATTTACTCGGATGCCTACTGAACCTAAAAAAATTTTGATAAATTAAAATATTTTATTTAAGTCACAACAATTAGGAAATACCTTTACGCTGGATATTGTTAAGGTTTAAGTATACGTTATCGAAAATAAAATAATTTGTTAAAAAATCAAGTATGAAGTTTTTATCTTACTCAAAATTTTTATCTATAAAAAAATGTACATCGTCCTCTATAAAAGTGTTACGTCTGTGTATATCAAATGCTGTATTTGTATTATTATTAATTTGTTTTTTTGTTGAGTGTAACACACTATAAAAAGCTGATTTCATTTTAAATTCCCGATAAAGATACGAGATCATATCTCAGTCGGATCCGCTCGCATGGGATAAAACGTTGTCATTCTTACGTAGAAAATAAAATAGTGGAGGACAAGTTCAATCTAGACGATCCTCATGAAATTACAAAGACTACGTACGTAGGGACGGCATTAAGGCTCCGACGTCTTCTCGCGAGTGTGGACTGCGAGGTAAAAGCGGATTTTCCCTTCGTACAAACACCTACAAAAATACTGAAGACTATGCTGTAGCGTACTTCGAATGTAAGGAAAACTCAATGAAGTTTTATACAAAAAAAAATATGTTACAAAAGAAAACTTTAATTCACCTCAAATGCGCTAACCGAGAAATGTATTTCTTTTACCAGACAAAAGGAAATAAATGTTTTGGACGAGATCGTTTTGGTGAAATTGCTAAATACAATTGTTTTAATTCGTCGGTGAACAGGTAATCTTGCCTATTGTTTGACAATAAAAAAGAAATATTTTTTAATACATTTAATAATATTTTACAGTTACCCTCTTTTGAAAACAATAAAAACAAGTGTGATTAAGACTTGCACCCTAAAGGTTCCCATACAGAATGTATTTTCTTTTTCCCAACAATTGAATTTTTTTTAAAGATCGAAAATAGTTCTCACATATATCGGTTTATAACACGTTCTATACTCCAATAACAGATGTTTATCTGTAGTGGCAGTTATTGTAGGGATATAATTGCAAATAAGCAACTTTTGGATTTTTTTATTTACTTGTCCTGCGAGGCATTGCGTGTCAAATTTCTCGATCTAGCTCTAGGAAAAACAAATACCCTGAGGATTTCGATTAACTTGTGAATGCTAAAATATGAGACAAATGTCCGAAATTTATCACTCACAAATTGTTGACGTGGCAGTTTTATTTATACAGCAAAATCTCACGATTCTGGGTCAATGAAGTGTTCTCTTTAAGTTTGGATTTACTTGCGAATTTCAAAATATAAGGTATAAGTGGCTGTATTTTGTATTTCGGTTTTCATTACATTAATTTAAAAGTTTGGTTCTTGTACAACTTCAAGAAACCGTTGATCTAAGTATTTCAAATTAATTTCACTTTCGCACCTGAGCACTTTTCTGAGAAATAGATCTTGTCAGATATACAGACGGACGGACAGATAAACTGGTAGGCAGACGGACAGGCCGACGAACAACCAAATGATCCTATTAGAGTCCTTTTTTTCTTTTGAGGTACGCAATTCTAAAAATAGTCAACTTTTTATTACACCAAATACTTAGCTTGTAATTTATTTATTTTTGCACACTTATTAAGACCCGATGACATTATAATAATTTGATACCACCTAGCTGATGTGATAGTGAAGTCAAAAGGTGAATGTGGACTTCTTCAATGATTACTAAGTAGTTAACTCCTCGAATTTTTACTCTTTTGGTTTGTTTTACGCGTTGACAAGAGTCCGATAATGGAGACAGATAATCGGAAAATAGAACTCCAAAATGTCTAATAGCAATCCCTCATTTGGTTTGATTTAACGAGTCCAATACATCGCACTTTGTAATGTGAGTCTGATGGTGAATCCAGAAGACGGGAAACGGAATTCTTGATAGCTACTGGTAACCGCTTCAGCTTGGTCTCAAGTAGATTGTTTTCGTATTTCCAAGACATAATACTTGGTGATCAGGACTTTATGTTGGAGCCGGAAGGGAAATAAGGGAACGCTTTAGTGACCATTAGTAAACTGCTTAATTACTAAGCTCGAGCTAGTCTGGCTGCGTTGACTAGTTAACTTGCCAAACCAAAAATATTCATATTGAAAATAGCTAGTTTCATAAAGTGGCAATCCTTAAAATGTTTATTGAACATTAATTTATTAATAACTAATCGTTCCCGAGGCTTCACCAGGGTTACTATAAAATTCAGTAATATATATTTATGCTATACTATTGTTGTAATAATATATAATAATAATTATAGAAGTCCTTAATTTTCATATACGTAAACTAGCATACACACGCACATACACATTCACACCAACACGCGCACAACGTATACCCTCACATCGACAACCCCACAGTGCAGTAGCTTAAAACTACGATTAACCGTGCCAACACAACAACACTAATAAATATGCGTATATAGTAGCGTAGCCGCACGCCGACGGCCCGCCCTCCGAAAATCCGACCTATTTATGGAACTCTCGCAAGCCGATTTCCGACCACCTACGCCCTTACATCCCTAACGACCACAAAGGTCTCACTTTCTTCCCCGTGTCTCTCCGCAGGCCTGTTTGCCGTCACCGGCTTATTTCCACCGGCCGATGTGGCCGAACAAAGCGAACCTGATTTCGGCGGCCTTCGATTTTAATTTCACGCGCGACGTCCGACCCCGGCCGCCCCCAGGCGGAGGGCGGGCGGGCGCGGGGCGGGCGGCGGGCTTTTTAGTTTTAGTTAACCTTAAAGCAGTCCCGGCAGGCCCTAATCCGAGCTGATGTGGGCCCGACGTTTTATTCCGAGTCGCGTTTATCACCTGAAGGTATTAAGTGCGGCGTTAGCGGCGCGCGCGCCCTCGGGCCGGCGTTATTGTATTTGACAAATGTCAGATTTGTTGTGAGAGGGACGTGAAAACTTTACGAAATCGTAAAGCCGTCTTAATAAGCGCATTAATGTATGATTCCATAATTTTTCGATTTGAAAAATTTGATAATTTTGCGTTACAAACTTTTCTGCTTTCAAGATGACGTATGCAACTTTGGGAGGAAAAATTTGACCCTTATAAGATCCACTCCCTTGCGGATATTTATAGTATCAAGGAGATTATTTAAATTATATATACGAAACGTAGGTATTAGAAAAATTTAACTTAATATTAGGTCTTGATAACACGCACACATATGCTAATAATCAAACATTAGGAATAAAAAATTAATGAAAGTTGGAGAATCGATTTTATACAAAAAAATATTTTAAGTTACGCATCACGTGAAATATGATTTGAAAGCGATATATCAAAGAATACCAAAATTATCTTTTCTATAATTTTTGGGCTAGTAATCTTAAAGATATAGCTTAAAATATACTTAAATGGCTGTTTCCTTCTCTCATTTTATAAGTTTTTAAAGTCAAATCTTATATTTTATTAGTAATAATAAATTAATAATTATTATTAAGTCATATACTATAAAATACTAGTCTTTAATTGATGGATGAAAAAAAAGGACGTTTTTTTTTAATTTTTAGGAATACTCTTTCTTAATTAAAATAGACGATTAGTGCTTTTGCTATAGGAAGGCATTTGTAACTACGTGCTAATAAACCTACTGCAATAACAAATTTTAGTTAACTCAAGCATATAGTGTGTATTAAAATTGTATTGTCATCATATCATTTAAATATATATATTATATCATACATTTATGTGTATATTGTATAATATTTATCATATTTTATTTACAATATGTATACATACATATACAAACATATATATATATATATATATATATATATATATATATATATATATACATAACAAAATTATACACATACATGTGTATCATTTTGTTTAACAATTTGTTGCTATTTTGTAGATAATGACAGAATTCCATTGTTGTAGAAAATGGGGTCTTCTGATTAAAAAACTGCGCAAGTAATTTTGACAGTTCTCTCTTGATGTTAACCTAACACTACCTGAAGAATTCTTAAGAGAACGAAACCGATAAAAATCTCTGGGTGCAAGGTCAGGGCTATATGGTTGATGGATTAACACTCCCCAACCAAATTCTTTCAATATTTACTAAGTGGCTAAAGATGCGTGTGGTCTGGCATTATCATGGTGAAGAACCACACCCTCTCTGTTGATCAATTTTGGCAGTTTTTTCTCTACTCCTTACTCGAGCCTCATCAGCTGTCGGCAGTAGAGATGAGAATTGACGGTTTTACCGGGCGGTAAAAACTCATAGTGAATAATGTAGTTTCAATCTAACCATACACCTAGCATCAACTTATTGCGAGTTAATCCGGGTGTCACTATAGTCCATTAAGCTTGCTTGTCCAACTACCATAGTATTTTTAATACGTTCTTGTAGTAGGTAATCCGTTTTTCAGAACCAGTAATCAATCTTTTCAAAAACGGTTCGTTTTCATTACGATACAATAGAGAATCGCAAATGAGTGCACGATTCATTAGATTTCTTTCAGTGAGCTCGTCTGGGACCCAAGTAAAGAGCCTTTCAAAGTCAAAACTGTGCTAAACGGAGGTAATACATCGATCTTGCTCTGCTTTTTCCAAAATATTATCGAGTTTATCCACAACAGGTCGACCAGAGCGAGATTCATCTTAACATCAAAATCATCGGACTGAATACGCTTGAACCATTCTTGTGCTACTCTTACTAACAATGCATTAGTTCTGTAAGCGTCACAAATTGTTTGCCGGCTTAAGTTACATTTCTAATTTTTTTTTCCAATAAAACTTCATCGAATTTCTACATTAGATTCACTTATTTTAGTGAACAGAAAAATGGCGGGTCACCGTTTTTACTTTTTATTTTTTTTTTTTTAATGTTATTTATTCATCATATAATATCAAAAGTAGCCAAATACAAACAGTACAGCCAAAGAGATTTTACTGCAACTTTTTACTTGAAAAATACCAAAAAAACTTTTTCCCTGACCTTAATATACATAAAAAAGAAAGTCAATCGAAAAAGTATCAACTGACCAGAGGGATGTAACCATAGACACCGTTTAAAATGTTCAAGATTGTCGTTCATTCATTGTTTTTTATCGGTACTCGTACAAGCGTATTTGATAAAATAGACGAATATGTGTTTTTTTTTATTTAATTATCCCATGACGCCATAGTAAGAAAAATATTTTACTATATATACTCACATCTTTCAGCGCTATTTTTATACTGAAAATCGATTAAATCCAGCGCTAAAATATCTGAAAGGATTAAATTAGCTTTTATTATAAACCGGAAAATAAAAACGGCGATGTCAATAAAGGGCGAACGAGAGGCACATATGGGTAGTTTCAGTGTTCTAATAGTCAGAATTATTTTTGTACCTTTTTAATTGTGTCGGCGCAATGCCACTTATTATTTCAATTTCTCTCAATTAAACTCTTGACATACCGGAAGATAAATATTAAGGAAGTATTGACCGATTTGATATGAAGCCAATTCTATAGAGTTTACGAATTGTAATATTCCTCATTTAGAATTGTTTCTATTAAGCCAAAACCATACTACATCACTTAAAAATATCTATACTCCTCGCCAATGCAGCAAATAATTATTGCATTATTGCATCGTTATAGTTTTTTTTTTATTTATTTTTTGTTAATCTAAGAGACTTAGCAGTTTACTTGAAAGGCTATCAACTAAAGGTTTTCTTTAAATTTCCTTTTCTCCTTTTGAAGATAAAAAAAATTACCCTAAAAATAACAACGATTATTGACACAAATTTTATGTGATACTAATAAAAAGTTAATGGTGTCTTAATCATAATCAAAAACATATAGATGTTTTAATCGTTACCTGAAATCCAATATTTTAAAGCACAGTGAGTATATAAGTATTGTACGAAAATTATTTTTTTACGACGGCGTCTTAACCAAAATATGTAAACATTCACGAACGTACAACGTTTTGGAGTCGGTCGTACGACAGGCGCTTCGTAGGTGGCAAAAGAAATGGAAAAAAAAATGTTTTCTTCTATTGAAGGAAATCAACTAATTCAGTCTGCCTCACCGCGCGCCCCCGCGGGTCGAGGTACCTTTTGTGTCACCTGTCCGAGCCTAATGCGGCTTATGACAATACACAGACAAGCAAACTTCATACATATAAATCTTATTTTCCTGTTTCACATTACACACAAACACACACACATACACTAGCAATAACACACTAACAATATTTCTGGATACATAAAACAAGCTGAACATTTTTTTTTGAATCAGATCAAATCAGGATCAAAAGGGGCCAAAATCAAACCACGTTATTAATTATGTACGTCTTGTCTAAACGTTGATCACCGACAACACGGATAGTTATAAATAAATATGTCGGTTTCTTAACAATCGCCCCACGAGCACCGCGGCTTCCGACAATGAATAGGTGGGTATTCGAGAACCATCCAGCGCGTTCGGGTCACGGAGAAATTATTTTTCTGGCCACCCTTTCTCGAGTGTCAACATATTTAACCAGAAACGATAAGTGCGTCCGTACTTTATAACTAGTCGACCGGAAAATGGGGTTATATCGGCTACGCGCGGGACGACGCTATCGGCCGAAGGCTTTTGAATGCGCCTAAAAATCATTATAGGCCGTACGCTGTACCCGCGCCTACAAATGTATTATGGATACGGACGGGATTCGTAGGTAACTACCTAACGGCACCCGTATCCCGAAGTTGCTCTAATCTATCGTAACGTAGTTGTATACGATTCCAACTGCCGTTTATATTCAGCGGAGCTCGGCTAAACGTAAAATTTACTTATCGCGAAAATAAATTTCCGCGCAAAATAAATACGTCCCGAAATTCGCGTGTAGAATTCTCTGACGTTTATCGCGCGAGGATGAGAGAACTAAGTCCGACGTGTACGACATCTGGCTTCGTAGTGAGCGAATCACGTGTAATATTCCGTATTTAATGCTGCCAATACACGTCTGTGTGAGCTTAGTATACAATTTTTACACTTTACGAGTTGCGTACACACTATTTTACCTTTAAAAATACCTGATACCTGATACTTTCCTGTTTTAAAATAATCATACTCTTATCGCGTAACGTGTTTCGTCAACTAATTAGTTTTAAAATCGCTTTAAACAAAATCCTATCGAAATCAAACAGAATACTCGATTGATGAGAACTAAGATTACATTGGCATCGTAGCAATGACTGTACGAGACTTGGTTAAATTAACAAAATAATGCTGTAGCGATACACACCTATTTGAGTATACGTGATCTTACCTCAATCGTGATGCTGAACGGATCCCTTGGATAATAAAACATACCACCTACCACTGCGCACATTTCTGCTACAAGCATAAGAACATGCTCTTAACATCTGGCTAGGTTCGCGTAATGGCAATGTATTTCAAGCATCATGCATCAATAACATTACTTTCAATTAAGATTTACGATATTTTTGAGATGTACACTAAAATAATTAAGATAATTGTTCCAACATATAACAGGAGTAATCACAAAAGTAGCCAATAATTGATTCAATCATTAACTACCGTTCTTATTATCTCTACCACTAAAACTGGGTTGATAAACAGAATGTAACAAAAGTAATAAATACTATTATCACAATAAAATATGTAAATTACAAAAACGATTTTCAATATCATCTTTTGTTCGCGATCAAAAATACAAGATCACTAATATATCGGAATCATGGGAGCCGGCAAGGAATCGACATACCCTCAAAAATAATCGACATACGTACAAGCATATTCTTGTTACAAATTTACGATATGTCGGAACAATATCCGAAATTACGTAACACTTTTAAGTGAACATAACATAACAGGGTGCCGTAAAAAATGCCGTAATGTAAACTGTGCCCTTTTTACGAGCGATTTATACGGCTCCGCCCGCATCAAGGGACGACGCCGTGTTCAGCTTAACAAGCTGCAGCACGGGATCACGTCAGATGACATACGACTTCAGGTGGGCCCCGGCCGTGTTCCGCGCGCGCGCGTGTCCGTTTTTTGGTCTGCTTTTACGTTCGGGAATGGGATTCACACCCTGAGGGTTCCGTAGGAAGTAAACTACGTATGTTAATATTCCACATCGAACATCTCGACAATTTTCGCCTGTCGTCCACACCGCAAAATTTTCGAAACACATCGTTTTCATATTTTCTTAAAAATTTAGAAAAAATTCTTAAAATATTCGAATTTTCGATGTTAGAGTAGCGGAAATTTCAAGTGTTCTTTCGTACATCAATCTACATCATGGTCCATACTCGAGGCTTTCTTAGACTATTTAGAGGCCCACGGTCGCATGGAGGCTTGATCCTTGGGCACACAAATTCGAGACCCTTAGACAGAAATCCAGGATCCTTAGGCATACAGAACCGGGGCCCTTGGAAATTTTAAATGTCAAAGTGTATTGCAAAAAAATTATGATTCAACTAAATATGAGATATAATAAGTTTTCCCTTTATTTGGGCTATGTAACCTTGTAATTGCTACATTTTATGATTCTTGGTCAATTATAAGAACCTGTATAGAGTTTGATTTATTTGTGCGTGTCAGAATATGCCACAAAAATGACCGTATTTTTTGATTATGTTGACTTAAAAGGTTGTTATTCCACAGCTTCAAGTAACCTTAAATATAAGTACTCGATATTAATTTCAATTTGATGGCCCTACGGCATTTATGCCCCATGGATTCCTCAGAAAAAGAGTTTTGATAACAAACAAACGCATAGAAAATAGTCAAAGAGATCCTATAAGAGTTCCCCTTGTAGTGCGGAATCCTAAAAAAAAATTGTTAAATGGAATACTTATTCTGATGAAATGTATTTACATGCCCGCTTGTGGGTCTAGCTGTGAAAGATCCTTTTCTCAGAGTCCGATTAATTCAGGAAAACGTAATTTTAGATACTAGTAGATAATATTTACCAGCTATAACTATACTTAAAGATTTATGACGATTAGTATTGGTTAATGTTGCAATCGATCAAAAAGGATATCCATACATATCAAAAAACACATTCATCTGTCTGTGTGTCCGTTTATGCGCTTGTTGCTCGAGAACCACTGAACATAATTATACGAGTCTGCAATGATTAAATCTATTTCAATGTTTTTTCCAGAACCCTGTTCTGTTATTAACGATTTTCATTGTTTTCAAACTTCCAATTCAATTTCCTAAATGCTAACATCGCATCGATTCTATTCTTTATCGGCGGTGAATCGAAAAGACAAACGATAACAAACGAAAGAGAAACCAACTCACACCTTCTCCTCTATTACTGTCTCAGTGGCGGCGAGTCGGTATGACCATTTATCAAAACGCTTTTCCGGATAGCTGTACATTTTTTTATCGGTACACGTACCAAAAATAAGGTCAGACGTATCGACTTCCGGCTGTGATGAACGGCGATTGTAGTCGCTTCGACCGAAAAAAAAAAACTCTCGTATAACGAAAACACCACATTACTCGACTCCACGTTACCCGTTAACGCAATAAGAAGCGTCGATGATAAACAAGAAGGAACTGTTTCAACATAACGCCAAAAGCAAAAGACGTATGTTCAATATAGAGGTAATTTATGTCCCCTAGGTCGCCGCTTGTGGGTACACCGGAATATATTTTTTCCGCAGTTGTAGCACTTCCCTAACAGGCTGTATGTGTGTGTACGTATACAGGTTGATGTTGAATTTTCCCGTTTTCGACACAGTCAACAGCGTAATATACATCCGTGAAAATATTTTAGTTTAGCGGTCGGTCGTAAAATGTGTGTGTTATTGCTCTTGACTACAAAGTTATTTGACAATAAAGTAAATAACAACAAAGGTTGTTGATGAATGTCTATATAAATATCTATAAAGCAATTGTATTTATGAACTGTCTTTATTAACATTTTTTTCATTTTAATTTGACTTTGCATTAATATGTGCCCGCAGAAACCACATATTGTTTATTAGATACTAAATATTAATTTGGTCATTGAGCGTATTATTATTATCTTTATGTTTTTTCATTTCTAAATATTCGAAAGATTAAATGTAGATAAGGCATTGCATTGATTATCGCAATGTTTGCTTGTATTATTTCAGTTAACGATATACATGTCCGTTCTCAGTATAATTCCTTTTTAATATTTCAGGATCGCTTTTGCATTATACTAACAATAGAGTATTATAACACATACACCCACTGCGGCGCCCCCTGGTGGGTGTTATAGATACTCGATGAAAATATTAAACAGTGGCAATAAGTGCGTAGCATCAAAACTATTTCGAGGGTGAAGTGTCCGGACAAATAAAAACATGATTTTACAGGGGAGTGAAGAAAACTTTATCTAATAATATTTTCAAAAATTGTAGATTATAAAATCTTTGGAGCGTATCTGGTGTTTCATTTTAGTTTAAAAATGTTGTGCTATAGGTAAGAACGTTAAGAACGAGGTATCGTTTCATGTATTATTTGATTTTATAATTAATATGAAGATAGAAGGTTGACAGGTAATGCCAATACTAAACAGGTATTGACAGAATTACGTTTTCATTTAATTTCTTAAGGATTAGATCATTGACAGATATCTAAATGTAGTCATTAGATAAATTAATTCAATTTGTTAAGATGAATTAATGTCTTTTCAAAAAGGTGAATTATTCCTTCTTTTTTTTTATTCTGCTTTTCGTCATCTGAAAGTAAAGTATATAAATAAAAATAAGTATATTGTCATAGAACTTTCTTAAAGATACAATTCACATTCAAATGACAAATAGAAGAAAAAGAAAAAGATCCATAATTATAATGGTTATGCAGTTATTATACTTAACAAAGATAAAATATCAAATAAGCAATTTAAAAACATAACAAAGAATTATAAACAATGACAGTTTCATGGCAAACTTCTTTTAATTTTAATGATTGATATCAATCAAGATCCTATTATGATGCAGCTGTTGATAAAACACAATAGAATCCATCGCTCTGGGCCTTTCGTAAATGAAATGAGATACAATGCCGATATTTTGCCACCAAAATATCAGCATCTGTGTGTCACTGGATATCAAAAAATCTCACGCGGTGTCTTGATAGGGTGTGTGGTAAAAAAGTAAAGTCGTTGTCTATTAAAAATGAAAAAACGTCAAAGTGTAAGTTAAGAGATCCTGATACTTCGCCGTCGATTTATATGCCTTTGCTGAGCACCTTTTAAACCTCTTACATTTTTCAAGTTTCTAATTCGTTGTTAATAAAAAAAAAACTGTGTAATTTAATTATGACCTAAAATGTAAAATTGACATTTAAAAAGAATATTTGAATTATATTAAATAATTTGAACACTAACACTAATGTTAAATTACTCAACGATATGGTCACAAAAGGTGTTACTATGGAAATCGGTCCCCGAGAACTTTATAAAGTTGACTTGAATGTATTTAGAACAGAAGAGTCCTAATAGAAACAGCTACACACTTAGAACTTTATGCTAACACTGCGTAGTTAGTAGCGAAATTACATTTTAAAGTTATTTTCTCCCAAGCGCCTGAACGTTTAACTATGGCTCCTTGAATACTTTTAATATAAGAAGTCATCAAGATTTATTTTTCTCAATAAATAATTCATACTTACGACTTTAAGATAGTGCTAATAAATAGATTCCAGAGATAAATGTAAAAATCTCAATCTCAAAAGGAAATTCTTGTTTTTAATCAAGTAACCAATTAATTTTCATACCCCGCCGAAAAGGCTTTGCAGAAAGAAAAATTCAATTAAACGCCTCCCTCTTATTATTTACCTTCGTGAAAATATCGGTGGGGAATGAAAACTTTGTGGAACTAATCGACGCGACCGCGGCGAAGGCCGCCGAGGACCCCCTCGTCTCACTTAACAAGTAACCCATAAAAAGATTCGACTACGAAAGTAAAGTAAGATGCGCGTGACGCGAATAAACTATTTGGCGTTGGCCACATCGCGCCAGGCCAACGGTTGGGCGGGCATGGGCGAATGCCTACGCGTACATTCGCCGTGAATGTGATTGGTGGGAAAATTATTCGAATATTGATTTTATTATATGTGACTAAGTGTTGGTATTTTGATTTAATTGAATTTAAATTATAATATTGCTTAAAAATATTCTGGTACAATGTAAAAATGAGTGATATGCAAAATTTAAAAATTAAATATATGTTTTCTTATTGTAATAATTCATTATGATTATGATGGTAACAAGTGTGATAGTTTGTATTTTAATAACATCATAAATAGATCTTGTACTGGAGTGATAACGAAAGTAAGCAAAAATTTTTTTTCGACAAATCTAGATCAAATATTGCACATAAATATCTACAGAAATGACACAATAAGCAAAATTTTATGGTGTCATATCAATTTGCACACAAAACGTACTTATTTAACAGTATAACATCAGATGTTCCGTCAAGAAATATTAATATTTAAATAACAGTTTATTTTGTAGGTTCATGTTAATCTGAGCGGTGACGATGGAATGATAACAACGTCGCTTTTGAGTTAAAAGTTAACTGGTCTGTTTCCTTATCAAAGGTAAAGCGACTAATGTTTTTAACTTGAAGTGGAACACTGTCTTCGTGTTTCGAAGGACAAATGACGCCGTCGGTTGCAGATGTTGTTTTAACATTTTCTCAAAGTTAACCGCCTTTGACCTAAGCTAGACCAGCATGAAATACTTACGGTTCAGGTTATTCAGTCGGAAATAAGGTTAAACCTGCTGCGAATATAAACTTTGCACTTATCTTTTGCTTATTAAGAACAAGTTGTAGCCAACAAAACAATGAGAACAAACTTGACTAATTTACGCATCCGTATTAACAAACATATGAATGTAAGCTACTAATAATAATATAATGATAGAATTTAAGATGAGTAAGTTCTTTTACTTTATTTTCTATAGCATCAGCTTAAAATTTTGTAGGTAGTTGGTTAAAATCTTTGTGTTTACACAAATATAAATATTGGTGAATACAGACCAACATACCAATAACATTTAATAGACTAAATTCGATTTTATTTAAGAATTATTCTAAATACAATGTACATTGCATCATTTTTTTTTTTAATTTCTTTTCCAAGCACGTTTACACCCAGATTTAGTCGAAACTTTATAGCTTGTTTACCTCTATCTGCGTCAAGGCGAACCTTCCGATGCTTTATAGTGAATAACTAAATTCACTGCCGGCATATTTTTCAGAATTTCGTCTCTACCTTTTTTTCCTCTCGAGAAGACAACTAAGTAAGCAAACAGATTACATATTTACAGTCACTTACAGGCGGTCAGCTGTCCACCTATGTTTGCAAACGTCAAATATTCATACGAAAACGATTAATGTAATCATTTATGTTATATTAATAATTCACTCATTCATTGAAACGTTTTTTAATATCCTATAAATTGTTTTGGCCGGCGATGATCATCCGTTTCACTGGTGGTTGGGATAGCCGTTTTCCCCTCAAAAAACATATAAAACTTTTTTAAATATTTTCAAGCAATACCAAATGGTACGGTCATTATTAAAATGCTTTTATACCGTATGGAATCGATCATATATCTTTCGGCAAATATTCATAACCTCCTCCTTTTTTTAGAATAACTTTGCCAAAGTAAACAATAACTGAAATGTATCATTGAAAATATAACCATACATAATATATAAATAATGTAGAGAACACTACGAATTACTCGACCAGACGGCGCCTACGCGTCCCGTGCCGCTCCTGGACACTTGACAAACGGGCTATGCTATGCATTATTTTTAAACAACTTATATAGTCACTTACTTAAAAGTGACACTTCATTTTGTCAGTGATGTAAAGGTTACCGACGGTATTATTACACTCGCTGATTGTCCACATGTAAGCAAATTATTGCGAAAACAATAAACAGCACGCGATATTACTCATGGACTCGCAGGTTGCTGACTGTTGATAACATATTACCTCGTTTAATATCATAGTTTGTCTTCCATAGACAAGAGGTAACTACAGACGCGGGGGCGGGAGGAAAATACGCGAGAGACGCCATGAAGATTTGCTTGCGGGCGCATCGGAGGTACTTTGCTCAAGCACAGACGAGTGTAAACAAAACGCGGGCCGGTGCGGGTTAATACAGTTTTATACATAAAAATACGTTAGCGGAAGTGTAAGTATAATTAAAAACAGTACCACTAAACGGTCTCGGCTCGAGCAGCTGGACATCTGGGAGCAGCGTCGACGAAATCCTGACGAGCCCCCGAACTGACTACACCTCAGGTTTGTCCCGGCGTGTAAATTTTTTGGTGAGCATGACCAAGGATTAAAGGTTACTTCGAGTTAAAAAGGGTTTTTATGCGGGTTCTGCAGTTAATTTTAATATATCTTATTTTTTTAGTTTTTTTTTTCGCGTATTTATAATATTTTTTAACTTTTCCTATGAAAAACTAAGACTATTGCAAATTTGAACATTGAAAGATTTTTTTTTTGAAAAGCAAAAATATCCGAAATACTGAGGCCAATACTTAATAAGTATCGGTATCAAAAACAGATATAAACTTTTGATAGATAGATAGATAGATGACTTTATGCAGAACCTTCATGAAACGAGTCCTATTCGAACTTGTCCTTTTTTTTCATATACAATTACGAATTTTTATGGTAGTAGGGATTATTTGTAATATTGTTTGCCTGTTTTCGTATATTTATTGTGTTAGTGTTTTTGTCTTATTTTATTGAGTACATTATGTTTTTTTCGTATTTATTTGTAAATACAAATTTATTGTAATGCGCATATGAGTTGCATATGGAATTGAGCCTAGGCGGGGGATCAATCAGAGGCCGAGAACCGCGGCGGTCGTTACGGTACAGCCCCGAATCGGTGTTACGACCGCCACATGCGCTCGGAACAACTCCCGCTTCCAGGAGATCTATTTATCACCTCAGCCACAGTACATAAGATAGTGATGCGGCTCCCCAAAAAGAAGGCCCCAGGACCGGACAGCATATCCACGGCCACGCTGAGGCATCTCCCCAAAAGGGCAACTGTGGCCATGAATAGAGTGTTCAACGGAATACTCCGCACTGATCACTTCCCGGAGGAGTGAAAAAGGGAAAAATTATAACGATACCCAAAACGGGAAAAGACCCTCGAAACCCGAAGAACATTCGGCCTATCACCCTACTATCTCACGTGGCCAAGACGTTTGAGCGTGCCCTGCTTACCAAACTGCGCCTCTTCGTGATCCCGTGACAAGAGCAATACGGGTTCCGCTGTGGGCATTCCACAACGCTATAGCTCATAAGAGTACTGCACCACCTCGCGTCCGAAAGGAAATGCGAAAGATATACGGTGGCGGTACTCTTGGATATGGAGAAGGCATTCGACAGGGTGTGGCACGACGGTCTCATCTATAAGCTGCTGGACACCTCACTGCCCCCTGCTCTCATAACAGTCGTCGCCAGTTTCCTTCAAAATCGCAGTTTCTGCGTTGCGTCGACGACGTACTATCCGCCCCATGTCTGATACGAGTAGGAATACCGCAGGGCAGCTGCCTATCCCCTGAGCTGTACGCTCTATATACGGACGACATACGCACGCTGCGTAGCCATCTCGACGACTCGGAGGACGACGTGATGCTGGCGCTGCGCGCTGATGACAGCGCGTATTTGATTTGCTGTCTGAATGGCTAAGCAAATGGAGGGTGGCCTTCAATGTCAGCAAGACGGCCGCTCTATTGACCGGCAGCCAACGTAACATATCTGATCAACTGCGCCTGAGGGGTCAGGCGGTAGAGTGGAAAATATGCGTCCGATATTTGGTCATTCATATCGACCACTCACTGCGTATGATATCGCAAATAGACCACGTCATCCAGATGAGTCGTGCTGCGCGCGCCAAATTACGCCCGATTCTTGCCTCCAGACTGCCCATCAGGCCAAAACCAGCGATCTACAAATGCTACATACGCTCACGCTTGACCTACGCTGCACCGGCTTGGTACGCTCTTTGCTCGGAACTGCAGTACCAATGTCTCCAGCAGAATATAGTGCTCCGTATGATTGCGGGGGCCGATTGTGGTACGTCAAAAACGACGTAATCGCCAGAGACCTGAGAGTCGAAATCCTCGAAGAATTCGTAAGGATGCTGGAGCGACACGCCTTCAATCGCGCAGACGCAGGCCCCTACACCACGTTACAGAATCTGGCACCACAATACGACCGACCGACAAAAGGATATCAGCTCCCACGAGACCTGACATCTAAATCTCCTAACGAAAAGAAGGTGTGAGCTGACAGACACCAGATGGCTGAAGAAAGTCGCCATAAAGAATGACCCAAGAGGGCAGTGTCCCTCTTGAGAAGATGCCCGGGTTCGAGCCATAGGCTCACACCCGTACCTGCATCCGCAGCAGGGTACAGAAAACCCGCGACGACGACGACGACGCTCGGAACAAAGTATGTTGCAAAGTGCACGGCCATACCCCTTCAATTAAAATATATGTAATTCATATGGCAGACAGAGGCACCATCTATAAATTGCAGAGGAATTGGTACATCTGTCGCAGTTGTACTCCGACCGCCATATATGAAACTCGGCTGTAATAAAGAAGCCTGATCGTCTGAAAACGCTGTCCATCATTTCGTCCACCACGCCGCAAGAAATTCGTTCTCCGGGGTGACATCATGAGAAATCCGAGGTACGGCCTTAAGCGGCGATACAGAAATAGCCTTTACAAATAATATTTTATTTTTCTAATAGTTCGTCTATCATTATAATATATCAAAAAGGCCGTGGATTTTTATATGTGAAAAGGGAATTGCAGGATTTTCCATTTTTACAATTTCTTACTCTCTCACAGTCTGAATATTTTTTATTTAGCTTATCGAAATAAGTGCAAGTACTATTAAAACTAAAATTCATTTATAAAACGACCGCCCGCATTTTGCGTGTAGCAATTCAGAGTGCAATACCCCAACTCGAAACTAAAACAGACATACCAGTCAGGAGATTGAGCAAGCTTAAATGGCTTTAAGCTGGTTAAGATTCTCAAACGGGTAAATGCACCGCATCCAATAGTAGAGTCGGGAACTAATTTTTGTAAATGAGGTGAATTAGGAATTTTTGAGAAAAATATGGTGTATGATTCTTTTCCATTTTTTTTAAAAGATCCAGATACTGAAAGCGTAAATCCGAAAGACGCCTAATTACGATTAAGAAGTAATCAATAATGAGCAAAGTATTTTTTCCTAGAATTATTTTTTCATCGTCTTGTCATGTGACATGTCAGTCTAGAACTTTGCAGTTGTAATATATTTCCAATATACCTATTATTTCAGAAAAATAATCGAAATAGAATGTCTATATATATATATAACGTTACATTTATTATGTGCGAGAAGCGTTCATTATATAATGAAAATGTGGTACAAACCTTTTGTAACGAAAAAAAATTAGTAAAAATTGAAATATTAATTAGATTTTAAAAAGGGAAATAATATGAATATCTTTTGTTTCTTTAAAATGTAAGTCTTTTGTTTTATGAAAAATGGAATTGAATTGCGCGCATTTATTAAATATCTGTACATGAAAAATTTCACTACAGTACGAGTTAATTAAGACTTACAGTGTCCTATAAGTCTTGATTAACTCGTTCTAAAGCAAATGCTTAATTTTCTTTTCTACAGTTGCCCGTTAGTGCATCTAATTTAAATGTGGAAGAAGATTCACCCAAGATGATGCTCGCTGGGATCGCTCAACAACGGTAGTGACCGAAGAAATGGTAAAAAAAGTCGAAATAATTGTTTTAGCTCATCGTCATATAGTAGTAAGTTTTATAGCTGAAGAGACAAAGATTTCGACTGGTAGTATACATAGCATTTTACACGAACATTTAGGGATGATAAAAGATTCCATGCGCTGGGACCCAATGATGCTTACCGAAGCACAAAAACAAACCAGGCTGAACATTTCTCGAGCTTCTTTGGAACTGGAGTTTTTACAACAAGATCCCGATAATTATTTGGCTTGATTTAGAAATATGAACAAAACGTACTTTCTTCATTACAATCCAGAAATAAAATTACAGTCTATGACTGGAACAAGAGCATCATCTCCAACTTCTAAGAAGTATGGTAAATTGTTCTGCTGGAAAGATCATGGGCTTTCTTTTTTGAAATAGTGCAGGGGTGAGTCATGATAGAATATCTCGATCGTGGAGTAACCGTTATGGGCTCTTTGTATGCAGAACAAATAAAAAATTCGTAACAAAATTCGATAGAAACATAAAGGCAAACTAGGAAAAATTGTTTTGTTTCATCAAGATAATGCCTCGGCTCACAGATCCGCCATTGCTATGACTGTAATTCGAGATGTTGCACGGTATCAAAATATTTGAGCACCCTCCACATTCCCCCGATTTACACCTAGTGATTTCTAACCATTTCCAAGGTTGAAGGCGTATCTGAAAGAACAGAAATTCGAACATGATAGAGTAGTAGTCACTGCAGTATAGGAATACTCAGGTACTCAGGAAAAAGAGTTGTTTAGGAAAAAAAATTTTAATGTTAAAAAAAAATATGCCAGGTGTAGGTATTATGCTAAAAGGCGACCGTCAAAAATAAAATAACACTCAGTAATAGTTACTAGCAACACACTCGTTCTCACTTTTGATTGAACTTCTCTTATATAACTACAACGAAGTAAAAATATTTTTGAATTTAAATTTGAATTGATTATAACAGATCGACAAAATTATATTAAAAGTATATGGTTATTTTATACAGACGCACGTATGAAAATCGAATACATATTTGTACAAATAAACATAACATTGTTTGAAAAATGAGTTACACTTACTTTTTATGTAGAAAATAAGATATTCATTGTCTCTAGCATATTTTCGTCTAAAAAAGGTACGTGCGCTAAAAAGAACCGTGTATTGGAGCGATACGTCTGGTAACATTGTTTTGCTCGCGCCATTAGAATTTCTTGGAAACAGCAGTTCAGAGGGTCTGGCCATCTTATACCTATTATTAGGGTCGTTTCACAGCATTTGTTTTTACGAGTTGGCGCGTAATAAAACCGCGTTTACACCCGCGCGCCGCATTATTTATTGCGGCAATAAAAGTTACTAGTCCGACAATATGTCCGGGGATATAATTGGATGGACCCTTGAGATATTTCCGTTCGGATATCTGGAGATGTGAGAGGAATGAGGTATCGAAGAACGGACGGCCACGACGCGCTCTATACATACATCACCCGTATATTTATCGCTCGACGCTTTTGTGTTCCTGATGCTCTACGTTTGCAGTGTGACTCACTCGTGCAGATAACGTTTCCGGTATGGATTTGAAACTTACAAACTGTTCGAGTTTAGTTTTAAAGCTTCCGTACCTCAAATGCGACCCTTGTGAAGTGATCCTACACTTCGTTGTTCGTCTGTCCATCTGTTTATCTGTCTGTCGGTCTGTCTATGGAGAAATTTTTCTCAAGAATTTGTGGAGGTTTCAAGTGGGAATCGATAACAAATACTTAGCTTTACGGTTTAGGTATAAAAAATCAAGCTTACAAGTCAACGTAATCAAAAAAAAATGTGGCAATTTTCGCCTCATATATTGATAAATATATCAAAACCTAATCCTTGTCGTTGACCTAGAATCATGAAATTCAACAAGGAGAAAGGTCTTGGAGCTCAAGTAAAGGAAATTTGAAAATCTTCATTTTGTAGTCATATCACATTAAGAATTTTTTTTTTGTGATTAAAAACTGACATTTACATTTGAAGTGAAGGTAGTGTTGTAGTCTGATGTGTGGGAGAACAATTTTTTTTTACTTCCCACTATGAAAATACTACATTTTGAAGAAAACAAATAATATATAATTTTTTTTTAATAAAATTTAGTTAGGTCCGAAATTTCTAAGATCTATATCTCATCACTATCGTTATCGAAAACAGGAAATAAGCGTGTAGACTTATGAAGAATGAAATGTCTACATACATAATTAGTTTGTACGGAAACCTCAGTGCATCTAATGAAGGCACAGCCAATAGTATATCGCACATAATATTAAAACGACGTCTTTAGTCACTTGGAGTATTGAGATATCGGGATCGTTATCAGGAATAGACACGCGTTTTGACGGCCATTTTATCTGTTAATTAAAAGGTTATTAAAAAAAATGTCAAATAAATATAGACTAACTAGTCGATTATGACAGTACAAAGTTATAAGAAAATTAAAATCCGTCAAAAAGTAACAAAACTTAAAGCTATCAAATATTTCTGTCATATCTTTCTTGTAAAATATGTAAAACTGAGTTTTACATGTGTAGTGCAAATTATTACCAAACCTCACGCTCAGTTATCCTCTGTACAATCGCTAACTAAGTTCACATGTTAGCTATTTAAGTACTTACATAAAAAAAACATTTGCTATTCACATTTCTCAAGAAAAGGGCATTCAATTAAAGAAATAAGTAAAAAAGGTCAACACTGTCTTTGCATTAAAATACATAACAGAAAAAGTCCCTCCTTTTCGAATAACCGACGTATAATTCGCGTACACTCGTGAAAAAGTACAACAAACGTAAATACATAAAACGTAAATTGATCCAATGCGCCCGCTCACGCCAGAGAGAGTTTTTTAAACAGGAAAAATTGGATTGTAATGATGTTTTTGTTATATGACCGTTTTCATTTGAACGATCCTTTATATCTGAATTTTTCCGTACAAAGGGGAATAATCTGAAATGGTCCTTTTTCATTTTTTTTTTCTCCCCGAGAAACACAATTATTACGTGGCGCCCGGACGTTCTTGTGATATCATCACGGCTCGTTCATTTTGGACGTTGCCAGTGGAATCGACGATTTTCAACAGAGAGATATTGATTGGTTTCGATAGTTCAATTTGCATTAATCGGGTAATTGCTTTTTTTTTATGGAACTTTAAGCGTACAAGAATTGTTAGACAAGCGTCAGGTTTGTTTTAGTTATAAAAATTTGCTAGCTAAAATCTAAAAAGAAATACCGGGCAAGTGTGAATAAGACTCGCACCCTGACGGTTCCCTACGTAATATATATATATATATATATATATATATATATATATATTATAAGTATAAATGAATCCCTATTTCCCTTGAGAACGACTTTACCGAATTGGATTATTTTTTTTCTGTTGTATTGATGATTAACAATACAAAGTTTATATGAAAGAATATAACTCTTTGTATCTGTCTATCCATCTGTTTGTCCGGGGTATCTTCGGAACATCTAAACAAATCTCGATTCGGGTTTCATTGGGAGGTATACATAATTAAATTTAGAAACGATATCGAGTTGTGCTTAATTTATGTGCTTTGTTTCTTACTCTGGTATCAGTTATTAAAACATTAGGTACTTTGAATAAGAAATTCAAAAGGGTTATATGCCTCTTTTTATTGAAACCACCATGTCAAATTAAGAGACTAGAAACTTCATCAGAAAAACATAAAAGCGATTAGTTAATTATACAGAGTGATATTTCATCCATCAAGTGTATTAACAATTTTTTCCCGTTTTTAACATCGATACTGGTGGATATCGGTCCCAGTAATTCCATACCATTTATGGTTTTCCATTTTACGTAAGAGAAAATGAAATATTGTATAATATCAAATGTTTTTGGAAATCTCAATTTTTTATAGCGTAATGGTATAAAGTGTTCATCCATGCATCAATATACATGACGCCTCCATACTGCAAATTTAAATCGTCTATTACAAAAAAAATAAATGATGTAGCTACAAATATATTTCACCTTCACACTCATGATTTACTTTTCTGTTAATACCTTTGCAGATTTTCAAGTGTGATAAAAGCATCTTTTACTGTTTTTAACGTATGCGATCTGAAAAGCAATTTCAAAATTAATACAGTTATTCGCCATTGAAAATCTGAATCACTTCCACGTGACTCAGAAACTTAAAATATTGTAAACAGGTTCGCCATTGCGCTTATGCACAAAAAAGGTAAAATTAGTGAACACTAAATAAAGCATTATTAGTTTCACAAACTCGGTTTGAAATTAAGAGTGCATGTTTTGTATTTTTGTTTTACGTAATATGCAGAAAAAATATTTTATGTGATATATTGTCTTTTGCAACGGTGCGCTCCTGCTGTGGCGGTCTCGCGGACCACTAGTTCAATTAAAATTTTAAATAATGGAGACGGAGTTCCGGCAGTTGTGACATTTTTATTGGAAATTTCCGCTTCTTTGAGGAGCTTTTTTCAAAATTTCGTAAGTATAAATAGTTTTTAAGTTATTAACAAAAAATTGAATACCTTTTTCTTCATCTTATTTTGTTAAAACAATTACAATTTTTTTACGTGCGATAAATACTTTAAAATAAACTTTTTTGGAGGTCGTTCGGAATCCAATGAGCCATTGCTTATATTTTTAGGAGTTTAATCTCTGTTTTTCACGTCTTTCAACTCGTTTATCTGACTATTAATAATAATTGAGATATTTATATCTGTGCATATCTAATTTAAACTATACGAAATCTACAGTACAGAAAGGAATTGAACTTTGTATTATACGTTGAATTGAAGTTGAACTTATAATGCTTCTGTCTGCTTCTAAAGGCTACCCATCTTAGAGATATCTATAGGTGTTTGTCTATCATGTATTATACTGTGTGCGTGCGTGTACGTGTACGTGTGCGAGGGCGAGTGCATGTGCGTGTTTGTTTGTGTGTGTGTGTGTGTGTGTGTGTGTGCGTGTGCGTGTGCGTGAGTTTAAGTCTACTGACGATTGTCGTCACTAATACTTTAACAACGTTCGAAATCTTCGAGGGCTAAGTGTGCTCTCCATGGCAATCTTAATTACATTTGACATAAGAATTTAAGTCAATTTGAACGTTGGATTATTCGCCGATGGTCATGACCGAACTTGGTCTCTTAACCGCTGAGCCACAACCGCTCGTGTATTCTATATTGCTGTGGTCGAGATTGTCTTAAGAAGGAACCGTAGCTTCGTCCATGAAAGCTTTAACTATCGAACATTTGGTGACCCAGTAAACCTGTGTACGTCTTGTTCAGAGCCTAAGTCATTTATCACATTATATTATTGATGGGGCGCTCTCAACAAATTATGCAGGGAGATCAACCTTAAATATACCGTGGAGCATCATTCTGTTTTTAAAGAATTTTAGCGCCTTTCTTGTTTGTGACAATGAAAATCTAGTTTACGGCATAATGTTCAGTTTTGTTTATTTTTTTTTATAGACTTAAAATCCATTCATTGTTTTCTGTTTACCGGTTTCTATGAAAAAGTTGAGTATACTTCGCCACATTTTTTTTACTAGCAATTATCGATTTCAAATAAGCAATACAACATTTACATAGCAAGGGGTATAGTCCCTATTTTTTTCAAGAAAATTTTAATAATATTAATTAGTTCTATCAAGTTTTTAAATATCCCACTGCTAAAGCTTACACCATTCCACAGCCTTTTTTTCATATTGAGAAACTTAAACCTTGAGATCTCCATACTGGCATACTGCGGTACGGAGATCTATTGACTGTTGTTATAAATGCGATATCAGTGTCCGTGACTGACGGCTTAACTTGTACTCCGAGGCGCGCAACGTGTATTATAATTTGATTTGAGCCAAAAACTCATTAGTCTATTCTACCGTGGTCAGAATCGAACCTAACAGACGCCAACTCATGTAACAAGCGACCCACCGCTGCTCTGCTGCTAATTAAATTGTACTGTAAGAAACCTCGTATATCTATCGAGCTGCTAGAAAAACTCTAATGTGTATTCATTTTTCATTGCTTATCGACGAGAACGATCCCGGGAACCAATAAACGTCGGCAATAAGCATTCGCTTTCGATGGATCAGCCGGCCACTTAGATATAACCTTTTTGTAAAAACACTGATAAATAAAAAGTATCTATATAGAGCAACCTCACCCTCCGACAAATACAGCCGCAGTGTGCCAAACGTTTATCCCCGCGAACGATATCAAAGGAATCCATCGGCTCTCGATACCGCTTTTGAAGCGTCGAAATAATTTAACGGAAGTGGAAAATTTCTGTTACGAACACAATATGGTTTCATCTTTTGCGAGCGAATTGGGTGAATCTGTTTCATCCCTCGTTAAGCTGAGGTTTTTTTTTTTCAGCGAGATCTCGCCATAAATCTAGCGATTTACGAGGATAATTTTCAAATCTTTTTCTTGTTGAAACCAAATGGATTCATATCGACGTTTTGATTGCTTTCAAAACGTGACTAAATTAGCGAAATCATTGCTCATTCGTACAAATGTTCTATGTTAGTTGAGATTATACAGAATCTAAAAAGAATTCTTACTCAGAAACTTCTGTAACAAATTGTCAAACAATATATCCCTATCCCACTTTAAACTGTAAAAAATTTTTAAAACTTCATGTAGCTATATTAGCAGTCTGATTTTCAGAAATATGTAATAAATATGCTTAGAGATCCTAGCAAAATATTCCATTTTAAATACCTTCTTGTATGTATGAATACACACAAGGCGTGCGTGCGTGTGTGTAAACTTTGTAAGCTTTCAATAACTTTGAGAGGACTTACTTACCTTATTTAAGTAAATTTATTATTTGTTCCCAACAACCATATTACTCTAATAATACAATATTTACCAAAAAAAAAAATTAGTTCTCCGTACAGATTTTGCAGCTCTTGGAGCCGACGAGCGATATTCTTCATTTCAAGGAACGCGATAACATTTTTGTATATCCATGAATGCTGCCGTGTTGAGATACAATGTCAACCGTTTATCAAATTTTTCTTTTTAAAGTAATTTCGTATATTTTGACAATAGTTAAAATAAAAAAGTGTTGTGCTTTTTTCCGCGTCGTCCTAGTTCGTAAAAAGAAATATTAAGAACTTTAATTTATTAGCATTAAGAATACCCATAGTGGAGTTCCTTAGTAATTTTTAAACAAATCTTTGAAAAAAAAAGAAATATGAAGTTTAGCAACGTTATTGAATGTTTATTTATCAGAAGTATAGTAGATTTTTGCTTTTGCGGATCAAAACACTGTATTAACAATGAATTAGTACGATTGCTTTCTGAGCCGTGAATAACTCGTCAAGAAATAATATGTTATTAACAAGTGACTGAAAAATATAAAACAATCGATTTTCCGACATTGTAAGACCTACCTAGTTGTTTTAAAAATATATATTTAGCTAACAAGTTATCATTTAATTATTATAATATACAAGAAATATGACGTATACAATTTTAGACTTAGAAATGGAGCAGTTAATCGATTCCTTTAGTAATATTTTTGTTAGTGAATATATCATGAAAGCTCTAAGCAAACATAACTTACTTTAACTCTAACCTATCATTTATAGATAGTAAAAATAATAATTACAGCTTTCTAAAACAACTATGTATTTATGTACTTATGGGTTCAAACTAACTTCGCTATTTTTGCCAAAGTAAGATTACTGAGGTATGAAAATTAGTTAGCTTGATCTAATCATCATGACACAGAATAAAGACAGATTGACATAGAGACGATCACAAGCATAATCCACTCCTGCGCACTGCACCTAGGGAACTGTGTCGAAACAAATTCAAAAACACGTTGTACGCCGGAAACAAGCATTTTGACTGCTTGAAAACTTAATTCTCCCTTACACGGAATCACATTGATTGTCTGTTTACCGTTATTAATTCATAGGTTACAAAATTTTTTGCTATATAAATCTTTATTATTTTTGTTGTAAATCATTATTTATAAAAAATAAATTAACACTACCACATTTAATAGTGATAATTTTTCTTCTGGCTGTACATTCATTATTCTTTAATAATGAGTGTACGGCAAGAAAAAAAATTAACTAACAAATAAATCTTCATCTATTTGTAAGTTAAATTTCGTCTTAGGGTCTTTGTAACTCCACCGCTAGGTGTACACCCTACAATAATTTATTTCAATTTTGATAAGCTTAGGTCATTCTCCATTTCATTTCAAGTTGTAATATAAATCAATCATATCACAAACCATGTTCTCGTCAAAAACTGGGTTTCGTTCAATTTTGTTATCCCTGTCACATGTCCAAAAACTTAAGTCTATATACTTATTTCAGATTTACAATTATCGCATTTTTTAATAAATGACTTCCCACATTTATAACTTATTACGTAATATATCGTTTATACAATTGAACATTGTATACTTACCGATATTATAGCAATAAATAGCCTTCGACCGTTCATAACAACAGTTGCAAATGACTGCCGGATAGTTTGTACGTTGTAGTTTCGACAATAAACATGTTTATAGCTCGTGGCTTAAAGTGGATGCATCAATATAGCACACTTCGAATAAAATTTGTGTAACAAATCATGTAGTAAAACGATGGCTCTTAATTATGAGGAGAAATGTGTTTTTTGGTTTACTAATCGGATCTGCTCGAAAAGCATCTTATACTGGAGTATAGTAGTATATATACTTATAGTATAGTAAGCCAAAAACACCTTACGTTGATATTATTGTGATATTTTGATAGAAAACTGCACTCTGAGCTGATCCTAGAAAATGCAACTGTAGTCAAAACTATACAACGATAATTTAAGTAGGGAATTTGGAAAACTTCTACTTCATCGAGTGACAGTTCCCAGTAAATCCAGTAATTATGAGATTTATATAGTGGAAAATAAATTAATTTAAGTTGTCGTATTACATTTTTATCACTCCGGCGCACGAATATTAAATTTCATAATCGTTTAGTTTCATCCGTCCATGCGGGCCGGATTAAACTACTGAAATCCTGGCAACGGCCAACATCCGTTGTCTCTAAAGCGACGTCAATGAAATCATGATCAACAGATTAACACACCTTCCAAGGCACGAAGTGAGTGACTTCTTTTTGGCTCAAGCCAAAATCTTCTCTGTCGATTCGCCCATAATTCAAACTGGTTGCCTTACGTTATGTAGACAACGCATTAGTAACACAACCGCTGTCTTTAAAAGTAGCTGGCGGAACGAATTGAGTTTAAAACAAAAAATAATATATACGATTAAGGTAGTGTCGTTTTAAGTATTAAAGAGTTGTTACATGATTGATTACATGATTGGGTTGTTACAGATTGTCTATCGTTCATCAAAGTAAGTGTTGAATCCACAACATCGTATTAATATTTAGCCTGTAAATATTGTGAGTGAGCTATTAGATTAGATATTAAACTTTCTTTTTCTTCTTCGTCGTGTTCTCTTCTACATAAGGCGTAAGAAAAAGGATGGGTCAACTAAAACAAGATGATGAGGGTGTCCATGCTAATACATTTAACCTCCATACATATTTAGTGATCTTTAGTAATTCAATAGTTATTTGTGTTAGTAAAACAAAATAGTTTTTAGTAACACAAAAATTATCAAATTAATTTGGTAAGGGTACAGTCAGATCTGCAAGTTTAATGTTTTTTTCCTCAGAATATTTTAATACTAAGGCTTTCGTAGCACGTCGTTATATGAGTCAGAAATCAGAAAACATCTGAATACAAATAAAATATTATCATTTAGAGTAATGTTATCTCTCTTAATTTCAAGGGCTCTGGAAAAATAATACTTAATATTTATTTTACAAATTATTGTAAAAAATACTCATATTCACCAAAAATGAATTTTCAAAGTTTCATTCGGCTAATGCTAGGGTATTAATGTTCAAAAATAACGCACTTGATGAAAATTGATATGTTTTCTCTATTTAAATAAGAACATTAAATAACGAGAAAAGCTTTTATGTTACTTTAATAAGCGGAATAATAGAAGCTTAAATAAAAGAGCTATGGGAAAAGAAATAAAATTTACTTATTAATATTGCTTATATTTATACCAACTATTCAAAGTGGGCACTGTTATATATTACGTTTATCCTTCATCTTTATAAATAGCTTTTCATATTGTGTAATATTTTTTCGTTTGTCCTAATTGTCACTTACGCCTGAGTCAGTTTTAGCCATAATCGATCAATAAAGTTGGACTTATTTTTATTAAACTAGTGCTAGCGGTTACCCGTCTCCTTCGCTAGAAATTACGGGTTATAAAAGTAAATAAACGGAATTTGTGAAGCGTGTATAAAATTCGAAAAATAACAGCTTAATATTTGCCAAACAATTCCTTAGGTGGAGCCATAAAGTGGTCAATTTGACTGTAACACAAAAATGGGCCAACTCGACATCTCAAATACCACACTCTCACAAAATACAGACGTGAAGTAGCAGCTGTCGTTATTGACTTTCGTCCAGTGAGTGAAAATTCCGGTAGGCCATTCCCCTCTCACCTCCATCGTTAACCCGATCACCCTCCATTACATATCCTATTCCCTCCCAAGCGGCCGGTAAACCAGCTGGTGACTCTTCTGTGTTTGCGATTGTCCATGGGCGGCAGTAACCGTCTACTCTCTGATGGTGCGCCTGCACGTTCGCCCCTCGACTATAGTATAAAAAAATCCGCGTCAAACAGGCGAAATCTCAAAGGATAAGAAAATCATTTTCGTTTAAGATGTACAGATTTTTTTTGTAATTTCTCTAAATATATCTAAATATACAAAATATGTACATAATCATTGTATCGAATATATTAATCAATATTCGGGGGCCAGGCTATGCGCACCCAACGGCTAATCTAAAAGCATGGAAATACTCCATTTAAATAGCCTCGCGTAACCCTCGTGAATTAGCATGACGTACCATCACATTTAAAATAGATTCTTGTGTAAAGTATAATAGAATGTACTTTACGTAATGTAATATAGACAATTCTAAGTGGACGTCCTCCAAAAATTCGCGCAAACCACTGAAAACCGCTATGTATACATGAACGTTGACGGATGGATGGGCGGTGACACCCCAATCATCCTGTCTGACTTGACACACCCCTCTAGTTACACCGTGATAGTATATCAGCTGTAAATCTTTGCTATCCCACCTTACATAACTTTATAGAATACGAAAGTTGAATAAAATTGTTGTTTTAGCGGTTTATAGTAATAAGTTGTGCATGTTGTACTTAAGTTCGTGGATGGCCCTTCGTTCGACACACTCTCTGTAATATTAAAGGACTATTTCAAAGTTGATGAAAAAATAAAATTATGTCGTCACCATTGGATTCTTCACTTACTTGTGCGTCTATTCTTTTTTTTCATGCGTTTTGAATATCATTAGCAAAAATAATTCAGTGTAATATTTGCTGTTTTCAATTTTCAATCAGAACAGCACCAATTTTTACGTAGTAAAATATAGTTTTTTGCAGACAATCAGTTATGAAAACTTATTCCACTAATCTTTTGGGGCTGTTCAGAAAGACTTAGTTCTCGTTTCTGGTGGACACGTATAAACGCATAAAAATACACTAAAACAACAATAACTGTACATTTTTTTTTACTTTATTGTGACATTCACAAAATGAAAATTTAGTTCGCTCGATAAAAAGAAAATAATCTACTATTTACAAGCCTAACATAAATACTTTGTGACATATAATTTGAAATGATCAATTTGAAACTTTCGATAAAACATTACTCTTGATATCGAAAAAGAATAATCCTTAATATATTTTTATTCTATATAATTTCTAAAGGAGATTAGAGGGACAGCAGTTTGTTTTTTTTTTCAAAATATTATAGTAAAATTCTATACGGAACCCAAATCGCGAAAGTCCGATACACTCTTTTCGTGTTTTTCGAAGTTACACTCTCTCAACTTTTCCAAGTTTTTAAGCTCAGTTAAACCTGACAACTAAGATGAAAAAGCATTCTTTTGGAAAACACAAGATAAACCCTGAAGAAACTCCTTCTTAGCAGACAATACCGGGAGAAGTAACCCCCTAGATGGCGACACTGAAATCAGGCGAGCGGAAAAGATAATTTTTGTGCATTACTTGTTGAAGGACTAGAATCTTTTTACAGTACAGGCTTTTTGTGAATCATTTCATTTTCTATAAACTCAAATAATAATATAGAAAACGTTTTTGATTTAATTTAGAGTTTTCCCCATCGGTTAACAATACTTCAGTTAAAATTGGTTACATATTATTTTATTATCGTATTATAAAATATATATTATAATACATCAGTTAACTGCATCTCCTGTCAAATCATTCCCACTATTCATCGATGCCTGCGGACAAGTAACGGTTCGACCATAAATAAAATTATAATTATTAAAATAATAGACAATTTGTCCGTATTCACAGGAAATATATCATAATAATAATATGTATCTGTAATGGTGATAAAAATGTTCGAGATAAATCAAAGTAAATGTTACGGAAAGCATTAAAAGAATAATCGTTCGATATGATAACGTATTACATTACATGAGGACCTGCCATAGATGCGTGATAAATGCAGATGGACCAATTCCATTGTCATCCGATCTGGAGAAAGGAAATAGAGGTCGTTCCAATGATCGCCTTTTGTGGAGCTGTGCAGGATTCTCTTACTTGTTAGATTAATATTTTTGAAAAATCTATTACAAGAAATCATTATACTAATATTAAACTATAACAGCGGTGTGATTCAATCTGTCATTTGGAATAGTTAACTGCTAACTGTTTAAGTTAAAAACTAAACATGTTAAAATATCGGTAATATTATTGGCGTTCGTGACATTAATTTAATGTCAAAAATGTCAATATCTATATGAGTAACTTAACCAACTGCCAATTGTGGTGGTAAAACAAATTATTTTGACGTGTTTAGTTTTTAACTTTAACAGTAAACAGTTAGTTATTTCAAATGATAGTTCGAAGTGTACCGCCGTAGGACTTCAATCACGATCTATTGTACAGTTGTAGGTCACACGACCAGATGTCGACGACGTGCGATACATAACACCACTCGAGGGAGACAAATTCTAGCCATTCCCAAATTTAAACTGTTAAAGGTGCAATATCACTTTCGTGGGCAATAGTATAAATGCTTTTCTAAAAAAATAATATAATTAAATAATAATGAATTCCAAATAGAGTTGAACCCATCCGATAAAAAAAATATGTTCAGAAATATTTAAAGGATAATAACACCCGGACATCGACTTAATAAATATAAGCATAAAATAACAAGAAATAATCCTTCAAGAATTTCATACCGATATTATTAATACCCACATTAAAGAAACCGACGGTATATCTATCTTAAACCCCAACCAGAATATACAACTCTTTATCTCAAATACAATTTCTTTTTCATCTTTTCTTGATCGCCAAGAGAAACTCGGCGTTTTGATGCGAAAATACGTCAATCTTCAGCTAATAATGAAGTTTCTCCTGTTAATATATTTTCTTTAGCAATATTGACCTACAAAATGAGATTCTTCTACCCTTTTTATTGTATGATGTTGAGCAACATACGTAGAAGATATAAATTATTCTTATGTATGCGTAGAACACTTTTAGTATGTCAGCGGAGTAAATAGTTAGCATTATAAATACAGTTAATATAAAGAAAAAAACTACAATAAATTCAAGAATTTTTTTTATTTTACAATTTATACGAATAAGTTGAATAAAACACATCATTGCATTTTAAATACCTTCTACGACTAAATTAATTTCGTAATTGTTTATTGATAAACTTTTAAAAAGGTATCTTCAAATATACTATAATTGCTGATATAAATTTGAATGTGAAGTCGACTCATTCTCTTACAGTTTAATGTACAATATATCATTATCACAGTTCGAATAAGAACATATTTATTTTTTTAGACAACTGTATTTCCAAATTTGAGAAGCTCAAAAACACATCAACAAATATCGCTGCGGGATATTTGTTCAACAGGTTCAACCGTTTTACGGCTTTACCGTTTTTACAGTAGTTTCTGAAATATTTAAATAATACATTTTGAAAATTTATTGAATACACGCACGCACACACACATACACACATATATTTCAAGAATGTGTGTGTATGTGTGTTAAGATCTGATGAAAACTCTGTTTTTAAAACCGAACTAAAACAATATTTTCCCATTTTACGAAAAATTTTCAATTTTCACGCTTGATTTATAAAAACGTTATTTTTTTTGATATTGCAACTGCAATATCTTTCGAACATGTTAATCGATTTCAGTTTTCTTTATGGTATTCGACGCAGTTTTCTAAACAGAATAGGTTGACCGAGTGTTCAACATTAATCCTTCAAAAATTTCACGATATTCTGAAGAAAGAAAACCTTATTTTTTTTAAATTTGGTCGTTAACAATATCTCTCGTACAAACCAACCGATTTCAATGCATATCGCAATGGTTAATATTGTTCTTTAAAAATAATTGATTAGATTTTGGAGTTTTTCGTACAATAGTTTGAACAATATTCTAAAAAAAAAACCTTTTAAATATTTTTACCCCCATGATATTTCTATCTACAATATTATAATATTCACTGGATAAAATCTGTCTGTAAAAAACTTAAAACTACACTTGTATAACGCAATTACGTCTCAAACCAGGTTTTGCCTTTGAACATTGGAACATTCAATTTAAGATATGAAACGTCAAGAGTCGACAAAGGTCGCCTTAGAAACCCCTACGCAAGCCCAATTGGTGGCATATCAAAAAAGGGCCAAGTTTTAAGCATTCAAAAACTGACAAAAAAGAGAAATATACCAAGAGCGTACCATATGGAATTCTGAAGGCTCCGAAAAATGGAAATTAGTTTATTATAAATTAATTAATGGAACACCTAATGGTGTTAAATGGAAGTAGATCGGTCGACAGGACGTCGTGCAGCCTTGTGCTTCGTCGGTTCCTTTCGACTTGACGCTTCCGTCTTAGTACCTATTCTGAGCAAATCCATCTCTAACACTATATAAAAATTGCATTGTGTGGGTCAATGTGTCGACAACTTACTTAACTATCTATTTACTGGAACGAATTTAATTTTTGTTTAACTTCTAATTTAATCTTCCGAAGCAACTACATTTCCCTAGGGTTAGTACAAGTGTTTGGGCTGATGAATCCATACCTTTAATTGTTTATCTTTAAGGGGAATTTCGCCTGATTATCAATAACGACGCAAGATAACTAACAACTCAACTAGATACGTAAAGACAATAGAACAGTATTTTCAACAAAATTTTTGACATGACGTCCACGACTTTCGTGACGTATTTCAGTTATAATCGGCTACTATTACTCCATTCAAACTAGCATTGTTTGTTTCTGTCTCATAAATAACCGTAGACAAGTAAAACAAAGAAACTTAACAGTATTGTAGTCAAGAATAGGATGATTTTCATATATCTTATACATTGTCTTACATATTATAAACATCAGGTTATAACATTATATTTAATAACAGTCTTAATATTAATTCTATCTTCATTTTCATTTTTCTCTACGAAAGCATATTAAAATAAATTTAAATGTTCCACATCTGCCAGACGTCCCATGACGGTCCATCTTTTTTTTGTACCTTCAGCCCTCTGCGCGACATTTGACGCTCTGTGGCGCGACACTTTGAGCCGCTTGTGTACACAACGCATTCGTTTTCGCGTACAATTTGCTTCCGCGACATCTGTCGGCCTTAACTAGTGTCGCGCCTAAGCGGCCATCGGTAAATACACGCGACGTGTATCTCTGCTTGTTGCGATAGTGACTTATGGCATTTAAGGAAAAATGTTTTGCGTCTTTTATTTTGGTTATGCCATGTACTTTTACATTGAATGATAGGAATCATTATATGTGAATAATTTTTATACTGTTCGATTGAAATAATTCTTTTGCATGTAATAATATATAATTATGTATGAGTATATTATGTTATAATTATAAAGACGGACGAGAGTTCCGTAGACAAAAGCAAAATAGTAACCGTTACGGTTATGTTCTGTTAATCCATCCGTCCGTCTGTAAGTTATAGCCTTGTGACTGTGTCATTTTTTTATCGATTCTAATGCAATTGTATGCACAATCGGGTGTCTTATGTGAATCACCAAACAGTTATACGAAAAAAACCCAAAAAACAGAAGTAGCTTTCTATGCCTACATAACATTATGGAAACATGCTTTCCACAGGCGGATTCATCCACGTGGACATAGAATGTGTTCCTTAATCTTTTATGATGAACTGTTTTGTTGCCAATCTCAATATCAATATCAATCTCAATATCGTCCCCGCTCTCGAGTCTAGTTCCGACAGAATTCCTGATTTCGATATTGATTTGAATTCCAATTCCACAGTCGGTTTCGATTTCTGTCCCGTCCTCAATTCCAATCTCGCTCCTGGCTCCCGATTCTATTCCCTATCCTATTTTCAATTCCAATACCGCTTACAGTTCCAATTTGTACGAAGCCAAGACAAATTCTAATATCAAAATAAACTATTGGTTATTACTCTGGAATAATATAAATTTCTATGTTTGTAATAATTTCTATACTTTCCTCTGAAGATAAGTTTTTTCTTGACGTTCGATTGAAATGAAATATGTAAAGCCTTTATTCTGCTGAAAGTTAAGCCCTAACTACTCGTGAAAACCCCATTAAAAGCCCTTCAGTAATTTCAGAGATACACGCATATAATAAGACTGACAGACAGATATAAAATTCAAAAACCATTGTTATCCTTTTTCTTATTGTCATACATAGTTTTTTTTTATACAGACACACCGTTCTATTATTTTATAACATATATACATATATAGATAATCACGATAACTTCATTACTGCTAACTCGATTGTACGGGTTGAATACATTTTTATAAATTCATTAGAGGCAACTTCTCCCTTTAGTTGCACATTTTGCTAGTGGCTTCAAAATTCGTCATACAATTTTCTCCATTTCTTCAACTTTTCAACCGATTGTCTTAATTATTATTAAGACACACGCTTAATCACAAAGCCTGATTGTAAAGAAAATCACAATCAAGCTTTATGGTTACTACATAAAATATTATTTTGAAATAGGAAAATCAATATTCAATTTTTTATTGATATCTGCTGTTTCCACTTTATTTATAACAATTTAATCAACGTCCCACATGAGCACGCATGTAATTTTTAATACAATTAGTACGTACCATTCAAACGTAAATATTTATTACATTACTTTGCGTCATTCAAGTTAGTAAGAATTTATGCGATATGCTTTTTGTATAAATACGGACTCCCGTTCTGAGCGGTTTTCAACACTAACAAAACTTTCAATTTCGCCCCAGATGCGGAACATCCGCAGGTGATGGACGCGCGCGCGGCGACCCCTGGCGTGCGAGGTCGCACACGCGCGCCCTCATCAAGCTGCGCGTCCGGCGGGCACATCGACCGCGCATCCGACGCCATCGGGACTCTCCTATTTCCCATTTAATTATGATCCCACGTCCGGCCCTAATTGATAAAGGCACATCATTTCTGGGGGAATAAAAACGCGTCGGATGGGCGGTTTATGACGTCATTATTCCCCTCCCTTTGTCGTGGGCGGCCGCGCCCCGGCCTCCGTCGGGCGCACATTCGGGAATGCCCCGGACATTGATTCGGAACCGATATGGGAGTGCTTTTTAAGGTTTCCCGAGCGCTCGCTCCCTGTTGGATACGTATCCTTTTCCTTTTCGTCACGGCCGTAATATGTAGAGCGAATGTGCAATCGGTGTATTGTACGGAGCTTATTGTGGGAGCTTTTCTTCGGTATCTGTTAATATCGCGAAGATTTATTCACGCTTATTCGCTTTCGGGATACGAAGATTTCTAAAGGAAACATCTACGCTTCTGAAAATTTTCAATATCTCCTTCTATTATCAGAGATGTTTCCACTCGAAAAGACTTCATTTCGCTTGTGAACACCGATGTTGTTGTTTATTTATTACTAGCTCGCGCCCGCGACTCCGCCTGCGTGATATATAATGAATTCCTCCTTTTTCTGTATCAACCGATCACGCCGTATACCACATTCTCGTGTCACTCTCAACTCCGGTCGCAGTACTTTTCTTGATTTCGATCCCGGTCTGGTCTAAATTCGGATTCCAGTCAAATCGTCCCAAAGGAACATACACTCTGATTCCATAAACGCACGTGCTGCTGCCGAATTATTCTATTATGAAAAAATATCGTGTCTATTCTTAATACCGAAATCAACCATGCTGGAGATCAATTTAGCATGATTAAGGATCTTAATCTTACCTTGAGCATTGCTATTAGTAACCAAATGGTATAAAAAAGCAATTCTTGCTATAATTAGTGAACGTCGCAGTCGCAAGTAAAAGTTAATAAACATTACACGTTATTTGGACTTAAGCCTCATATTCACCAGTAATTACATATTCAATTAATTAAATAGTTTTCACCTAATAAACGTCCAAACAAACAGATAAATGCACAAACACAAAAAAGATTTTTTTTTTATGTCCTAGGACTAATGTTTTATTCCACCTTCAATTTTTTTGTAAAAATATTAATTTATAAACTCAGAATTAAAACCAAACTCACAGGTTATATTCAGTGACTGTTTTTGCATTTTTTACATACATTACATTACAGTTAAAAAAAATAAACCTATTATAAGTTAAGGGAGTACAGAAAATTTAGTTTGTGTTTTTAAAGGAAGACACATATATAGACAAAATTGTAAATCAAAACGTTATCAGAGTAGAAATTCCTATGGAAATCATTAGAGCCGGTTCCGAGATAAAGGAAATGTTTCATATCCGGCCTGCATTTTGTACATATCCAACAAAATCAAACAAAAATCTGTAGACTATTGGAAAATAGCATTTCTAAATAGTTCTATAGTAAAAGGTACGGACCGAAGATCTATATATTAACGAAACGTCTCCTTTACATAGATATACAAGTTTTTTTTAGCTTGTTCCGTTTTACACTTTCACCGGATATCCAACTGAAGTGTTATCCCGGATATAAATGTCCTATAGAAACCCCTACGATACTATATTTGTTTCTTACAACAGGATCGGAAACGGAATCCTCGACAAAAAACGCAGAAACTAAATAGAAATCGAAAAATGAAGATGGAATCAGACCAGAATTTGAAACCAGAACCAAGATCAAGATGTAGATAAGGACTGTTTCTGATATCTCCGGACAAAAAGTATGAGATATATAAAATTGACGAAATGATTTTTACATTCACGTCGACGAAACCTATAAAGCTGCCGGCCACGGCCGATTTATATATGGAGGATCTGTATTCAAATACGTCGCGGATGATTTTTACACATGAGCCGAATCTCCCCGGGGAATCGATTCGCGGAATTGCCGAGTAAGCGAATTAAACAGCCAATTTAGGGTGTACATCTCACGAAGAAGTTCTGAACACCGACAACTCGTACGACACGGGTACGCCTTATGCTTATGAGTTAATTCGATTTGCGAGTCAGTCGAAGCTGCCGGGAAGCCGTCTCGGCGGGAGAGGCGTTCCATTCGAATAACTCGATAATGAGTTAAAACAGCGGAGGAGCGTGAAAACTGCTAAACAGGGTTACGAGAGAGGGGCGGGGGGGTTCACGTACGAAGGCGAAATACAATTAAATTTTGACACTTCGCCGTATCGTCCGCAACGAGCGCCGTGTTGGTGTGATGTGACCTTTTTGGGGTCGGCATCGTTGCGGCACTCTCGAAACTGAAAACCTGCCGAGCGCGAGTCGGACTCGCATACCGAGGGCTCCGTACCATCGTAAAATATTTAGGATAGTGTACATTTTCTGAAAATATTTCAATTGAAAATAGAGTATTCATACTAAATAGTTATAAATAGTTATGCGCTGAGGTCGAATCGAATTTGATGATGAATCGATGTTGCCCCGTACGGCGCAGGAACAATTTAGCACTACTTCGACTTAAACTTGGTATGCCTTTTAAATACACTAGTTAGACGTTTTTATGTATTTCTGTTAATGCCATTATTAAAATTGAACAAAAAAAAACGCTTAAAAATATACATTCCTTGTATTGGACATCCCTTTAGCTTTTAACTAAATTTCATTTTATCCTTTTTTCTTATAACGATCATAGTAACACACATACTCCGTGAAAATTACAAGTATCTACATATCGTGGATCAAAAAAACAATGTGTGTCGGACAAACGACCTGAAATGAAACTTAAGTTTAGGGTTAAAATAAAAACGAAAAAAAAAAGTAAATTATTGTACTATTAATTCACGGTTACAAGATTGTTTTCATGTCCAACAATTATTAATAACGAAAATGAAAATGAGAACACAATTTGGTTGTTTTTATCACGATAATCTTTCGTACATTCCGCCTGTCACACGCACATAGCCTTTTTCCTCCACGTGGGCATGAGAAAGTAAATTATTGTCGTTATTCTCTGTTTAAGACGAATTAATACCACTATCCAAAGGCAAATCTATTGTTAGCCGCGACAAAATGAATTATTGGCATTGGAATCGATTTTCATTAAAATTTAATGCATAAAAGATTGCAGTAATGTATAGTCAAATTTTTATCATCAATTTACCGTTGACTTGTGATGCACCGTGTGCACTTAATTATTAGAAACCACTGATGTAAGGGACGGGTTCGTCACTATATTCCATTTATTTCATGTACTTTACACGTGTTCTTCATTTTTATAATGAATAATAGTCGCGATCAGCTGTGTGAACGCGTGCAAAACGTGAGCCGGCTTGGTCGAGCCGAAAATAGCCAAGCAGATCCGACCGTGTCACTCGAGCGTTTCACTATGACGTCATAGCACGAAATCACTCCAACGTGTCTAAGGCAGTTTCACTTCAAAATACGGCCCTCTGACAGATGGACAGACAGTGGAACCTTAGTAACAGGATACCGTTGGCACTCTATGCATACGGACCCCTAGAAAAGAGTTTTGTTTTAGGCGAACACGTCCCCAATAGGTTTGCTATACAGCCAATACCTTCAAAGCTCCTAGACGGATATTTATATAATTTTCGGGTCGGCAAAGGTGATAATCGTGCATTGTAAACAAAAATTATCCTCGATGTAGGTCTACTCCAAAAGCTCATGAACGTCAAAATGATATATGTTTTAAGTTAGCATATGTTATTAGATGATTTTTATAGGTATGATTGAACGAAATCTAATTTCGCAAAAACCCTACCCCAAATACGGTTCAATTCCCACATGGCGGAACATATTTTAGGAACAAAATATACATATTCGGCTCACGTCTGCATCACATATTTGTGAATATTCTCGAAGAATAGGTCAAGGCGATCGGAATGATGGTTAAGGTAACATCGCTAAGATTAATGAAAATAAAATATTCAACAAAAGGTTAACGGTTTTAATGGAAAAGAAATTAAGCTATAGCAAAAGTGATAGAGCATGTCATGGATGGGTGAAGCGGTATCTGTCTTTATAATAAGATTCCTTAGGGCGTTCTAGATGTGTTAGGTATGATTTTCTTTAATTTATTAATCACGTTATGAAAAATTTTTAGTTATTTATAAAATTGGGAAAACACGTAATCAGGGAGTTGTTTTCAGCCCGATTTTCGAAAATCGAGTTTTCATCAGATCTCGACGTTTTAAAGTCCTAGAACCCTATTTCGACCATTTTCCGACTGATGTCAGAATCTCTCTCTCTGCGTGTGTGGTGTGGTGTGTGTGTGTGTGCGCGTGTGTGTGTGTGTTTTTTATCGGAGATAAAAGGGGTTGCTCTTCTTATACAACTTTTTATGGAGCGAGATACGACTTTGAAAAGTGGTGAGGTGCATCTTTAACAATTAAATTGAGGGAGTGGGGTTTTGTGATGTATAAAAATTAGTGTGGATTTTTTTTTCTGTGCTTAAACCATTCTTACAATTATTATGAATCTGACGATATGCTGTACTCGCGAACGAGAAGATTTCTAAGAAAGGAACCTGGCATTGATTTCTGCTGTTATCTGTGTATTTTTACTACTCACCCGAAATACTAAAGCGATTCTAGGAATTATTTTCCATTAATAAGAAATTCCTTAAGAAAAATAGACTATTAACATTTCACATTGGCTTCATCTGCATATTTTTGCTGTTTCAGATCCTAAAAACTCTTTCACTCATAAAAAAAAACAACACTGCCCCCAAGTAACACCGAATGAATTTTATTTTGATCCTAGAATTTGCCCCGGCTTCGTCCAGATTGGAATTGCGACCGGTAACGGAATAGAAATTGCAAGCAGGACGAAGAGCATAATCGAGAACAGAGACCGAGAGGGTTCGAAATCGAGAACGAGGACCTAGGTCGTCATCGACCGTGGAGCCAAAATAAAAATCAAAATCAAATCCGGGATCGGAATAAGGAAAGATCAGAATTAAAAGCGAGACCGGGATCGAAAACGGCGATTAGAAATGCAATCTACTTAAATCTAGACCGAGTTAGGTATCAAAAGTGGATACAGACTGAGATCGAGAACAGGACTCGGAGTCGAGAACGAAATATCGATCAGAACAATGATTAACTATCGTAATCGGTCGATATGTAAGATTAAGGAATTCATTCTGCCCACGCGTGCGCAGCCGCGGGTGGAAGTTAGTAAAAATTTATTTTCGAACAAATAGTGCTATACATTCATACAAATATAATAAATCTGAAAAACGATCACCATATATTTCTGTCTGTTTGGTAGCCTTCAGTAATAATTGGCTTATTGCATTCGCATGAAAAGTTATAGAGGGCTAGTTTGATATTTGAAAATGGTCACTGGATTATTTTTATTCTTTAAAAATTGTTATTCAAAATTTTAATTGACTTTCTTTTTATTTGTCGAGCATCAAGATCGAAGCTAACGCTAGACCAAAATGATAATTATTTTAAAAGCTTAAAAAAGATTACTGCCACTGCATTAACAATCAACACTTTCTGAATATAATATATTGTATGTGTTTTAATAAATTTCATAGGTAAATAGTATTAAAAAAAATCGAATACAAGAAACACGGTGTAATTGCGAGTCTATTTCTACATACTTTCCGTTCCTACTACCCCCATAGTCTTAAGTGTTAGATCTGCGAGTGAATTAAAGCGAAATAGATCTAGATATATCTCTCGCACTCTATTCAACTTCAAGATCTGCTGAAATTGTTCTCGCTTTTCGTGACGTTCTAAAATTTGCTCACATCATTTTCCTAAAGAATGTAAAGAAGTATCGGTTGGAGAATGCTTTCAATCCTCCTACAAATATGTAACCCTTGATGTGTTTAAAGACGGGAAATACTTGTAGATAACGCAAAAGCAAGTAGTACGCGCGCATGAAACTCTGCCGCCCGCCGTAAAGTTAGTCAAGAACAGATCGCAAGTAGGAACGTGGGGAAGAAGGAAGGGTCGGGAGAGTTATACCTGCGCATTGCATCGTTTGCAGGCAATTCAGAGCGGCAGAGTTTCGTGCGTTGTACTGTAAAGATGTTTGGGCAAATACACGTCGCGTTCCCCTCAGTTATTTGAATTCTAACCACGATCAAATCGAGCGATATACTTATAACTAAAACGGAATTAAAACACTTGTCGCACGCTTCGGACAGCATGATGAGCCATCGGCTCCGGACGCTGTCACCACGTTGGTAACGCAGCTCGAGAACAAACCCCGACCCGCACCGAGCCGACAACAAATTCTCAATCTCCAAGCGCGTTAAGAAAGATCGTAGGGAGAGCGTGTCCCGAAAACGTGCTGAAGAGAGGAAAATGAAATGACAGACAGAAAGAAGAAAAGACAGGGAGAAGAAGCTATGTCGATGCGAGCGAACTTACAAATTTTTAAATTTAACTTTACACGAGAGTTTAATTCAACACACAAAAAAAAATACAAATTGCAAAGATCAAAACACGTCCATATCGTTAAGCTTCAACAAAAGCATTTTAATTTTTTTAACATTTTTTATAATCTAGTAATTCATTTAACTCGTAACGAACAAAATAAATAATATAAAGATTTTAATAATGCCCATTCCATTAACATTAATAAGTTTTCACTCGGTATGTTTCCAGTAATATTCTAATTCCTATTGACCACGTTGTCGGTTTGTAATTAAAATTCGGTTTAATTGGAAACCGAATTAATTGAGTCAATTACAAAATTCAATTTGGATTAACCGCTTCTAAATAACTTATAAAGTCTTATGCTTTGTTTATTTTGACAACATAACATCAATTTTATTGTAAATACCTTCGCATAAAATATTTTTAATAAAGATGGCGCGTACACCGTAAATATTAGATATTACTAACAAACACATATCAGATAATATAATATTGATATTTTAAGAAACAAAAGAGTAAAATGACGAAAAAACTGTGTTTTTTTAGTTTTACTTCATAACAGATAATGTTACCACATCGTAAATAAACATATTTTGTATTAACAAAACAAATTTAAATATTCATTCCCACTGTAGTCAAATAACTTTATACTTTTACCTGATGATATGAAAGTACGTTATTTTAATATTATAGTAGCTCATATTTGTATTTTCCTATTATTGAAAGTAAGTGAACACATGTTGGTTCTCGGATTCCTTTTTTATGTTACCATATGTCGATAGTTAATGTAATCAAAATCGAAAACAAAGCATTGAAAATATAGTTTTGCCCTTTACATATAAAAAGCTCATTTACGCTAATTAATCTAGCTAAGATTGTTATCCGACGATTAGTCGCGAGCATTACTCAATACCATGCGAACTAAGTCACGGCTAGTGATTTTGTATGTAGCTGGGTAAATGTTTCTGCCGCGGTAACGCCTACGTGGATATACAGTGAATTTTATCACGCATATCGAGCGGTGGTGGATCAAGGGTCGAGAACGTCGCCTTAGAACCGGACGGTACCAAGCTCGATTCTAATCAAGGGGCGAATCGACCAATGAGTTTTTAACGTAAATCAAATTAGGCCACCCGCTCCGTGCCTCGAAGGGCACATTAAGACCATTGGTCCCGGCGTTGCCATCGCACTGGTGACGGCAGTCACCAGTGTAGTAGCCCCCCATCCGCATCAGGCCAGCGCGGGGAGCTTAAGGTTCTCATACCCATCGATCTGAAAACCAATCATGGTAGGGTATACCTGAGCTGTAGGATGGTAAAACCTGACACATATTGCACCGTTTACTTACTATCTTCATCCCGATCTTGGTTTTGTTCTAAATTGAAATTCCTATTTTCCCATCAATTCTCGGTCTCGTCTCCGTGCCGATTATGTTCAGTCCTGCAATCGGTTTCTTACTTAATCCCGCTCTCGATTACATCCCGATCCCGTTCTCGATTTTTATCCTGATTCCGCTTTAGATTATGATCTCAATCCGTTTACAAATAGTCTTTAGAAAATACCTATGCCTCACAATGTTATTCGGACCATCATAAAAAACAAATCCCATAATTAACAAATCGAAATCGGTCAAGTAGTTTTTGGGATTGCTTTGAACAAAGAAGTACAATTACATCTTTTTATGATTATCTGTAGTGACTTCGCCCATCTAAGACAGAACCAATCCTAAATTAATACCTTTCCCATAGAAGTAATTAAAAAAAATAAACTAAAATCATAAAACTTACAAGCACGTAAGCAATGCATGGAAAAAAGCTATCATGCCCTTTGCAATACCATACTATATAGATATCTAAAACATATGATCAAAATCAGATGGAAATCACGAAATTTGAAATACTTAAGCGATTTCGGTGGTAAGTATTAGCTTCAAAAAAATATCCAAATACTAGTTTATAGTATTTAGAGATGATACTATTTTTGCTAAATTAAAGAAGTTTTTAGAATCAGTTCATTACTTCGTGAGATCAAACTTTACAAGCATACAAACGAACAAAATTGCAAAGTTTCATTTAAATATTATTATGTATTACAACTATTTTATTATTAGACTATCTGTAAGCCTATTCAACATGCCTACGCCAAATAGAATGTCTAGACTCAATAAATAAACACTGTAACAAAAAATATTATAAGAAACACTGTATTGGACCATATAATGTTATGTCAAAGGCAATAAAGAGGATTAAGAGGATACGTAATGAATAATGTGTTATTGATTCAAGAAAAGTTCTTGTTAAAGTTTTTATGTAAGTAATAATATTTGAATGTAAGTAATAAAACTGTAACTTCGTTTATTAGCACTACTACATACCTACTTAAAAGGATGTTAACTGTATTTGTAAGAGAAAAATACAAGATTAATTTTTTTTAGGGTTCCGAGCCATAATGGCAAAAACGGAACCCTTATAGTTTCGTCATGCCCGTCCATCCGTATGTATGTCAGAGGCATTTTATTCAAAATCTACAAGACGTATATTAATGAAATTTATAGTCTTCTATAAGCGGCTATAAAAAGTCTTGTATAAGCGACTACTTAGTTTAGTAGTTGAAATATATAAATAAACATTTCTAGAACAAGCACTCCATACATGTAACGGAAAATGAAAAAAAAATTTCATCAAACATCAACGCGTGGTACATATTTCGACAGTTATTGCAAAAATATTTGAAGGTTTTGAAGCAACTTTTCTGATTACGTGAATAATTTTGGAAACAATAGCTCCGAAAGAAGCAGAAATTGTGCCCCTCCCTTTTTTTTTAAACGCATGTCCAAAAAATATGAAAAAAATTATGAAGGTAACGCTTAATAAATACTTTCAATTAAAATTACTTTGAACATTTAAATATACTGTTTTTGAGTTATTAACGAGAAACTACGCTTCTCAACAAAAGGACGTAAATGCCATGAAGATTCGCTCTTTTAGTGATGCACTTTAATTTCAACTATTTTAATAGTAATACTTGACATACCTACTTGTTTTTCTAGATATAGACGACTAAAGTGCTTATAACTATTATGTGCGGCAAACATGGAAAAAGCATAACTACGTAACCTACTTTATTCATCTGTAGTGCATTTCTTTGTAATAATGGCTTCGGAACCCTATAATTAGCATAGTCCGACATGCTCTTGGCCAGTTTTTTTTTAGTTTCGCACACCCGATGTAAAATCGGAACCCTTGTAGCATCACTCTTGTGGCTGTCAGTTCATCCGTCTGTCACAGCCTATTCTCTGATAATCTACTGGAAGAAAAAAACTAAAGTTTTGTACATATAATGACCCAACTTTGACCAGCATATTCCTAATGTAAATAACTAACTTTGGGGGATTACTTTTGGGGACTACTTAAGAAATTAAAAAAAATTGGAAAATTCTTAAATGTTAGGTTAAATTTACTCATATGTTTGATGACACTCAAATATCCCTTGTCGAAAAGGGTCCTCGTTTTTCTCGATACGTTACATTGGTTGATTTTGAAATTGTAATATAAAAAAAATGACAAATGTGAAATAGAACACGTTCAATAGGTAGGCTTCTATTCCTCATGAGTTCGGTTTAATTAAAAATAAATCAAGTGAATGAATAAAACCAATCTCACTAACTCGTGATCACATCCTCACGGACCTTTCCTCCTTTTTTTTTTCCATCCTTTTTTATAACTATATTTTGTGAGAGACTTCAAATGATATAAAGTTTGAAGAATAAAGATTATCCTTTATAATAGTGCACTTTTTGTACCAAATAAATTCATTATATTATTAGTATGATTAAAGTTGAGTAGCCTTCATGTTTTCTATTGACCGACCGTAATACACAGTCACGTTGCTGCGTACAAAATGAAATCATCACATGACATATGGAATAAATGGTTTTGTTATGTGAAATACAATTTATACATTTTTATAAGGTGTTTTAAATTAAATGCATAATTTAAAACACCCGAAAATATATGAAAATCGACCATTCACCATTATCTCTATTATTCTTAAAAATTTGAAAAATATATGGATTACAGAGCTGACTTGAAAAATTCATGGCAATTTTATAAAAAATTATAAACACCTATCAATTAAATGTTAGTCCTGGTCGAAAGTTAACAAGCGTATTAAACATATTAAAATCATTTTTATCGTTAATTTGTACACATTTTATATTCGTTTCCAATCCTTTACTCTGACCCGGTATGGGTTGGAGAAAGTTACCAATTAACGAACATAATTAGTAATGAAGTGAATATGACCGAATATGGTTTAACATGCATTCCAAGTTGTGGAGAAAGTTGGTAAGTTTAACTTAAATTATAAACTAATGCGAATCGCATTATTCTATATCACATTATTGTTTAGTCTCTACAAAGCCCCATAAATATTTACAGTTAATTACTAAGCATATAGTAAGTTACTGCATTCGTTGATGTCCTTGTCTAAGCTTTATTTAAAACGGTGGTCTCCTTTTTGTATGTACAAAAAATTAATGTTAACACAACATACATACATTGTTAAGTCTCATTATCCACACTCGTTTTTATAGTTAAATACAAAAAAAAATGTTTTAACGCGGTCTAGATAATCTACCTATTTATCTATCAGTATATTAGGTATATATGTTTTATGGCCGTATCTTAAATGGGTATAAAACATAAATATAAAATATAAACATAAAAGATAAATAGGAAAGGAGTACCAATTGGAGCCACAAGTTAAGTACTAGTATGCATTGGAGCAGGACAGGTAGAAAAAACAGAAACAGGTAGAAAGAGATGCATGAACTATAGTGACACAAATACGAATATAAATATAGAAGTAGAAGTACATAAAATCAGGAACGCTTTACCGACCAACCCGATAAGTGCTTGATGAATATATTTGAGATCATGATATCACTTCTTTACTTTGGTTACGAATATATATTAGTGTATGGTGTTCGATGGCAACTGCATTTCGAAGTCAATGCAGTATATGTTTATGCGTTTTAGAAAATCAAAACCTTTATCGGATACGTGTAAACGTATCGTGTGGTGAACCGGATAATAAGCGTTCTCGATTTCCTTCAAATCCCGACTTATCCGCTTTTCAAGGGACAAAGCCCGATATCACATCCCGCCCCTTCCAGTTGTGAAACAGTTAAGATTTCTCGCGTCAGGAATTAGGGCGGTCAATCTGGACAAAGTGTAGCGGGCCGGGCCAACGATCGAGCTATTGTGCCAGCTCACATTTCATCCCATCATTCCTTCTAGGCTGCGTGTGCGCAAACGGCAATTAGGAAATTAATAACTTTATGTATATTCGTTTGAATTTTTATTTTTTGCTTAAGCTGACGGTTTTGCATGAGAGACGGATTCATTTTTTTTTTTGTCATCGATGACTTCGAATAGCCCGCTATTTTATATACATCAAATGGTTTATTAATATCTCTAGGCTCTATTAATATATTTAGACCTTTTGATTACTTCTGTGGAGGTTAAGCACATTTTAAAATTTCTTTCTTGATGGAAAACTGTCATAAATTAAGACATCATTTTCCTTGTAATGAGTAGGATTCAATACTTCTTCATTTAAATGTTTTTTCAAATAAAACATTTAATTTTTCACTAGTTCACTTTGCTTTTATTATAAATTTAAAATCGATTAAGACTCAAGAAATTTAACATTTATATAAAAAGTTATGATACAGTTAAATTAAAATAATACAATTTACATTTTTATGTCGAGAGTTAACTCCTTTTATTTATTTCTGAGATTACACGATAGTGCGGTGGTAATAGCCAGAGGTGTAAGCGTGCGCTTTGAAGGTTCCAGGTTTTAATGTTAACCACAGGCGAATCGATCAATCGATGTAATATATTAAGTCAATATAAACCATCCGCTCCGTGCGTTGGTGTATACGTTATGCGGTCGGTCTCAGATATTGTTAGTACATTGATACAACCTATATCACTCTACCGTAATAGAGGAGTACAAAGCTTGGAACGGGCTGAAGTCTTAACATTTAATTTGCACCAATGAAACAATTTTTACTATCTATTCATTTCTACGGATAAAAAGATAGGTATAAGTAAGAAATAGAATTTTTAAAATAAAATTATACACCATAAATTTTCACTAAGAATTTAACTATGTAAATAAAAAAAATAAAATAAAGAATCAGATAGTCACTTGTAAAGGCAGGTCAACTTCATTGCGACAGTTGAAAAGCATTGTGAACTACATTTTGACAAAGCGCACTCCAGCACGCGTTGAGCCATTCATTTCTTGGGGCGTAATTCGCCGCCCAAATTGGATTGATGTCGTTTTGCGTGTATTTTTTATTCGCGGCGCATTCGACCTCGCTCGGATGTCTGTTTGTTTGGCGTTAATTTTTGTTTATTTTGGCAATTTATTTTTTTTCTTGCGGACTACGCAATGAGGGTTTTTTTTTTCGCTGATTGGAGAACGGAGTTTGTGGTGGGTTTGTTTTGCAGTGTACGCTGCTTAAATAAATCAGCTTTCAGGCATAACAAGTTCTCAGGAAAGCCGCCCGGTCTCGAGGACTAAACGGAACTTTTCGTTACCGAGTCAAGGTAATTTCCAAGGATTTGTTTTTTGGGATGAACAAACAACAAAATTTCAAATTAATGAAATAGGGAGTTACAATAAGATCATAAATACAGAACTTTGAAACTTGTAAACGTGAAAAAAATTGATTTTTTATGGCTAATCTAGAAACATTGCTTAATATTATAGTATAGGTCGAATAAGGAAAGACAAATCTTATTTTTGATGTGCGCGAATAATATTTGAATCATTTAAGCTTAGAATATAGTAAATAAAGGAGTGTGTAGATAACAAGAGTAGAGTCGAGAAAAGGGTAAGGACCTCGAGAATAATCTAGAAAACCAACGAATCGTATTAGCTCAACAAGAAGTACATAGGACTAAGTCTAAGTAGAAATAATAAATGTGGAAAGTAAAAAGACTCTGAATCCGGTGCGACAATATTATATGAAAGATATTATACTACATTATATTTATTACATACATTTGTCACTGAAAAAAAAAATCATCCAAACAGAAAAACAAAATTTATTTGTAAGCTTACGCCTATTTATCAGAGGAATGGCAGCTCCACAGGTCTCTATATGGTACTATTTCCGAATACCTCCCTCACTTCACTGACATCGATGGGACGTTTTATGTAAATTTGTCCTTTCTCGTACGAACATTGATTGTCAGCAGACGCATTTATAATTTAATTGTAAATTAAATACTACTTGTATAAGACTTCAATCATTCCACTGATGAGGTAATTGAAGTCTTATGAGTCTTCCACAATTTTTCGATTCCGATTTGAGAGGCCTTAAGCTTAAGTTTAACTTAAGCACCACACTCTGACCTGATACAGGTCGGAGGCCACTAACGACCGCACTCATCAACAGCTGAGACCGACGTCTTAACGTGGACTCCGACGTACAGAACGTGTAGTATTAATTTGACTTAAATTAAAAACCGACTGGTCGAGTCTCCCGCGAACACAGAATCGAACACAGCACCTCCCGATGCGAATACAACGCTCTCGACCACTAAGCAACCGGCGCCCACTACGCCGCGTTTTATCGTTTACGCCAGCTGAACCCTTTGATTGACAGTGAATAGGTAATAAGTAATAAACGTATCTCGGAGTAACCTGAAAATTTAATTGTCGCGTGACCAACGCCGCCGGCGCTGCCCCTCGCCTCGCTCAAACGAGATAATTGCCGTCTCTCACGCGACACGATTAGTATACTTTTATTGTTAACTAATAACGCATGTCATGCTGCTATGCGCTGTCTGCGAACTGTACATTTACGCCTTACACCAGTTATTTTGCATTAATTTCTGCGAAGCGTCACCGAACGTAATGGAGACATAATTAAATAAATAACACTCTTCCAATGAAAGCGTAGCTTGGTAGTTTCTGCTTCTACCTTCTAAAACTGTTTCTAATCATGTTACCGCTACGTCTAAGAGGAAATGAAGTGCATTTTACTTAAAAACTAGAAGATGCATATTGATTTAATTTGTAGTATCATTGTCTTGTATAAACCGCTACTTAGTTTAGAAGTTAAATAACAAACATAAATATTTCTAGGGTGGATTCTCCACAAATGTAACATAGGGCGACCCAAAAAAAAAAAATTTTTTTAAGTCTCATATGAAAATGTTAGTTTATCATGTTTTAAGAGCCCCCTCGAAAGGACAGCTCAAAAAAAAATTTAAAAGGTCGCTCAAAATTTTTTAAAATTCCCAAAGTCATCAAAATAATTTTTTTTTTATATACTTTTAATCGTAACTTCATTCCTTTTTACATAAAAAATCATGAAGATCCTGAAAATTTCAAGTCAATGTTTTAAGATTTAGAGGTCGCTCCAAATATTTTTAATTTTCCAAATATAGTACTTTATATCTTTTCGAGCCACTTCTGAACATGAATATTAACGAACTAAATATTTTTTCCTTTAATTTGACATGCTAAAGAATGAAATTATAGCCCGAAAAACAAAAAAAAATTAATCAACAACAAAATTGTTTTTGATCATAAAAATTTAATAAAAAATAAAATTTAATCAACAACAAATTTGTTGATTATTTTGTTTTTTGTTTCTCGGGCTTTAATTCCATTCTTTAGCATGTCAAATTAAACGAAAAAAATATTTAGTTCGTTAATATTCATGTTCAGAAATAGCTTGAAAAGATATAAAGTACTCTTTTTGGATACATAAAAAATTTGGAGCGACCTCTAAGTATTAAAATATTAACTTGAAATTTTCAGGATCTTCATGATTTTTCATGTAAAAAGGAATGAAGTTACGAGAAAAAAGCATATCAAAAAAATCGATTTTTGATGATTTTGGAAATCTTAATTTTTTTTTTGTTTGAGCTGTCCTTTTGAGGGGGCTCATAAACCATTATAAACCAAAATATTTTCATATGAAACTTGAAAAAAAATTTTTTTTGGGTCGCCCTAATGTAGCAGAAATTGCAAAAAAATGTTTTCAGCAAATATCAGCGTGTGGTACATATTTCGACAGGTCTTTTAAAAATACTTTAAGGTTTAGAAGCATTTTTTTTATTAAGTGAATATTTTCGAAAATAAACGGTCCGAAAGTAGTATAAATTTTGTCCCCCTCTCCTTTGTTTTCTAAACTATATGTTCGAAAAAAATTAGAAAAATTAATAACGTTTAATCAGTACTTCCAACAAAATATATTTTGAACATGATTGGAGACACCGTTTTCGAGTTATTACTGAAAAACTGCGCTTCTCGACAAAAGGACCTAAGTGCTATGAAGATCCGCTCTTTTGCTGGCGCTTTTTAGTTTACGCTATTTTAAGAGTAATAGTCGACGTACCTACTTCCTTTAGTTATAGGTGACTAAAGTGTAATACTTTTATGTGCGATATGCTCTAGGCCGGTTTTTTTTTAATTTCACGGATTAGATTTGCATATGGTGCTGTAGGGTGTCTCTTGCCGATGCTTCCGTCACACATAGTCACAGATTATTCGTAGAATTTTTTTAAAGTTAATTACTAAAATATCACACAGCGTATGTAGAGTGTATTATGAATCTGGAGTGCGTCGGAAAATTTTTATTTTGTACTAACATCCACGACATATTTTCCTTCCATAGATCATTATCGAAATCATTGACAATTATTTATTTACATTATTTTGAAAATTATATTTAAAACCACTTAACAAGAATGATTATAAAATAGGTGATATTACTCTTAAGCATTTTTTGTTGAGTGAAAACGTTTCGACTTTTAATAGTATAGAATGACAACATCATAATTAAATATCGATGCTCGATAATTCACATTAATTCACTTAATATTCGTATAAACTGACACACAAATAGACATTTCTGTGTAAGTGTATTCATCGTGCTTTTAATTATGACGCATATAACTCGGAACATGTTCATTAAGCAAACACAGCTTCCTGTTGCAGCTTCGGCAATCAAAATCACTGTCGTGTTTATTGGAGCTGATCATAATGCGATCTCATTAGATGTCCTTGTGATGGAAAATGTAACGGTCTATATTTTAGGACGTAAATTTAATAAATTAACTATTAATTTTTTTTAAGTCATACACAATGTTTTGCTGCATTGGGCGCTGTTGCAATTTTTATCGTACAAAATATCTTCGAAAACTGCATAATTTTGTACCATATGCACATTATCTTAAGACTTTATTTGTTACCGTCATAAGCATTGATAAAATGGATGTTGCGAACAGAACTTGAGATAAATAAACACTAGTAGTGCAAGGTGTCGTCTCTTGAATTGTAAGTGGCTACAATATTCACTAGTATTTGATATGCGAAGTTTTTGCTTTCACCACCTACTTACTACTTAACCTATTCTTCAATCTGTTTTTGGGCTTTAATCTTCTTTACCCAACCTATATAATCAATCGCTCCACTGCCGAGGCGGGTCCTATTTCATTTCCGATTGAGGGGTAGCGAGTCCGTAGCTGTCCGTAATGTAATATTCCGCATGTACGAATTTATAAATGTCATTAGTCCCGTCAAGACCGTCACATTTTGAAAGTGACCCAGAATAAATAAACAACCTTTTTTTAAGGCGCTAATTCTAATGTCACATCACTTATCACGCCTGATGTATGACGAGGGCGCCTTTGCCCCGCAGATTATATCATTTTTAACGTCAATCTCGCTCCACATGGCGGACATTTTGTCGAAGCAAACGCGCCCGCCGCCGTGCGGTGATGACTTATCGGGACCTTCCAGGACACTGGCTGCCCTAAATTAATCCTTTTACGATAATTACTGGAGGGCGAATTTTAAATAATAATCTCGGCGATTATATCCGTTTGTAAATACTTGTATTTATTACGTTAATTAAAATTAACGAGCGTTAAAACGGGATCAGCGTTACGATCAATTAAGCAACGAGCTAGATTTAACCACGAACAAGTGCTAATTCAGGTTCACGTTATCAAGTTACTTGATTAAGAAAAACAATTTCTTGGTGACGGACGGGTTATCATTATTAAGCTATTAATATTGACTTTATTCTGTTAATATTGACTTATGCTATTAATATTGACGCCCGTAGCACTTTGTGTAATGTATTTCTGACCAAGTCAACGCAAATAATGGATTCTTTAGTCAGTCATTGTTTCGCTCGCCGAAAATGTCGTCATCACCATCTCCATGACTGACTTTCTACCACCGTACTTTTCGTGCACAATTTTCTATCACGTACTGCATAACTTTTGAACGATATACCATCAGCGGTATCTCTCACAAACTGCAAGAGATTCTTAAAAAAAAGAGCGTATTTCTTCTTGAAAGGCTGGAAACGCAATAGTGACTCAACTAGGGTTACGATGGTCCGTGGGCGAAGGTAATCATCTACTCTCTGGTGGCTAATGTGGCTCGTTTGCCCATTATTATATATGAAAACAAAAAAAACAAAAGTATTGATATGCAAATACGAAGAACTTTTCAGTTGTATCTGTATCTTCTTCTTCATCTTCATGTCTAAAAAAATTTAACTTTAGAAAGCCTAAAGTAGCTTTGACGTGTCCACGATTGTTTTCACGATTTTATCGAACACCACTATTAGTAATTTGCTGTCATTATATAAAACCAAAATTTATTTTAATTATAATATAAACTCACGCTCGCTTATTTCTCACAAAGGAGAGCGAAAATTGCCGTACTGTACGGTCTATTTACGATCAAAAGTTATTTTATGTATAATAATACTAAAACTAAACCACAATAGACCGCTGAGCTCTACGACTCTTAGAAACTGAATTCTATTTTACTTTTCATTAAATATATATTAAATTGCTTTAAAAGTTCTTAGTCAGAATAACTTAGTCAAAACAAGAAGTTGTTAATAACATAACAGCAACAATAAGAACAAATATACAATCTTAACTAATCTCTCTAAAATGGGGCTTTGCTTGTGATTATTAAAAATTAAAGTTTCTCTCAACAAGCACATTTGGTTATCCATAATGGGGTTTTGAATCCCAAGCTTATCTACGATAGTGAAAGTTGGATATAGCAGAAGAAAAATGATGATGGAATCGATTCAGTTGAGATGAGATGTGTAGTGTTTATAGAGCATCTTTCAAAGGTAGATATAGGAAGAGCGGTGTCAAAGAAGCGGTTTGACTTGAAAAAAGATGTAATGACTAGATTGGATAAAGGTATGATGCAATAAGTTGGCCATCTGGAAAGGATGAATAAAAGTAGACTGACAAAACAAAGCGAGTAAGTGTGATGGTAAGGTCACAAGGGTCGCTCTAGAAAATAATGTTGAGATCAAAGTGATATCACATTCAAAAGGGACCTTTTAATTACCCGAAAATGACAAGCTTGTATGAAACGATTGATGGGCGTCAGTGAAGACATAGAGATATGCAAAATCGTAACATATGGAAATCTGTAGTCTCTGCCTATCCTTTTGAAACATTGGCATGAGTTTATTATAATATTATATTAATAAATAAATTTACGATGTACGATTTATTTAATGGGTAAGTTGTATTATCCACGCGGCTGAGGTTGACTAGAAAGTCTCTAAAATCAACATCTATCTGTTCCAAGACTAAAAGTGAACTTCCGATATTTTTTCTGACACTAAGATAAAGAAATCTTTTTAAAAATTTATATAGTTTCCAGTCGCTAATTATGAAATTGTATTCTATATTATTCATCCATGAATTCATTTATATTTTAAAGTGTTTCCATTTTTTAATAGGGCTATATCGGATTTTTTTTTAAATCGATCAATATACCCACTCTATGGTACATTTACTCAAACTAACCGCGTTTTTAACTGACTTCAAAAAAAGGAGGAGACTCTAAACATACCGAGAAACATCTCTGTATGTATTTTTCATATATTTTCAGCGATTTAATTTCGTCAATACTAGACCGATTTGCATTTTTTTTACGTGAATAAGTCTTTAGATTTGTTTCCATTGTGGGAGGAAATTCAGAAAACTGACGATAACAAAATCGAAGGATACAGTGTGATGCTATAGCTACATATCTATCATTTACATGCCAAACTTAATTACACCACTCGATTAAAGGATTAAGAATTCGTTACGTATAATGAGGATTGTGGAGTATTACGCGCAGTGCAGAGGGAAAAGCCGATATTTTGAGGTCGTTTCGCTGCATCACTAAATTTCTTTTTAATATAAACCTTGATTTGGAGAAGCTACGACCTTCGTTCGTATTTCAATCGTCGGCTCTTATCAAACTCTATCGAGTGCGTATATAAAATGTTAGTAAGAAAAAGTTATAGAAAATGTACATAAAGTTAAACTGAATATTGCAAAGCCAAATCAAAATATAGAGAATTTTGACGGTTGGAAAGAGCTTCTTAAAAACAAACCAAGGATGCCTATAAAATACTACATGACTGCCGGGGACGTAAAATATTGAAGAGTTTGTGGTCAACAAAACGCCAATTTTGCGACATTGATTATGGGCGAACATCGATTATTAAAGATACATTTAGCAGCAGCTAGTGCTAATTACACTTAATCCAAAGGACTTTTTAGTATTCAAAAATAAATATAATTTGTTCAAAGAAAACATTACCCATTACATACACGAATTCACGCAAAATACATGACCGTATCCGTTACATAGGAAAGCCCAGTTTTTATTTTGAAAGGATTATACTGTCGAGATGATCTCATAGTCACCAAGTCAGGATCTGATAATGGGATCCCAGGGAAATTGAGGAATACCTTCGGATATTATAGTCACATACGGTGTGTTTGAGCTCTTTTATTTAGTCATTTAAATCTTTACGTCTTAGAGTCATCATCTCATGCTCTTAAACTGATAAAGGAAGCCGCAGCACTTCGTAACTTCGTCATTAGCTATTAGTAAAACCTAATACACAAAAAAAAAAATAAAATTACTCATTAATCTACCTACATATGTACAATTATTGATATAATTCCAACGTGACAATCTTAGCTGGAACACATCGGATCTTTTCGACAATAACAGTGGAAATAGGGTGAATTAATTAAATGTGGAAGAGAATGAAAATATAATCTGCACGAATTGTAAATCTTTTATATCTTAAAAAATAAAAGTAATTTATATAATATGTATAATAATAAATTGGTGGTATCATTACAATTAAGAATGTAAAGACTCTTCACTGATTACCAGCGGAATATAAAGACATGATCAAAATACTGCTTAACCACGGCTTAGTCCACATGCAAAGTTGCTAAATTAATCATAAAGTTATAATGACTCGAAAACTAAAAATTGTGAATTAAAATAGCTTTTACAAAAAAAAAACCATCAAGAAGCTATTTAAATAATTGTTTCAACAGATTCCGAACAATTAATCATTTGTTTTTGGACAAGGTAATTAAATTTGTAGCGCGAACTTTTTTTTGGTACATCAATGGATTAAGAATTATCACGTCAAAATATCCTCATTCGCTGTATTCCATGTATCTATTGGAAATCTCGTAACATTCTTTATTACAGAAACCATAGAGCTAAAAAAGTTCTGTAGCGGTTATTTAATTTATTTTCAGCTCTATGCCAGGGTATAAGTGTAACAATAAATTATTAGTAACCGTATATAATTTACCTCATTATCTAATTCGCTCGCATAATTTCATTTTCGCTATAACATTCTCGACGTCAAAGAGGGAAAGAAATTCTAGTGTGCAATTTTCAACGTACGCTCGTAAGCTGACAGAGTTATGACACTCGACTCAAAGGTGCAAATAGAAACGAAAATTATGTAACCAGTTATAATTATCTTTCTATGTTCTGAAATTATGTTCTCTGAAATTAAGTTAGGTTAGGTTAGGTGCGTTACACCCTATTTTTCCTAAAATCATTATAATAAATAAATTAAACTCACCCGCATAAGCTCACAGAAGAATTAAAATTTCTTTACTAATTGTAATAAATAGTAATAATGCATTTATAATATAATTATCCTTAATTTATTTATTCACTTTCACCTTTATCTACAAAAGTCATAATGTTATAATATATTTAGTGATATATATGTATATTTTTTTTGTGTAAAATTCACTTTAATAATTTTTTCAGTTAATTTTTTTTGACTCTTTGTAAGAGAATGCGTTAACAACAACAGAAGAATTTATATAAATGTAACAAAAATATATGTAATAATTTTTAAGTCGTCAATGTATAACCATGTACCCCAAAAAGACAATGACCTTTAATGGATTGTACCCATTGTACCAATAAAGAACTTTGGCCAAGAAAGTGTGTGATTATGCTGCCCCCTTTATCGTTACAGTTTATATTACCAAAATTTGACTTACCTTCGCTAAAGAAGTTTCATTAAAAAAAAAAAGCAAAAGTATTATTAGATAATTTATTGAAAATACGGTTGCACAATTCACATAAACATACTTTAAACCAGAATATCATGGTATCAGCCATAACTTGGTATCCAATACTACAGTAGTAGTACTGATACTCGTACAAACTAAAAGTTTTAAAGATCAAGCACTTGTATCACCAGTTATACACATCGACCCAAAAGCCTAACATTAGTACGGCCACGAGCTAATGTTAATCAGGAGAAGCTGACCTGACACTACACAGAGGAAATTTCGTACATCAGTCCGCATGAGAAACGACGGGCCAAAAATAACTGAAAAGTTAGGAGTTACTTAATCCCGTCGTACTCGAAGATACCCTTCACATTTTTCATCCACATATTTAAACTGTTTCCGAACCTCATCACTAACCACCTTACTCAGTGCAGGTTTCTTTGAACCTATTTGTACGAAGATGTTGCATTCGAATTGCAGCTTCGATCAACTTAAACATTTTATGTTATCTTTATTTATTCATTTATTTTTTTTGTTTTAATGACCACAAACAAATTTAGGTCATATTTCAAAAGGAGATGGGAGGTAATATAATGATTTACGTATATTTAATTGCCACAAGCAAATTTGGGCCATCTTCTTAGTAAAAAGACAAATAACGGAAAACTGATACTACGGAACCCTCTCCACGCGAATCCGACTTGCACTCGGTCGGCTTTTTTTTCGTATCATCAAAAACGTGTCCGATCTCTATTGTCACAAATACTCTTTGAGCGTCGAAGCATGCTCAGTGGATCGGTTCACACGGGGCGGATCTCTTCCGGGCGAACACTCCGCACGATCCATTAAACACGACGCGAAAGAAAAGCGAGTTCCCACGTCGCAACGGTTTCGGACCTCCCGGACGCCCGAACGTGGAAACTTTTAATCCTCATTCCTGCAGTTCCGTTTGAGTGTACTCGGATGTTGATTTTTGACCGGACCCAGTTTTGGAGTAAATACTTATTTACTAGATAAATGAAATGCCGGTTAAAATAGATTATCGAATCACTGTAAGGTTCAAAATTTCAAGGAATTTGCATTTTGGAATAGTTTGAATTTTTACATTTTGTACACAAAAAAGGGTTCGCTTGAGTCCGTTTACTGCTTCGGCTTATGGATGTCAGAAATGTAGCACTCAACTGTATAAAAGACAGCTCACAAAATACCGTGTTTCTACATTACGTATTGATACGAAATGTTATATATGCCCTTATACATCCTTTATATGTACCCTTGATACATCTGTGTTTCTTCATTACATATTAAAACAAAGTATCATTTCTGTTCTAATAGTATAATCTCTGAGCAGTTACACTATTAGAACAGGGATTTTTAATAATATAATCTCTGAGAAAATTGAAGGTAAACAATTTTTCTACGGACTTTCTTTAACTGTTGTCAGACTTAAAATCCGAATCATTCCAAAACTGATTTAAGTGTTGATAGTTTTAATGTCTGGTATCAGAATAACCATTACACAATCAAGCTTCCAAAGCGCCCAAGCAGATAAAAATGCTGTCCACGGTTAGTTTGACTTTGAAACTAAGTAAAAAATAAAAGGCCTAAAATTAATATCACCCGCCTACCCGGCCAGCGTCGAAAACACCTTTATTTTGGGAAAATCTATTAATGTTTATCGTTGTATTTTAATGCCGTTAACAATATTATGGCACCTAATTATAATATGTAAAGGTAAGGCAGGATGCTATTTTTTATTAAATGAAATAAATATAATATAATAAAGTTTAATATTACGCGAAATATTACATAAAATAAAACTTAAGTATAATGGAGTTTAGTTCAAATATTTTAAATCCGTTTCTAAACTATATCTATACCACTATATAAGTCTGTAGCGTCTGTCGGTGCATTTGATTTTTAAATTTTGAGATAGATATTAATTTTAAGACTAAGTGACCCCAATTCTTCTATTTTTTTAAATTCATGTCTGTCTGTCTGTTTGTTTGTTTGTCTGTCTGCATGCATTTTTAGAGTTCCGATCCAAAATAGCAAAAAAAGGAACCCTTATAGATTCGTCATGTCCATCTATTCGTCCGTAAGCCACATTTTACTTAAAAACTATAAGATGTATATTGATAAAATTAAAGTATATGTGCCTTGCATAAGCGGCTACTTAGTTTAGTAGTAAAATACCAAAATAAACATTTCTAGAGGGGGTACTCCATAGATTAACAGACGCTTAAAAAAATATTTGTTAGTAAACATCAACGTGGGGCATACATTAGGTCGGGGAAAAAGGTTTTTCGTATTTTATAAGTTAAAAGTTGTAATAAGATCACTTTGGTTTTACTGTATGTATTTGGCTAGTTTTGATAACATTAAATAAATAACATAAAAAAAAATAAGACAGTGTCTCGCCATTTTATTTATTGTTTTTATTGTATTGTTCATTCCACCATGGCAACAAGTTGTTGGTTAAAATGATATATATATATATATATATATATATATATATATATATATATATATATATATATATGTGTGTGTGTGTGTGTGTGTGTGTATGTGTGTATGTGTGTGTGTGTGTGTGAGCGTATGTGTGTCGTAATTTAATGTTAATAAGATATGATGAAAACTTAACTCAAATTTGTATATAAAATACGAAAAATTTTGCCTGACCTAATATTTCAACACTTATTTTAAAGCACTTTCTCTGAGTAATTTAATATTTTTATTTATGTTCTGAATGGTATGTTCTAAAATATGAAAAAAAAAAATACAAAGATAAAGCTTAATAAATACTTCCAACTTAAATTATTTTGAACATGATCGGAAACACCGTTTCCGAGTTATTTCAGAAAAACTGTGCTTCTCAATAAAAGGACGTAAGTGCCATGAATATAAGCTTTTTCGCTGGTGCACTTTAGTTTACATTAATTCAATAGTTAATAGGCGGCACGCCTACTTGTTTCTCTAAATATAAGCGACTAAAGTGCTTCTAACTATTCGGTTTAAAGAAACTTATTTATCAAAGAATGCACATGTACAATTCTCTCAACTAGCACACCTGTATATCATTCGTATATCGACTCCATTCGAGTATCAAAATGTTATGAATACCTGTAATGGAGGAGATAAAGAGTGCTAACACTCATAACGCTCACTTATAATAACCACGAAAGAGGACCACGATTTCATAGGTAAAGCCTATAGAGCACCGGCATAAAGGTATTGAAGTACCGGCACAGGAGTGTTTGTTGATCTTCAGCTACTACTACAACCTGTATTACTGTGGATGTAGATGGGTCGGTTAACACTACGGGTCATAGGAAAACGTAGGCTAAGAATGATTTATCAAATAAAACTTTATTACACATATTAAAAATAGTTTTTTTCACACTTTAACACATAACAGTTATTTATAATAATCTCAAGTGAGCATCTTACCGTTTCCTGAGTACATTACAAAACTAATTGTATGTTCTTTTTTAACACACTTTTATAAGCTTGGGCTGTATGTTTGTATGTATGTATGTAACTATTTAACGGAATCTTTGAGCTTAATTTTCACCGGTTTCTAGAAGTCTAATCAACTTGAAACTTTGTACACATCTCAAGGACCGATGACAATACAATAATTTGATAACAGTTTCCCATTATCCTTATTAGGACCGCCAGGATTAATATAATCTTGGGTTGTATGTATCTATGTATGTAACGGAATTTTGAGCTTAATTTTCACCAATTTTAAGAAGTCTGATTAATTTGAAACTTTGCATACTTATCAAAGAGCAATGACAATACAATAATTTGATAAGTTTATCCTCTTATCCGTATCAGGATCGCCAGAATCGAATAATTTCGTCACGTATTGTCTGCGTGAGAGCAAGTGGTTTATTACTGTTACTAAATTCCATTACTGTTTTGTAATAGAATTTAGTAACAGTCATAAGCATTATTAATAATTCAAATATTGTTGTATTGTTAAATAAAAAATTACAATTTTTTACCAATCAACCGAACTAAAAGGTGAAAAATAAATATAGTTTAAAAAAACTAAAAAACACGCTTTTAAAGTACATTAAACTAAAAAGTGAAAAATAATCCTTAATATGAACTCAAAAAAAATAATGAACAATGACTAAAAATACTAGTATTATTGTGAAAAAAGCGTGGGGCGCTTTGTGCCACATTTTTCGTGTGTAGAGCAACCCACGCTTTTTCCTCAATAATACTAGTATTTTTCGTCATTGTTCATTATTTTTTTGAGTTCATATTAAGGATTAATTTCACTTTTTAGTTTAATGTACTTTAAAAGCGTGTTTTTTAGTTTTTTAAAACTATATTTTGTTTCTGAAATCCTTTAAAATATCACATAATAAAATCATAAAATCAGCACAGCTTACCGAATGACGAGATACAATGGCAGAAGAATTATAGTATTCCAGTTTTTTTGTTTGTGAAATGAAAACAATCTGTCGTTGTGATTTTACTGTAAATGTATAGCATGTTTTCCATCTCAATTTTAACGCGCCCGGGATTTATTAAAAATTTCTAACATAAACAAAAGTTTTAACAAAAAAAACCTACTTCAAAATAGAACCTATTCCAAAACAAATTAATATGCACTAAAAAATAAAAAAATAATTGCGTATTCTTCTACAACTTAATAATCAACTTACTTTTTCTATACAACAATATGTAGGTACGATCTATGTGTTTACCACGCAAGAACGTAGGTAACTACCCACTTCAAATTTAACTCAACACATATCTATGAATAACAAACAATGATCAAAATGTTTTTAGAGTTCTCCTAAGTAAAATGAAATGAAAATATTAGTCTACTTAAAAGTCAATCAAATCATTACGATAATATAATGTGGTTACGACTATTGTTATTTTTGGAGTCGGTGTCTATTGCTAGATATATGCCCTCTACATATGCACGGCAAACATGATTTATTGTTAGGGAGTTTGCAGGTGTGATAGCACTGCGGCTCTAAGACCTTATAGTGAAACTTGCCCTGACACTCAACAACCTGCGAGTCTGCAAATAATGTTACGTACTATATATCGTTTACATCTCTGACAACATCAAATATCATTTGTAGGTAAATGTTTAGATAAATTCTTTAAAAATAACACATCGCAGAGCCCAAGCGCAGGACAATATTTGAATTCGTCACGTGGCACCGCGACCCAATGACCGCGCTCGCAGTCTGGTCGAGCATTTATTAGGGATGAGTCTATATTATTTATAAGCATATTTTCAATGATATATTTTTGTCATAATCACTTTGGTAAACTTATTCTAGAAAAGAAAGAAATTATGAATATTTGCGAAGAGATGCATGATCGATTCCATCCTATATATTAAGAAAGAATTCATTCTGTTTACGCAGGCGGAGCCGCAAGCGGAAGTTATAATTACGTAAGGTCACAGTTCTTACCACCTGAAAATACTTAGGTATAATTTATATTTATTGTATTTTGAAAGGTATATTTTTTTTAAGTTTAATTACACATCAAAATGTGCATAAAATTTTTAAGGTATATCACCAATTTGTTCTGTATATTATCATAACATAGGAGAACCAAATTTTAAGCGCTCAGAACCGACAGACTTCTGTGATATGATGGATGGATGTCAGTGAAACAGGAGGTGTGTGCAAGCATGTGTTGGTGTATAGTCTGTGCCTACCCTTACGGGAGATAGGCGCGAGTTTATAATAATAAAAATAATACAAATTTTAAGAGAACTAATGTAGCATTAACAGAACCGCTTGTAGCTGCCATTTTTTTTTGACAGTTTTATTGTTTTACAATGATTTGCGAAACGAAATCTAAAAATTTGAGTTACAAATGACTAAGTTTTTTAATTAAAATTTAAACTTAATTCTGTTTCTTTGTTCCTTATTTATGAACTTGTTTTCAAAAAATGTCTCATGCAATGAGGATAAGAGGAATAATCATCCTTAATTTTAAAAGCATTTAAAAATCGGGATTAGATGTGAAAATCAAAAAAAGTACTAAATTTAATAAAATTAATGAAAACTTATCAGCATAGAGGAGAAACGGTACAGGGACATAAAACAAACTGAAACTTATTACCGGGCGAGCATAAAGCCGCAGCTGAAAGCTAATTCAAATGTATCTATTAGATTAGCTCATCGCCGTCGCCAGAGCAGTCTAGACCAGATAAATCCCTATTGGACGCTTGAAAGCCGCCCTTCATGTGTCGCAAAGTGGCTCCGGATTTTATGGCCTCTTTATTCTCCTGAGCGATCGGGCAATTTAACTGATATTAAGTCGTTCGAAATTAAAGAGACAACATCAAATTGCCGTTAATTGAACCGTGAATTCTCGTACGTAGCTTAATTATTTCACGTAATTGGCGAAACGCGATACAGCGAGCGCGCCGTCCCACTACAAAATTAGTTGAGTATTTCCTTTATGGGAAATGGATGATCATGCGAGACAGTCAGCACTTTAACTTTAAATGTATTCAATTCTGCTCAGTAACTTTGAATGTATTCAATTCTGCTCAGTAAGTTTTCTTTAAATTCAATATGAAATTAAGTTATCATATGTCTTGCATTAATGGTATTTAATGATAACGACTGATCCAATTCCTTGGGTCTTGACCAATTTCTCGGAGCCGATTTCATCATTATGTAGAGTGATTTTGTCTTAAAAAATCAATAGTATTCTTTTATCAATAGCATAGAAAAAAAAATCTAAAAAGGGTTTATTCTGCAGGCTATCCCTAAAACTTTCCGCTATGATATTCGTTTATTTTGCTTTTGAGGTACTTAAGTTATAAATTATAGTATGAATAATTTTTTGGCTTAAAAAATTGAACAACGATTGACCGTGAAGTCATCTCTAATACTTTTTACTACCTTCGAGCGTTCAAAAATAAGGTAGCAATAAGTTAGTGGCTTCATTATGCTTAAAAAATCTATTTTAGTTATTTTACAAGTTATCCAAGCTCAAAAAATAGTTCTAAAACGGTTCAAAGCTCATCATGTTCGAAAATTTATTAATATTAAAAACGCCTTTATTTAATTTTCCAACTAGTATATCTTTCGAACGCCTTATTCGATCTTAATCTGCTTTGCGACATCCGATGCAGTTTTTTTAAACAGAAAAAAGTTGACCGAGTACCATACAACAACACGTCAAGAATTACACACGTTATTTTGAAAAAACCCTCTTTTCGAATTTTTCGTTAAGGATGTCTCTCGAACGAATCCGCCGATTTTGATGCAGTTTGCAACAATCGATGTTGTTTTGTAAGCAGAAAAGCAATCATTAGTTGGATTTTGGAATTCATCGGAGGAGTAGTTTAAAAAATATTTTAGCACAACGCTTTTTGAATATTTCTACAAGACATCACATAAACGCTTACACAAGCATACATGCCCACACATATAGATACATACAACATTCGGCAAATGGGAAATAGGCAAAATAGATTCCTAGGATACCAAAACGGCACGAAAATCTTGCCGTTATGAAAATTGAAAAATTTTCATAAACCTCCAAGTTGATGAAAATTTTTAAATTTTCATAGCACTAAGTTCAAAAATGCTATTTGTTAAATATTTCGACAATGATATCTTTCGAATATGTTATTCAAATTTGATCTGCTTTATGGAATTTGACGCAGTTGTTTAAACAGAAAAATACGACTGGGTACTCAAATCAATCCATAAAGAATTTCACATGTATTTTGATAAAAACTCTTTATCATACATTCTACAAAGATAACATTGTTTTCAAGGAGAATAGCTGGTTCGATTTTAGAATTTACGGGTAGAGTAGCTTAAAAATATTCTAAAGAAACACTTTTTGATAAACTTTTGTCCAACAACATTTTTTTAAATAAATCAACCGATTTTGATGTAATTGGCAACGATTAATATTATTATCTGAGGAGAACAACTGGACAGATTTAGGCAATTTTCTTTGGGGTGTTTCTTGGAAATTTTCTGTGGGGTGTTTTTTGGGCTGCTTTTTTAAAAGTGGGGGCATTATATTCTCTTCTTCTTTAACGCGTCGGCCAATAGACTGGACGGATTTGATAGAATTTGAGTAATCTCAAAAATAAGGTTTTATGAAAAAAATTTTTTTGGCAAAACAAAAAACTTTTAGACTACTATACCGATTTATGTCAAAATATATTAAGCTCTTTTCATCGAACAGTTGCATTGACTGCCTCAAACTGCTTAAAAATCACTTGATTTGTTCAAGAGATATCTTTGTTCAAGAAGTATCGTTGGAAAAAACTTTTTAAAAAACGTTTTTTACAATATTTTGTAAATTGTCCTACTGATAAATTCAAATATGTATTTAGTGTTTCTTCTTAAAAACAACGTTGATCGTTTCTAAGTTTATGAAAATCAGTTCATTTATTAAAGAGATATTGTTGAAGAAATCCTTTTCAAAATTTGTTTTTTAGAATATTTTTTTTCAATAATTTACCTATAAATTTTATTTACTCAGTCATTTCCTTTTAGAAACAGCATCTAAGGTCGTAAATTGCATCAAAATTAATCAATTCGTTTGAGAGATATGGTTACCGAAAAATTACAAAAAGAGGGTTTTTTAAAAAAAATCTTGTTCTTCAAAGATGTTTGGTTCTCGATCATTTTTTTCTGCTTAAAAAGTAGCGTTGGATGCCATGAAGCAGAAGAAATTTAAAAAATATTTTCCAAAGATATTGTACTTGAAAAAATTGAAAAAAAAGCGATTTTTAATATATATCTACGCATATGTATATATGTATGTGCGCGAGCACGCGCGCGTATGTTTGCGTGTGTATATATATAATAGAGCTGAAACCGTATTAGAATTTTATTTTTCAACTCTGAGAACTAGAAAAGGCAATAAAATAATAAAATCAATGTTTTGAACACGGTGGGCTCAATAATTTACTGCTCCTTCATTTTTAATACTTTGATCTCGAAAGGAGTAAAAAGTTTCAGGGATAACCTACAGGGTCAACCGTTTACAGATTTTTCGTTTTGGTTTGACCCGCCGTTAATGCTCATGTAACAAACTGCATGGACTTTTTTGTGTGTCGAGTCCGAATTTCCGAAACGTATCTTCACCTCGTTTCAGTCAAAGACCTGGTGACCACATTATACTTGGTGACCGATATGAAAAGTCGGACGACCCTAGTCGATATTATAACAGCGAACGTACAAATAGAAGCTTGTCAATAATGCACAGCAGGTTCTTATTCGGAATCGTTTGAGCTATTAAGAATTTCTGTGATAACAGTTACATACATATCAAGTTAGCAGGTCCTTATATAGATTAAAATAGCACTTTTTTTTTCACTCTCTCCGTTCGAAAAGAGGGAGAAACCTTCATAGACTTCGATAATGCCCACACACAAAACACGGCTGTGGCCGTACACCGCCGGGCGTGTGCGGACGCAGATTGTATCGGCAGTTTTCGCGCGCGGCGCGACCGCCGGCAAACTAGCGAAAACGGCCGTTTTATATCCATTTATAGTTATTGTTACCGCCTTTATTGTTATCGCCGGGCCGCCGCTGAAGGCTTTGTTTCGGTCGCCTTACGCCAGACACGTCCGTGGTTTGAAAGAATTTTTCATACCATTTATGTGCGATTTCGCATAATGTTACAATAATGAAACAATTTATTGACTGTTCGTTTCTTTGGACTAAAACAATACTGAGCATTTGAAATAAAAGATTTTTATACAAGATGTGATTCTTGCTTTAAAATAATACTCGACGTAGTTCAACTATTGTTTAATATATATTCATACTGAATAATTAAAAAAAAATAGAATATAAGATCATATCTAAAAAAGACTTGTTTACATTAATCGTGTATATTGCTCATAATAATCTCATGAAAAAATTTTATATATTTTTTGAATTCTGAAGAAGACTAGCAGTGTGAGTACTGTACGTAGCTCTAGAACTTCCGTACAAGACTTCGTTGCTGTCGGTGCAAGCTATCCCAAGGCGACAAATATAAGTTTGTCATTACAGAAAAAAGTATCATATTAAAAACCTAACTAGATAAGCTAAATATTTATGAAATGTACTTATTTACGTATATTGTTATTAACATTTGTTTTTCTTAAATAAAAAAGTTAGGATTAATATTTTCATATTTACGATTACCAATTTGACAAATATTTTAAAAACAGATAATTATAATTTTAATCGACACAGAATGATATGTAGGTTTATTATTTACCAAAGACAAGTGCTTTGGAGTCGGTGCCAACTAAAAACTCACCATAAGTCAAGCAACGTCATTACCGTCTTGTAAATATATATATATATATATATATTGTTGTGCTATATATGTTATATATTGTTGTCTTAATATTATTTGGATTTAAATTAGGCTTTACATTCCAATTATGCAAAGACTTTCAAAAAACCTTGCCCAAATGAGACAACACCAATCAAAGGAACTAAATTGAAAAAGTAATGTATCGTTTAAACAAAAACTAAATGTTGTTTTAAAAGAAACTGAAAAGCGATGTACATCGTGGACTTTCATCGAAGATAGTTTGTATATGTGACACTCTGAGTTATTTAACTTATGAGAATCATCGTCGTTGATTCCTTTCGATTAATGAACATTTATCGAATGAAACTGGATAACAATTGACATATGTACGGTCATACATTCATTAGATAAAATCACGGGTTACTGCTAGTTCAACAAGCATCAGGCAGTTACATTGTTACATGTGATATTTAATGTAACATTATTTCTTGAATCGTTTCACTTCGGAGCTGTCTCTATGGTATCAAAAAACATCAACTGCATTGATAACCTCTTCTGTTATCAAAGTTGGTCATTTAGTTAAAACTTAATTTCTCCTTATGTTTTTGCTTAAAATCTTTTGTTAGGTACAACAAAATAGTTAAGAATATAAAGCCTAGTTGTAACAGTTTTCGCGTTATTCTAAACTTCTCTTAAAACGATAACTAATAGATATTGCATGCCTTAAGCGCGAGCGTAGGTATACTTCTACTGTCGCCTGAAAATCCCGTGTCATCACAATAACTAAAAAACTATTTAACTTTTAAACTTAATTTATTTTTCAAACTCGTCACTAATTGATTGGGAATAACTATATTGAATATCATAGCTTGATATAGTACCGATTAGATGTAATTGAATTTTTTAACTCGCAGGTTTTCATGGTTTGATCTGTAATTTCGCTTAAATATCTGAAATGGAGATTGAAATGAATGTTTTATGTTTTTGCAATTGCCAACAGATGGCCGTAGTAATATCAAAAATAAAACAACTATTGTCGCCCGAGGATCAGGTGTACGATTTAGTTCAACTGTTTAGCTTTAAGTCGCACGCGCAGGGTGCCCGGGTTCAAATCTGTGTCGGGTTCAAATTTATTTTTAATTACCTTCAAACGTTTTAATTGATTCCAAAATTATTTTTAATGTAATTAGTAGTACGTTTACATTAACAACAATTATTGTATAATAATTTTATTTAGTGACTTAGGGAAAGTTTTGAAGAACTTCAAAAAAGGATTTTTGATGAAAAACTCATATATTATCATTAATCTCTAATTTAAATAACATATGTATGTCACGAGCGCTTAAGGTATGCACATTTGATTTTACCAATGTTTTTTATATTTACAGTCCCCCTAAAATATTAACTAATTATTATCGTAAAATATGCTACATTTTTTCATGTACAATTTTTCGATGCATTTTCTGATCATACGTAATACATTTATTTGTAATCAAATACCCATAGTGGTAACCACAGTGGCAAAATAACAATAGAATTAATTTGTGGGCTGGTTTAAATTCTCACTTCCTGCAAAATTTGTATTATTTTTACATGTGCAGTATAATCGCGCTTTTCGCAAAAAAAGTTAAATACTATCCTCGAACGAGATAATGGGGTGATACCGGACAAAAGGCTGATCGTATCTTCGTAAAATTTTGCAGGCTGCATCTTAATGCAAACCTTAGAATCTGGTGCTCTCATCGCTGAAGCGCCAAAACAACATCGAGGTAATCACACTAGCTGTGGGGTATCGCGGAGTTAGCGCCCCCCGGCTCGGGTTAATGAGACGCGTAATCTGGCGAATGAAATTTGGCTCGACCTCCGCGCTAGTTTGCTCATGAAATTTCCATTCTGTGGAGCTTCCTTGTTAATTTTCCGCTACGCGCCGTCGTCTGACGTGGTGTCGCGAACGCCGTGATTCCGATGATAAATATTGGCCGCTTTGATCGACACGATTTTTTTAAGTGAAACGATTTAATATTTAATTTTTCACTATGTTTTTTATTTGAAAGAATGCTGACAGTAGTAAAAAAAAAAGTAAATTAAGTTCGTATATACAGTGCAAAGAGGCATATTCACATATAAGGATTGTTGAAATCTTATTTATTTATTTTTTATAGCATATCAGAGGGACAAATCAGCAGGCGAACCATCAGAGAGATGGTCTCCGTTGCCATGGACACTCGTAACCCATAGCATCGGTGCGTTGCCGGCCTCTTGAGTAAGAATATGATACAGATATCCATCAATACCCTCTCAATATCTCCTCCATTCTGATGGAGGAGATATTGAGAGGGTATTGATGGAGGTGGAAGTGAACCACTTTTCTTTTATTTCGTATTCTAAGAAATTACACCCTAAACTTTTTCCTTCTCGAAGTCAACTTGCCATAATAAAAAAATCCACGTAAAGTTTTAGTAAAATTTAGCAATTATTCTTTTTTTACTTTATATGCCGAGTAATTTTTCCACTTCTTCATTGTAGTTTACATTACGAATAGCATATTGAAAGGGTGCGTCTAACTTTATGAAATCAAAGTGTGTCGCCTGTGGGAATCAAACACGATGAGCAAACTCAAAGACTTTAGTAAAATCATTGGAATTTCTTACAAAATCACAGCTGACACTATGACTTCGATTTGATAGAATATTCAATGCAAACCGATCCTAGTTCATTTTATCGGCACATTGCACATGTACAAGGACTCAAGTCTTCTAAATTTTCCCCACCAACGATCCTAAGTACCTGTAATCAACGATGACCTGCAACCCTTCTCAGATAGTCGGTCTAACTAATCGGAGGGCCGACCGACGCGGCGAGGAATGTATTGTGGTCGAATTCCGAAAATCTTCCTTGCCGACCGGGAAGCGGATGTACCCTGTCCACTCTTACCATACAACTTGCTGATTTTGCGAGCAACGTTAGTTATTGTCCTTTTTGTGTATTACCTCGTTTTAATTGCTATTTAGCAGAAAAGCGCACGGTTAGTTCTTTCCGTCGCACCTTGAAAGGTTGTGAGATTTTTCACATGACCGACACTTAAAAGGACTGCCTTTGGAATTTATATATATAATAGTTGACAACAGGCAGTTCTCAAAAAGACTTTTGTCTTCAGGCTCCGAGATATGTCGAACATAAAATACTACATAACTTCCTAAACGCTGTCTAGCTGGGTTGAATTTTTATAATTTCCTCAAGTAGACCTATTTTTTTACTAGTTTATACATAATTCTAAATAATTCCAAAACATATAACGTGTGTTTTAGATACTTTCCGTCTCTTTCTTTTTAATTGTTGCCTTTACATACCATCGAATTTTAAATACCTTAAGTGTCTTGCACTACTACAGTGCAGAGTTTTGAAGATACAACACTTTACTGTGTCACGCCTCTCTGCAGTAAAATCGCTTTCGCGGTCTCATTGTGTATTCAGACTTTATCGAGCTTCATTGCACAATGTCTGAACACTTCGAAGTAATAACAGTAATCTAAGTGTCAGCGCCGAAGAAACTGTAGTCCGCACCTCAGTTTGATACAGTCGAAAAACTTCTTCATACTAATCATACATAAAGCATAATTTACATTTCTACTTGTCGGTTTTATAAATAATATATACTGAAGCGTATATATGAATGCATTCTGAAGCCTTTTCGGAATCCGATACGACGAATCGGCTAAAAGATTACAATCCTGCATACAAATCTTTCAGAAACGTCACATTCATGATCCAAGAGTGTTACGGATCTGTAAATTATTCAGCGAAATATTGAGACCAATCCGCATCATCATACAACAGAATAAATTAACTTCTAAAATACCTTCGGCATCGATTTTACACCTCAAAAGCTCAGTCGTAATTTCATCTCCACTTGAAGCTTTATTGATCTTCAGTTATTCGTGGATTATCTTACGCCCACCTTACACCTTATACCCACGTCCAGGCAAACGCGACGTTCTCAGCGTAGTGTCGGACAACTTTTAATCTGGAATTCTTAACTGGACTGATTGCGGGATTTGTGTCGAAATATAACTGTACATAGGAGTCCTCAATTTCCTGTAAGGTCTCACGTTCCGACGAGACGATCTAGCTTTTATCGGTTTTCAGCTTTGTCGTCTCTTGGCTCTATCCGATAGATAGGTGTTTATGCTTTGAACCGTTTGAAACTTATACTTCGTTCTGTTATCTATTCAATACATTTCGTATTGAACTTTCTTATGTGTTTCGCGTGAACAATCTGAGGATTAAAGTTTATTTCGTGAAAATTATGTGAAATTAATAAATTAACGCGTGATATGTGTGGCACAATGATATAGTAACGTATGATGCTATGGCGTGTGTTTCAGAAGAAACGTTATAAAAAAATATAATACTACTTTTTGTTGTCATATCGAACGCTGATTGATATTGTGGCCTTTATATATTTTTAATTTAAGTGACACTAACTGAAACAGCAAAACAATATTCAAAGAAATTACACGTTCATTTTGTGTTCTTTAAGATTTCGTATCCGAAAGCCAAAAAAGGGCCCTTGAAGTTTCGCCCTTTCCTCTCGTTTGTATATCATCAATTTCATATCTCCGCTATATTTTCATAGATTCTGATGAAATTGTACATTCTATAATCCATAATCCTATATAATCCCATACGTAAAATTGAAACGAGAAAAAAATTTGTGAGTTGTGTTTTAAAATTTTGAGAAATTGTATTCAGGTTCTAAAAAGTAGTTTTAAACCAAACTATTCAAAAATTTCTTGATTTTTGCAATTTTCGGTTAAACGGTAACAATGTAATCATTAGCTCATATTACTGACTGGGTCCAAAAAATTATCAAACATTTTAAATAAACAGGTTTTTGAAGGCTGCTTTTATTTGTAATTATCTGAAAAGGACATATATATGAATATTAATTTATAATACAACGGGTACCTGCCATTCAAGCGGACATTTATACCGATATTACTTTAGTTTCAACTGTATTTGTGTACTGGTCCCATTTAAATTTTCAATTCCAAAACTTGTTTCTAACTTGTTTGTTTCGTTCGTACGGAACCCGAGAAACTGAAGTCTGACTCCCATCTTGACCGATTTATTTTAGTTCTAATCCTTCATTTCAATTATGGTTTCGAGGGAAATATTCATTCGTTGTATCAATCGAATCAATTTGTTAATAAAAAAAAAAAATGGTCGCCCGAAGGCCGACCCTCGTTTCCGAACGGATTTCGCCTTCGACAACTCTATGACAAGGGCCGTCAAGCGGCGGCAGACCGACCGAAATGCCCCAGAACTCACTATATTATTTGCTTTTAATGATAAAATATGTATTATATAATGTATTTTAGATGAGAAATTAAGGAGATCCAATTAACATTGTCGATGTCGATGAACTGAATCTAAATATATTTTTTTTTGGATTGTTCATAAAAATATTTATTATGCAACATTTACTACTACTACTACATGTTTTGCAACAGAATAATTGAAATTTTATAGCTTTAAGTGTATTCATATGCATATCCCAAAAATCTCTGGATATCCTAAAAATAAAAGTTCTTTTTTTCAACATATACTCCCTCATTTTACTAGAATAATTACAAAACCATTGTATATAGAGTTTAACTTACTTATAACTAAGCTTAAGTTACTTATAACTAAGCTTAAGTTACTTATAACTAAGCTTAAGTTACTTATAACTAAGCTTAAGTTACTTATAACTAACTTTCGATGCATGTCGACGCCGGTCGCCGTAGTTATAAGTATATAAATACGGCAACCGGCGTCGACATGCACTACGTGACATTATTAATATGAGTGCAGGTCGCACGTATTTTTTATATTAGATAGTGTATGTGTGTCACGTATCTTAATATTTATTATTAGAAATGGACATAAGCAACTTTTACCGAAGAAAGTTGCCATTTCGCACGGTAAATTAGAAACGCGTTATACAAAGCTTGGGTGCCAGGATATTATTTTATTTGTGAATTTAATTTAAGCTGTTGTAGTTGAATAAGTGAAATATTTAGTTTTTTTTTCAATTGTGTATAGAAATAATTGAATTTTATACGATTGTGTTATTTTCAGAGCTACTTAGATATGGACAAAATTTCAAATTCGTAGAACTATATTTCACGCGATAGGAAAGGTCTTTGTGTTAAATCTTTTTATCTCAATTTTATTTATAATACATAACCTTTTATTTGAACTTTGTTATAGAACAAACTGACCAAGTGCGAGTAGGAGTCGGGCACCGACTAGGGTTCTGTACTGGCATACAATATAAAATGTATATGTATTATCTATTTAGGAAATGAAAATGCATTTTTTTATTCGATTCTATTTCCTTAGCGCCAACCTTTTTTACTATTGATCGGGTTTTTTTCTCTTTATGGTATGCATAGTAATAATGATAAAAAACCATTTTTTCTAATATTCCTTGCATTCTTGAACAAAATACCGCATACGTCACAAAAGAAATGCTACAAATTTCGAGATTCATCCTTTTGTCACACTAAACGCATATTTTACGAGTGAAAATAAACATGAAATTATGTCACACGGGAGGTAAAAAAAAAATAAATAAATAAAACACGCAGCACGTAAGCCGGCGCGACGTGCGTTTTAAATATTATAAAATACACTTGCTGAAAACGCCGCCGTTTCGGGCGTTTTCAGGAATTTTCACGCGCCCGCGCATGTAATTGACCGAGTAAGAGATAATCCTTTTGACACGGGACTCGCGTTCGCAGAACAAACGTACTTACATCCACGTAGAGCCTTTTAATAATAAATGCACTTGTGAGATTTGCTTGTCACGAAAGGTTGTATACGACTTGAAGATGCGAACACACAGTTATGGTTTTGTTGAAAAACATCGGATTGGATTACTCTCTTCGGCAGTTCGTTGACTCAATTTCGTTTTGAAAAAAAAAAATAAGGAAAACATCTTTTGGCATATTAGAAAGATCAGAGTACATTTTAAGCTTGTAGCGAAACCGATGTAATGCAATTTATAAACAAAATCACGGAAATAAATGCATTAGCAAACAAAACACCTCTATAGCAACAGATGATGTTAAATCAAATCACTACATATATTTATATAAAAGAATTTCTGAAGAATAAATTCTTGATTTCGCATGAAATCACTTTTAAATTTCATGATTATTTTTAATCAATCCCAAGATTGATTAAAATATTTCACATATGCGTACATAATTCATGAGAAATCGTATTTTTAAACCATTTCGAATGTCTGTAAACGCTTAAAATATATGATATAATTGAAACAATAAGAAAGAAAATTAAGTAAAATTATGTAATAAGAAACATCTAAAATTAATTTGTGAGCACCCGCAATCGGCATCAATTGAAGGGAAAAAAAGATGACTACCTCTAAAATTTCAGGGTAATCTGCTTTTATTCTTATTCTTAGACCATTGTTGAATCAGGTCCTTAATCGATCTACTATTGAGATTATCCTCCCATGATTTCTTTATATCAGATCGAGGGGCACGGAGCTAAAGTTCCTCCCTAAAGCGGTACGGTGACGACGTCTGGACCGACCGCTTAACTCACTCTGCGAAGCATAGGACGTGTGGAGGTATATTGTGATGTGACTCAAGTTAAAAACTCATCGGTCGTCTCGCCTATGGTCGGGATCGAACTAGGTATCTCCTGGTTCGAGGCAACGCGCTCGGCCGCCGGCCTTAATAAGCCGCGTACGGGCTGTGCGTTCCAGATTCGCGTGGTTTGGTCACACATACCCTGGAACGCACAGTCCGTACGCGGCTTACAACAAATAAATACGCGTAGCAACACATATAGATAGTGTATTCCAGGGTACACGTGACCAGGCCACGCATACCTGGAACGCACAATCCGTACGCGGCTTTACAGGGCAGTGCGTACGCCACGAAACGACGGAGGCCGACTACGACGACATCCAACGGTCATACAAGATTGAAATTGACCAGTTTTTCTGGAATGAGACCAATAACAACGCCTGTACGTGGATTCACGCCTGTTAATTTTGAATAATCTTTCTGTTAAAGAAGAAGGAAATTGACAGCTGATTTTTTTTTATTTCAATCTTTTCCTTTTTTTCTATGTCGTTTTGCACATTTTCTATTTTGTGATGTCAAATAAAATAATGATAATGCACTACCGAGAAATAATATTAAGTCCTATTTTTAATTGTTATTATATATATAATAGATTATAACGATATATTATATTAAGTACGAGGTACTCAACGTTTCTCGAATATTTATAACTGTAGGAAGTCGTTTTAAAACAATAACGGCAATTCGAATCTATAAGATTTTGCTATAACTGAACATGCCCTTTTTGCTAAAATATGTCTTATACTAAATAGGGCTCACACTGACTGGTTTGACATCCGCACGATTGTCGGACAGGGATATATAACTTCACTGTGGGTATTCAACCTACTCATGGATAGCTGTGTGTTTGATTTGAAACTAAAATTAACTAAAATGGTAACTAAAATGAATAATTCTGTTAAGAAAAGAGATTGGAAAGTAAATACCAGTAAGAATAAGGTGATGGTGTTTGAAAGAGTACGACTAAATGCGATTTATTTATAGAAGTGAAAGTGTCAAATAAATGAATGAGTTTGTGTACTTGGGTAGTTCACATTTACACACATTTACAGGCGATGGTAAACATGATAGAGATATCGAAAGGAGGATGAATGCGGGAAATAAAATGAATGGGGCTTTGCTCGCTATTATGAATAGTAAAAGCGTGTCATGACAAACGCGCTTGACTATCCATAATGGGGTTCTGATCCATACACTTATGTATGGCAGTGAAAGCTGGATATGACAGAAGACAAGTGAAAGTAGGATCAATACAGTGGACATGCGATCACTGCGTAGTACGTGTGGAGTGTCTCGGAAAAATAGATACAGAAACAGTGGCGTCAGAGAGCGGTGTATTTTGAAGGAAGATGTAGTGGAAAAGATATGTTGCGGTAGTTTTGCCATCTGAAAAGGTTGTATGAAAGTAGACTAAGAAAACAAACCCATAGAGCGAATGTGTGTGATGGAAGGCAAGGGTTTCTCTTGAAACTGCTATGCAGACCATATTAGTGGTACATTAAAAAAGGGTCAAATTTGAAGCACCCGAAACCGATACGCTTACAGGAAAAGATTGATGGATGTGAAGCATCCATCATTCAAGTGAAGCAAGAGAGATATGCAAAGTCTGTACTATTTGGAAATCTATAATCTGTGCCTACCCTTCTGGGAAATAGGCGTGAATTTATATTATTATTATTATTGTGAAAATTATATATTACCGTCGCATGGTGATTATAAACCGGCTGCCATCCATATATGCAAAATACAAAATAAAATCAGTCCAACTTCAGGTTTTTACTCATAATTATTAAATAGCTTCACAACGATCAGATCAGCTTGATCGTATCATAGTATTGTATTGTCATTGGTCCTTCGTGCCGGTACTAAATATAACATTATTCAGAAATACAGTAGTGGGTGGAAATTGAATTACAAAATTCCAATGAAATCATAAATAGAAAAAAATAAAATGAATATTAAGCGTACAAAAACGTCCATTAGCTTCAGTTGATGTGCTCCGCTAATCCTCAAAGAGCATTCATTCAAATTAACTTTATATTCTAGGGAATAAATTAATAAATTAAGACGGGAAGTAGCGCTTATCATTTTTAACCGTACTCTCATAAAACGTAATAATTATTAGGGTAATGTAGAAATGTAGTGAAAAGCAATGTACAGTAAATTTTGAATAACATTTCTAATATATTTTTCTACATGTTTGTAATACAATTTAGTATCTACTTTTTATTTTAATCTTTCCAGCACGATGTTATTGAATCAGGTCAACAGGACAAAATGCGACTGCACGCGAACCATCATCATCATTAGCCGCAACGATACATGACCGTATTATGTTTAATTTCTCTTGTCAATCATTGAAAACATTTTGATTCAGCCAGTGAGATAGGTTTTCTCAAAAAAATGTTTTTATTACAATAATTGCACGCCATAGGTTTTTAAATTTAGAAACATTTGAAACTGGTAATGACTCTGACGTCTTTAATTACATAAATAAACATGTAAATTAAACCACAGTTCTTTGTATTTTTCTCTTTCGTGTGTCATTACGGACTATTTCATTCGTAGCCACCTCGTATGACGTCATAATATTATTAACTATAAACTCGCTTTTGTTTCCCAGCAGGGTAGGCAGAGACCAAATATATCTATTATGTGGAAATCTACAGTCTTCATCATCACTGACATCCATCAGTCGTTTCATAAAAGCTAGTCAGTTTCAAATGCTTATAATTTGCCTCCTTTTTAATGGATTACTAATATATTTTACATAACATTTTCAGGCTAAATCTGCCTTATGTATTACATTTCTAAGAAAAAATGGTCAATAATAGACGGAATATAGAGAAACAACAGTGTCGGGGTTAAATTTGTTACAACTATGTACGAACTAGTTCGAGTCATTTTCAACCTGAAATCTTCCCCTCAGAACAGCATCTGATGAACCAATGGAGGTCCAAGTTCACAGCTACAAGCTTTCTCATCACCACCATCGGTGACCATCACAGTATAATATTATAACAGGTTGTGAATGTGTTGAGTGTATTATCCTTCATCGGTGCTGATCGATCAGTAACTCACCAAAGATATTTCAAAACGGAGCCTCCACAGAATAAACTCGACTATTCTTCGTTGTCAATAAAAGCAGACTTAACTCATTCTTATTATCAAAAACCAATGAAGTATACAACTATGCTTCATGCAGCGTATTGCAGGTCGTCACAAAAAGACTCAACTTTGACTAAGGTCGTGACCTAGGTATCCACGAGAATTATTTCGAACAAATTCAAGTCTCGATAAAATAAGTCATTACGGACACGAATGAATTAAACAATGTCTTTTGGCCATAAAGCCTAAAGTTCTATGCGATACTTTTATAAGTATCGATACGATAAAGTAAAGTAAAGTGGATACTTAGGTCACAACCTTAGTAGTACAACACTTGATTAGCGCGTAGCCTATAAAATACAAAGAGAAGGGCAGTTTATGTTCTAAAATATTATGTTATACTCATAAAAGTACTTATATATACTTATAAAGTATACTTATAAAAGTATCGCATAGAACTTCAGGACATAAACTGCCCTTCTCTATGTATTTTATAACCTACGCGCTAATCAAATATTGTACTTACATGTTGTCGTGAATACAAACTGAACATTTATGTAGTTTGATACTTTATAAGTATTGAAGTGAATAAATCAACATACTTTAATATATTACACGTGATTCTTGTAAAGGTGAGAAAAACATAGTATGTGGAAAGATTTTTGAAGCACTTTGAGTTAAACGAACAACGATGTGTAAATTCGACTCAACTCGTTTCTCAGCTCATGAAAAAAATGAAATCAGTTTCTAAGAATAATTTAAAAAAATATGCTTCGTTGATTTGCAGCAAATTCATTTTTCTGCAGATTATTGCAAAAACTGAAGTGTATTCTATAAAAAAATATATTTTACAAACATATATAATTTATTTACTTTCCTATTTATTTACACATCATCTCATTATGTTTATTGCTTGAGTAAAAACAAAGAACGCACGTAGATCGTCAGAAATCATAGCGCTCATAATATCGCAAAAGAAATGAAACTAAACTGGAGTTAAAATAGTATTCTTATAGGCCAACGGATGGTTAGGGCAAAACAAGAACTCGATAGTAGCTAGCGTTTTGTTGCGTTTTATTAATTTTGTTGAATTTGTGTATAATTTTTTGCACCTGATTCCGGACAGAACAAAGAAGATTCTACACTAACTGTTATTTTCCCAAATTTTAGAAAAGGCTGGAAATATATTCCTTCCAGTCAGCTATATTCTACTACCAAAGATCACAAATTCATGAGTATACAATATTCGATGCTTTGGATATCAAATATTCAAAAATTTCAGCTAGTTTTCTATTGAAAAGTTTAAAAAAAGAGCCATATCTTCAACTAATATTAGACTTCAATATCTATTAACTATATGTTTTACAATTAAGTGCGTCTTATTAGCGTAAATGATGTTCATAAGTCGTGAAATATGGAACGAGTGGAATAAGTGTATTTTTACACAGGTGCAAATCAAGTGTTTCAATGGAAAGAAGTTTAGAACTCATCGGTTAATTTGTCCAGAGTCAGAGATTGAAGTAGTTACCTTTTGAGTCGAAAGCAAAGCGCGATCATCCGACCATTACTTTTTATTGCATGTTACAACTGTTAATATTTTTCATTTTTTATTTCCTTTTATTTATTTTTTTTCTCCACCTTTAACCAGTGATTGTCCGTCTTGCATTTTTTTTTCAATGCGAATATTGCACTCGAAAATTTTGTGCGCCAATAACTTTATATTGAACTCGTTCATTTGCGAAAAAGTTGTTATCCAAAGATTTTTTAGATGCGGCCAAAGCCGGAATTAAAACTAATCTCCCAGAGCGGCACAAGACTGCGCCCCCTCTGGACACAATCAAAACAGCTCCGCCTAAGGTGTTCCGAGTTTTCTCAAGCAAAAAGTTGTTTCTCATAAATCAGGAGGCGACAGAAAATAATAATTACGGCCGAAACTGCGCGAAACTTGGCTAATTTATAATTCGTTATGAGCTTGCTAATGACACTTGAATGAATGCATTGAGCTTTATTATGCCGCGTTAATTAAAGCCGGAGAACGGCTTCACCGTAACCAGGTGGGCTTATTTTCTCAGATCTCCCGAAATGGAACTTCTTTACAATCTAGACGTGATTGAAGTTTGACTTGGGTCCTTTGAGCTACTCCGCGATCTCCAAAGCGAACAGCTTTGCGTTTATTTTATTTGGTAGAAGAATACGAGCATGTAATATAAAATATGATAAATATTAGAACTTTGTGTTTATTGATTTGTTTATTATAGCACTTTTGAGGGGCAAACGAGCACGCGAGCCACCAGAAAATCGATGGTCATCACCGCGCATGGACACGCGTAACTGCTACATACCCATTTAGGCTACGTGGGGCCGCGCCGACACGGCGCATGTAGTGGTATAACATAAACAAATTGCTTGTTTCTTAAAAGGCGTTATAAATACAACGCTGCTAGCGTATCGACGTCATTTTCTATTATTTTTCTCTCCACCGAAATAAGTAAATCTAATTTAGAAATTCGATATATTTTGAAGTTTTATTACAAAAAAAAAAGGAAAAATGTGAAAGCTGCGAAAAAAAATTGTAAGGATTATGATATATATGATGCTGTAATGCCATTTTGAAAAAAGTAGAGCAAGATCGACATTTTAGATCTTACGTCATAGTTGATGAGCTGAGAATTGACCTCAAAACGGTTTTGACTCAATTGAATAAAGCTAGATATACAAAAAAAAGCTTGATACTTGAAAGACATCTAATGATTCACATACTCATTTACGATTCTCTAATGAAACGTAATGAAACCGAACTATTTTTCAAAAGATTGAAAGAATGAAAAATGGAGTACTTACGACAAGAACATGCGAAAAAGATCATGGTCAAAAGACAAGCAATTTTTTCATCAATTCAAAGACCGGAGATATCTACTTTATAACTTTTCTCAAACTTCACAAGTCGCAGTATTTGATAATAAATTTTGGGTATTCCATGGCGATTACTGTAATCACACACGAGCTCATCCAAGTCGAAGCCTTGCGTTTCTTTTTCGTTAAGAAACTCTTTGCAATAAAGCCTGACCGGAACCGGATGGGCGGTTTCGGCCTACTCGCTCTTATACGAACTTACATAATCTTCGCTAGAATCTCTCTTTCACTACATTAACCATGAACAAAATGTATCAATCATATTTCACCAATAATCGCGATCACAATCATATTTTACGTATATACGTATATTACGTACCCAACGTATGTACGTTGGGTACGTAATACTTGAACGTGAATAAGTGCTTAATCTGATAGACAATTTTCAAAAACACTTGTCGAAAAAGCAAAAACCGCCCTAAGAGCACTGTGCGCGACAACAAAAAGGTTGGATTTATACTCAACACAAAATAAAAACACATTGGTTGTTCATTACTTAAAACTGTTAATTTCGAACTAGAAAAATATAGGGGACGATTCTGATCATAAGCGAATCAATCAGGCAGTCTTTAAGCCAATTTAAACCATTCGAGCTGCTCCCTCGTTAAATCGCAGTGGCAATGACGCTCATCAGCTACCTCTGAGTCCACATTGAGTCAGCGTATACAGTTTAAGGTCCTCAACCTACAACAAGCGCTGCTCAACGTCAAACTAATTGACCAAACAAAACTAAAAATTATAAGAAACCGAACAAAAATTATTGACATTATGTACTGTGTTTAAAAAGTAAAATGGTGATGGGCAGGTCACATGGCAAGAGACAAGAAAGACAAATGGGCCACAGACGTCACAAAGTGGTGTCTAAGATAATGTAGAAGGAACAGGAGACAGCATTTCAAACAAGTCGACAACGTACATAAGAATATAAGAATCTACTAAGATGTAAACAGTACAGAAGCGCTGACTGTGAACCGCAAACACTTAAGAAGGCTTGTCCTAGAAATCAAGACAATCTTCACAAAAAAAGGTCTAAATTAATACCTGTTGGAGTTAATAAGATTAAACTGAATTATTTTAAAATAGGTCAAGTTGAATGTAATATAAGTTTTATAAATAAAAGCTATTATCATTATTATGGGTGAAGTTAGTTAACTCGAATTCAAAAAGCCAGGTCACTTAAAGTTTTCGATTTCATGCCTGTATTGTTCGGAACGGCCATAACGGAAGTCGAATTATAATTGTTTATTGTATAATTCTGTTCGGAAAACGACCATAACGGAAGTCGAATTATAATAATTGTTTGTTTGTAGAATAGCTAAATAAAATATTGTTTTGTTTTTTTTTATTATTGCATAGAGGGTGTATGATCGGCGACGCGTGCATTAAGAATGACGGCCTTTCCCGCGCGAATTCAATATATAGTAATGAAGCGGGGGAGGGTCATATATATACCGCTGAAGCGAAAACCGGCTTCATCTGTAACGTCGCTGACCATAACATATCGGATATTTACTTAGAAAATAGGATTACGTAACTGAAATTGTAAAAATTTGTACAAAATATGTTAAAAAGGGCATTTATTTAAATAAATAACAAAGGGGCAGGGTATCGTTTGACCGTTAAAGAACCGTTATAAAGTGGGGATATCGGGAACACGTGTAACAGTATAAATATAGGATAGGGTCCCGATATCCTTCACCTTTCTTCCGCTCAATATATACTTATATAGTAATAATAACAAGTTAAACGAAACTCTGCTCCTCGAAATAAGTTAACTACAAAGGTTTTTCATTGAAACTCTGCCGGCTGAAGATCGACTTCGACGGTTGCGACCAGCGCACAAAGTGTACCAGGTCCCGTACATTTTTTGGTCCATTCGAGCCGTATTCCGCAACCGACGCCGTTCAAGATGCCCAAAACAAGATCGAAGACAGCGCAACGGAGCTCCAACGGCGACACAGATCAACAGCAATCCAGCGAAGGGACCACCACAGAGGCATCTTCAGCCACCACCACCACTACGACCACGACCGCAACCACCACGACCGAGGGCAACACCGACCGCACGACGACCACCGACACGTCTACAGAAAAACACAGCGAAACACCACAAGCACATACAGACGAGCCGGTTCCGGTCGCACCAACAGACTCTGCGGACGCCCCACGACCGTCGGAAAAAAGGAAGTCAACATGTAACAGTAGAAAGCGCACTCATCGTATAGCAAAAGCCAAAGAAGAGCTCCTGCGCGCACAGGTACAGCTCGCAGCAGCGTCTAGCTGCATTAGAAACAGAAGAAACCGACAGCGAAGAAGATGAAAACACAGTAGTTCAAGATCAAGAGACACAGAGAGTAGGAAACTGGGTGGACACTCAGATGGAAACCCTCGCCACTATCGACGCACCGCATCAGAAAACGGAACGACGGGGCAAAACAGCAGAATACAGACGAGCTCGCGACCGCTGCCAAGATCGACACGCCACCTGCAGTTTGCGCGACCTCGACACGTCCCGCGTCCGAAACCGAACAGAAGAAACAGACAGAAATCCCGACAGCGGTGCACGCAACAGAAACCTCGCCTACACAACATTCTCGACCTGAACACATCGCTCCACTACAATCAACGGGAAACATGATAACAGAATTGGCGACCGCGCTCACTCTCGCCGCGCGGGCGCCCAGCAGTGCGTACGACTTACCAACGTTTTATGGCGCACATCAAGAATGGCTCATGTTCAAAGCATCCTACGTCGACACACGCACGTCGTTCACCGAACACGAAAACATGTTAAGGTTGAGAAAAAGTTTAAGAGGAAAAGCCAAAGATGCAGTGAGGAATCTACTCAACTATAGCAAGAATTCAGAAACAGTAATGAACGCCCTTGAAAAACGCTTCGGACGACCCGACGCTATAGCAATCGCCGAAATTCAAAATTTACGAACTCTACAACGTCCAACGGACTCACCGAACAGTATATGCGAGTTCGCCGGCGATTTCACGAATATAATATCTTCGCTACGAAAACTGAAAAAAGAATATTATCTTTATAATCCAGAAATAATCAAATGCACTCTAGACAAGTTTACTTCAGCAATGAAATACAGATGGTTCGACTTCTCAGCTGAACAACCGCAAGAAGAACCCGATCTGATAAAGATGGCAAGATTTTTAGAAAGAGAAGCCGAGCGATGCAGTGCGTACGCCCCACCCGAAACCATTACGCAACCAAGGGGGGATACGATCACACAGATGAAAAGAATACAGAAAACGTTTTTTACATCGGCGAATAGAAGAGAGAACACAGAACCGAACAGATCGCCGCGTCCGTGCCCCGTATGTGAAAAAACGAGACATGACGTCACGGACTGCGAAACATTTATGAAAGCCGATTCGAATAAAAGATGGGATCTCGCAAAAAGCCACTATCTTTGTTTCAAATGTTTAAAACACAGAAACAAAACACACAATTGCCGTGGCTCACGTTGCGAAATCGACGGATGTCAGCAATGGCATCACAAATTATTACATTTCACGAAGAAACAGGAAACAGAAAGAAATGATATAGTCGCATCGACGTGGACATCGGAAAGAAACCGATGTTTCTTAAAAATTATCCCAGTACGAGTAGCGGGTCCAAAGAAGGAGATAGATACATACGCTCTACTCGACGACGGCTCGACAGTCACGCTAATAGATTCCGACCTCGCTCAACAACTCGGAGCCAGAGGTCGAAACGAGCCTTACACATAGAAGCAATAGCGAAAACGAAAGTCGAAATGAAGACATCAAGATGCGTTCCGATCAAATTACGCGGCGCGTCAAACAGCCAACAAATATATGCACGAACGATTGAAAACCTACAGCTATCACCACAAGCGGTGACAAAACAAGATATCGATGGCTGTAAACATCTCGACGACATACGCCACAAGTTAATGTACAATCAAGCAAAGCCGAAAATACTCATAGGTCAGGATAACTGGCATTTATTAGTCGCTACCGAAACCAGGAAAGGACACAGAAACCAGCCGGCGGCCTCACTCACACCGTTGGCTGTCCTGCACGGCATCCGAACTCGTACGATCGGACAACACGTGCATTACGTACATAACTTAACAGCGACAACGGAAGATAACATGGATGAACAGTTACGACGATACTTCGCTATCGAATCGCTCGCTATTACACCGAAACGACCGTCAAACGATCCCGAACAACGAGCAGTCAATATATTGAAAGAATCCACGACACAGCTCGAAGACGGGCATTATCAAACCGGATTGTTGTGGAAAGAACAGCAAACAAAATGCCGAACAATTACGAAAACGCCATGAAGAGGTTAATAACTACGGAAAAGAAAATCGATCGCGACGTCGAACTGCGAAATAAATATAAAGAACAAATGAAGGCCCTAGTGAACAAGGGCTACGCTGAAAGAGCACCGTTGCATAGAACAGAGAACAGAACCTGGTACTGCCACATTTCCGGTCATAAACGCTATGAAACCGGGAAAATACGAGTCGTTCACGACGCTGCCGCTAAAACAAAAGGCGTCGCTCAACGACCATCTATTAACCGGCCCTGATTTGCTGCAATCATTACCGGGGTCATAATGCGCTTCCGTCAGCATCCGTAGCCGTCTCGGCCGACATATCAGAAATGTTTATGCAGATAAAAATAAAACCGGAAGACAGAGATGCACTTCGATACTTATGGCGCGGCGACAAAGAGGAAATGAAAACCTACTGAGTACAGAATGACGTCACTTATTTTCGAGCGACGTCTTCACCGGCGACATCGATATACATAAAAATTTTAACGCCGAAAATATAGAGAAACTGAACCCGAAGTATACAGAGCAGTGATAAAAACCACTACGTCGACGATTATATACAGAGCTTCGAAACCGAACAAAGGCGATCGATATAGCACAGAGAGTACGTGACGTCCACCGCGAAGCTCGCTTCGAACTCAAACAGTGGACGTCAAACTCGAAACGTCTACTCACAGCATTGAATGAGACGTCAGAACAGAAAAAATCGATCGATTTACACACAGAAAATAGTTCCGAACGAGTACTGGGCCTCAATTGGAATTCAGATCGTGACGAGCTAACATTTAATCTGAATCTAGCTCGACTACCGCACGATATCATGAACAGCGAACGACCTACGAAGCGTCAAGTACTCAAAATAGTTATGTCATTGTTCGACCCGCTCGGCCTCGCCTCACCTGTCACCACGAAAGCTAAACAATTACTGCAAGAAATATGGCGGCGAGGTACCGGCTGGGATGATGAGATCGATCAAGATCTCGCCACACAGTGGAATGACTGGAAAAGTCAACTAATCAACCTGAAAATGAAAAATACCGCGCTGCTATCTAAGATATACAGACGCCACCACATTACAGCTACACATTTGTGGATGCCAGCGAGACGGCCTACGCAGCAGCCCTCTACTGGCGAGCGACCGATTCTCGAGGTCACGTTTCGACATCACTGATAATAGCCAAATCGAGAGTGGCGCCGCTCAAAATCACGTCGATACCGAGACTCGAACTCCAGGCGGCCGTCATGGGAACCAGAATGGCGACCACTGTTATCGAGGAGCACGACAGAAAACCGAACACCAAATTTTATTGGACGGACAGCAAGACCGTGCTCACATGGTTAAAGAACGGCGCTCGCTCATACAAACCATTCGTAGCTCATCGCATCGCCGCCATCGAAGAAAATAGTACACTGAACGAATGGCGATGGGTACCTACAAACAGAACGTCGCGGACGACGCGACCCGAAACGTACCTCGAAATTTAGATCGATGGTACAATGGGCCAGAATTCCTACAGCACGAATCAAACGACTGGCCGACAGAAAACCTATCATTTTAAAGGAAACAGGCGAAGAAAAAATACTTCATCTAACAGTCAAGAAACCCGATTCAAATATCCTGGAATGCATACCGAATATCGACAAATTTTCAAAATGGAGCAAACTTATACGCAGCACAGCATGCGTCTTACAATTCATCAGATTATGCAGAAAAAATGGAGAAAAGGTCAACTATAAAAGGACCAAGAGAAAACCTGAAAAGGATCCCAGCTGGAAAAAATCTAACAAAAAACCTTACAACAGAACATCGAACAAACTTGAAATCAGAAAAAACAACGAAGTCAAGACGTTATCGATCGATATCGATCTATTATACGATGCCGAAAAATTGTTACAAAGCGTGTCAACAGCAATCATTTCCTCAAGAGATTTCCGACTTACGAAACGGGAAAACGATATCGACACGAAGCCGACTATATAAATTATCGATAGAAATGCACGATAACATAATGCGAATAAAACCAGAATAGGCCGCGCCGACGACTTAACAGAAATGCAAAACATCCGCCGATATTAAGCGGCGATCACCACATAACCAGATTGTATATAGAACATACACATAGACAGCTACATCACGCCGGCGCCGAAGCTACTATAAACGAGTGTCGACAACGCTATTACATAACACGGATAAGAACCGTAACGAGATATAATAAGGCGGTGTATTCCGTGCCGAATAAAGAGAGCGTCCCCCGCCTCACCTCCCACGGGGGACCACCTCTCGAACAGGTTGGCACATCACCGACGCCCGTTCACCTACACGGGGATAGATTACTTCGGGCCGCTAACAGTGAAAATAGGTCGAACTACGAATAAAAGATATGTTGTGTTATTCACATGTCTCACCACGAGAGCCATTCATCTGGAAATAGCAGCATCACTAGAGACGAGTTCCGCAATCATGGCTCTGAAAAGGATGATCGCTCGACGCGGCTGCCCCACCGAAATCTGGTCAGATAACGGGACCAACTTACGAGGCGCTGCTCGAGAACTACATAACATATTTAACGAAAATATGAAAACAGAAGCGAACTTGAAAACAATAAGATGGCGCTTTATACCACCAGGCGCACCGTTCATGGGCGGCGCTTGGGAAAGGTTAATCAGAAGCGTAAAAAATAGTTTAAATACAGTATTACTAACGAAGAACCCAACAGAAGAGGTGTTAAACACATTACTCGCCGAAGTCGAGTATACAGTAAATAACAGACCGCTGACATACGTAACCACAGATCCAGAAGCACCTGAATCATTAACGCCAAATCATTTTCTTCTTGGCGGTTCTGCGGCTGCTCCTGCGCCAGGCACTTTCAACGAGTCAGACTTGAACAGCCGCGCGCAGTGGCGCGTCTCTCAACAGCTAGCAGATATGTTCTGGAGCCGCTGGCTTCGGGAATATCTGCCCGAGTTACAACACCGGCGGGAGCCGCACGGTCGCGGCGAAGCATTGAAGATCGGCGATGTCGTCCTTATCGCTGATAATACGCTGCCGCGCAATACCTGGCCTCGTGGTGTCATCACAGCGGTATATCCAGGCACTGATGGAGTCACACGGGTCGCAGACGTCCAAACAAAGAATGGTGTACTGCGAAGACCCACGAAGAAGATAGTCGTCATACCAACGGGACCGGCCGTCCTCCTTAAGAAGATACGTCGCGCAACAATCGACGACGTACGGCGGAGAATGTTCGGAACGGCCATAACGGAAGTCGAATTATAATTGTTTATTGTATAATTCTGTTCGGAAACGACCATAACGGAAGTCGAATTATAATAATTATTTGTTTGTAGAATAGCTAAATAAAATATTGTTTTGTTTTTTTTTATTATTGCATAGAGGGGTGTATGATCGGCGACGCGTGCATTAAGAATGACGGCCCCTTTCCCGCGCGAATTCAATATATAGTAATGAAGCGGGGGGAAGGGTCATATATATAGCCGCTGGAGCGAAAACCGGCTTCACTCCGACTGTACGCGTCGCTGACCATAACATATCGGATATTTACTTAGAAAATAGGATTACGTAACTGAAATTGTAAAAATTTGTACAAAATATGTTAAAAAGGGCATTTATTTAAATAAATAACAAAGGGGAGGGTATCGTTTGACCGTTAAAGAACCGTTATAAAGTGGGGATATCGGGAACACGTGTAACAGTAGGATAGGGTCCCGATATCCTTCACTTCCTTTCTTCGCTCAATATATACTTATATAGTAATAATAACAAGTTAAACGAAACTCTGCTCCTCGAAATAAGTTAACTACAAAGGTTTTCATTGAAACTCTGCCGGCTGAAGATCGACTTCGACGGTTGCGACCAGCGCACAAAGTGTACCAGGTCCCGTACATGATCCATGGTCATGGTACACGGTCCATGACCGAAGACGGCCGGCAGGACGTTATACGAACGCAATCAACAAAAAAAGTTCAGTTTGTTTTTGAACGTAACAAAATAACGACTGGGGTGGCCCTAAAAATAGTGGATGAAAGGCAACCGGAAAAGGGCACAGAGGGGGAAATGAATCATTGCTTCCAATTTCATCTTTTTTATCCAAATTTTCACCAAGCTGTAAATAAGTACACGCAGAAATAGAAGAAAGACATAATCGAACCTTTTTTTTTTGTAGGCATATATTTACACGACATTGAAAGATTTACAAAATAACGGTCCTTTTTTTCTTTTCTTTCTTTAAACTTTCTAAACTGCTAATACATGGCGATATACTGATGTCGAATGTCAAAATAAAATGTTAATGTTTTTTGATATAATATAACTTTTATATTACTTGAAAAATATGAGCTTTTAAAGATATGCACCAAACCTCTAAAAGTTTATCCTCTTTCTTTCATTTTAATATTTTATTTTAAATCAGCACCATTACTCGAGATAAAGAGTCTTTATTTTGTACTAGTTTTCGCCCGTGGTTCTGCCCGTGTGGACATCCAGTGAAATATTTCATCTATTACGTATCAACCGATTATTCTTTTAATCATGACTCCGATGTTATTTTTGCTTTTAATTCCAATTTTAACTCTGATTTTGATACCGATTCTCATATCGATCTAGATTCTAATTTTGTTCAAAATATACATAATGTAAGTGAATTGCAACGAAACGGGGTAAAAATTATTTTATATATACTAATCCGGTATATAAATTATGCCATTACCAAATTTCATCAAATACTATTCAGTAGAGTTTGTGATGTTCACAAATAAATTCGCAGACAGACGAACAGAAAAAGTCTAAAAACCACTGAAATCTATTTTCTCAATGTTGATTATAACCTCCTGTGTACTTATTCTCGTTTATTTTAAATGTACCTCGAGATTTTTTCCTCTACTGTTTTGAGATATATACAAATTACGTCGCTTTTAAAACTCCTCATTTATTAATGAATCGCTGTATCGCTTAAGTGGAATGTAGATAATTGAGGCTTTTAAATGGATCATGCTGGCCCGTCAGTTATATAATTACCTTATTATTTATATAAAAAAAATACCAATTTAATAATTATAATTCAAAGAACATGTTCCGGAGAGGACGAAATCTCTAAGTTTTTTAACTGACACAATACGATATGCAACGCTGACCGAATGGTAGAGATTGCTGTCTTCGAACAAGATGATATTGGGTTCAATCCTGACCTGAGGACTTCAGTTCCGTGCCTCAGAGAGCACGCAGATAGCAGAGAGTCTCGAATATTGTCATCACATCGGTAATATCGGTTACCAGCAGCCCTCAACCCTCATTGGATCGGAGTGGAGTGCTTAAAGTCCAAATTCTTCAAGATTTGGACGAATTTAGATCTCTTTTTTACCACTTTTACTAGCTAAATTATCGCTTAATTACTTAATTTCGGAAAATTAAAATATGTTAGGAGAATTGGGAATTTGAAAAAATATTGATTTTTTCATGTATTTTAAAACTTTATTATTAATAATATTGATATTTAAGGAAAAAAAATGAATTTTTTTTTAATTAATTATAAACGATTAAAAATTGATAAAATTAAAAAAAAATCACGTGACTATAAACGTTCCATGATTGGTCACCATAGTTGTGACGTCATAATTTTATAACTATTTAATAACAGTACAGCGTTTACGGCCATTACACATCACTAGACAATAATATTGAAAATTTATTGCTAAAAAACGAGTCGTTAGTTGATTCCGATTAGCTATGTGTAATAAAGGATTTAAAAAGGCAGTCTGATAATATTCCTGATGTTGATATATTTATAAATACTTACATCGAAATGATCTTCACAACAAAAAAAATCGATTTTGTTTTGGGATTATCACGATGCACTGCTCGAAACCATTTATTTCGACGTTTGTCGTCTTGGGGAATATTAAAAAAAACATTTTGTCAGGAGTTTTTTTTGTAATATTCGTACATTATGGTACAAAACAATAATGATAACTTTTAAGGTTCGACATTTTCAATATAAATTTGAATATTTAACAATGACAACAGAATAAAATCAATCAAAACACATTATTTCTGTATCAACTGCAATGAGTGACAGCTAATATTATGACGTCACACGCGCTCGGGTTTGTTCGGGAGCTGTCGGCGTGTCTTCGGTACAGGATTCAAAAATTAATTTTTATTTTGAAATAACTTTTGAATTATTGCGAAAAAAAAATAGTTTCGTTACAAAACTTATATATGATATTTCCATTTACAACAAAAAAAAAGTAATCAAAAACCCAATTACGCTTCATCGCTGGGGTGATATGACCGCCGTCTACGAATAAATTGCCACAATACCCTTTTATCTTTTAACGGTGACAATAAAATTTCAACGCACACTAAGCTCCTGTCAGTGTTGCGCATCTTAAAAAAAGGCTTTAGCATATCAAAGAACAGGTGGTACTCCCACCTCTAACCGACTGGCTTCCACTGTTTTTTAGTATTAGCTTAAAGAGGCAACTGATCTTCTCTATATTGAAGAGGAGTTCCTCAACGCAGGTTTCGATGTGTATAACGATTAAAGTCACAAACTTACGTGGATGTAAGGGTGTGATACTTCTGTATCTCATTCTGAAGCATGATGTAATGGTTTGCTACAGAAAGTATGCTCAAATAATATAATATATACCTTATATATTATACTATTTTATAGAAATAATAACTAATATATAGAAATAGGTACTTTATCACACTTTCGCCCTTACGATAGTTTGCTTTAAACATGAAACCCATTTTAGTACACATAGACGATGCGATTATGCATTCTTTTGCATAAAAAATTCTTAAGACTTTTAGCTTCTCTAGCTAGCATCATTTCTCATTCACTGCCATAAATATCTGACTTTATTTTTGCCTATAAATTCAATAACCTAGAAATTGTTTTGCCAAAACGTCTAAGTTTTAACTAAATTAAAGATTTCTCTGCCAGGCCACTCTGTATATATTTAGAATGATAAATGGGAATTTTTGAGGTTGTGAATTTTGTTTGAATTTTCTAGTTTCTGTTCGTAGTTGTCAGATGAATAATTTTCGTATAACCAGCTGTTAGTATACCGCAAGAATTCTTTAAAGTCAGTAAATCCAAAGAGACAGTGTGACTACAATACAGCCATTATGGTAACAGCAAAAAAAATTTACGACCGACCCTCGGACGATGCTCTTAAAATTCACTCCTAATTCATATCCCGAGACTGGCTTTCCAATTTAATACGTAATACAAAAAATCCAATCCCGGGAAAATTATTCCGTAGTTCCATAGCATCTCCAACCAACCGCCGGCCGGCGTCTCTCAAGCGGGTGACTGCTCCGAAAAGAGATATTCATGAGCCGGCCAAATAATGGGATATTTACGCTCCGAGGCGACAGGTCGTGTCCGCACGACCGCTCAGAGTTTTTACATTCGACAGCATTACGCTCCCATTCGTACCGCGCGCATTCAGTGCAAACAGTGTGTGGTGTCCAGTGGCTTTTAAAAAAAAAATTAAAATAAAATATTAACGCGAGTTAAAAATAAAAATCAAATCCGACAAAATTAAAAATAATTTAATCGTGTTATGTGCAGTGTCCGCCGACTAAAAACTTAGTTAGAATAAAGTGCAGTTTAACATGGCAGCAACCGCCCCCGGTACGGCTAAGGCCGGGGGTACCACCGCGTCAGCTCCAAAAACACTCCCACTAGGTGAGTTAAAAATCATGTTCTTCAAATTTCTCGAGCAACAAGGTTACGCTCTACCCTCGGAGGTAGATAGCGTGTTAGGCGTAGGGAGTTCGGACTCCACAATCAAAAACAACGTAGGTGGGCGCGGTCAATCACCGTGTCCTTCAATATGTAGCAGTGGTAAGCGCTCTTCAAGCGCTTTATCGTCCAACGAAGAGTCGGATAACTCCGACTCTACTATTAAGGGATCAGACGATGACGATTTCCAAATCGTCAAACGAAAATAAAAGAGTCGCTCGGCGACTTCGTAAAATCAGTAGCAGTAGCCAGTCGAACGACTCGGCTATGGAGGTAGAACAGACAAAGGAAATCGACGAATCACAGTGATTCGTCGATCACCTCAAAAAGTAAATTCAGTAAATTCAACCAAGACCGTCGCTTCTAATAAAGAAGCAACAACCAGTAGTGTAACTTTAGTAAAAACCACTAACGTGACCGGGTCCAAACCCTCGCCGCCACCGAGAGTGAAACCCCCCCCCCCAATATGTCTAAGAGACAAATCAAAATGGAACCATATTGCATCAGAATGCAGTAGGCTCCACATTAATTATAATAAAGCTCAGAATACCAGAAATGGTATTAACATCACAATGAGTTCCATCGACGACTTCAGGAAGCTCAATAGCTACCTGATCAAAAGCGACATACCATTTCACACATATGCGCTCGAAGAAGAGCGCAAAGTGAAAGCAGTGTTAAAGGCGTCCCGGTCGAAATCGACACTGAGGACATAAAAGCGGACCTGGTTCGGCAGGAATACCAGTCCAAGCGGTGCATAGAATGCACCGCAGAGACGGAACCGCCCTAGGTTTAGTACTAGCAATACTAAATAAAACAGACGGCGCGACTGACATCTTCAAAAGTTAGCAAACGTATGCGGCCTATCCGGGATAACCGTGGAGGCTCCGTACAAAAAGGTATCCCCGGCAGTGTCATCGCTGCCAGCTTTACGGCCACGCGGCCACAAACTGTCACGCCCCACCGCGGTGAAATGCTTGGATCCACATTGACCAGGAATGTAGTCGCACCCGCGATTCAGAAGGCAAACCTGCCTGCTGCAACTGCGGTAGCGACCATACAGCTAACTACGGAGGGTGCCCGGCAGCGCCGAAACCCAAACCGAAAAGTAGCTATAATAAAAATAGTACAAAAGTCCATCAGACATCACGTCCGTTGGACGTATCCCACTTTCCCGCACTAAACAGCGGAAACAAACAGACAGCACGGACAGTGCCGACGAAACCTACCGGAAGTAAAACTTCCACCCCGCCCCCGGCCCGAAGGAGAACCAATGGAAGAATCCTCTTCCATGGGTAAATCCAAAAACCACCGGAACCGAAAACAGGGTCCCACAAAAACAACCCACACGACAGACCGGAACCGCGGCTTCCGCACTAGGGGAGGATATCGGCACTATAATGTCGATTCTACAAGTGGTTAGGAGCGCCGAGGTCGCGGACTTAGCGGCCAAATTCAGAAAGGCCAAACACGGTGTTGACCGCCTCAAAATAATCCTGGAAAACCAGGAATTAATAAGTAAATTAGAAAACATATAATGACAGCGCCCGAGCGCTCTCAACTAAATTCAGTTGGACGCCTAAAACCTAAAAATATAACAATGCTCTCATATAACGCGTGCGGCCTAGCCTCTAGTATATTAGAATTAGAACAATGTGCGCTCGAGTACTCAGTAGACATCATCCTCGTCCAAGAAACCTTCCTAAAACCAAAAAATCCGAAATGTTGTAAATTAAACAACTACGTACAATTACGGACAGACAGACAGGGTGCTCCAAAAGGAGGAACAGCACTGTACTACAGACAGACGCTCAACTGCAGTCCGATAGATATCCCTCCCCTAATAAATCTAGAAGCCACCGGCTGCAGATTAACAATGTCAAGCCACGGGGCAATAATAATAATATCAGTTTACCTACCGCCGAAAAAGGAGTTGCTCCGAAGCGACGTCGAAACCCTCTTCGCCCTGGGGGATGCCGTCATCCTCTTTGGCGATCTAAATTCAAAAAGCACCCAATGGAGATGCAATTACACAAACGCAAACGGACGAAAAATGATAGACCTCGCGAAGGACCTACATTTTGACGTCATCGCGCCCCCGACACAAACTTACTTTCCGAACAACGTACGAAACAGACCGGACATACTAGACATCGCCCTCATGAGGAGGGTGGCGCTTAATGTGAGATGTATAGAGACTCTCCAAAATCTCAATTCGGATCACCGCCCAGTCCTCCTGAAAATAGGGCCTCCGACGGAGAACAGCCCCAAAAACAAAACAATCACAAGCTGGAGAAAGGTGTCGCTCTTACTTGAGGAGACCGACACTCCTATCTTAAACAACATCCCCGACAACATAGAAACAACGGACGAGATCGACTACGCCATAGGCGCACTCACAAATCACATCGCAACAGTGATCGAGGACAGTTCAAGGGAGGTCCCGGCGGCCGACAGTCGCCGAAAACTACCCGAAGACGTTCGCGTACTTCTGAAAGCGAAAACGCAGCCATGCGTCGCGCGAGCGCATATCCGACATGCGAAAATAGGTCCTGTGCGCGAGCTCTCCAACGTAAAGTGAAAGCTCGGATGCAGGAATTTAAAACGATAAATGGAGCACCCTCATGGAGGAAATAACGCCGAGCCACCAGGCCTATTGGAAGTTGGCCAAGGCTCTCAAATCAGACGGATACCTACCAACCCCGCCCTCAGGAAACCGGACAACACGTTCGCGGTCGACGACCGGGAAAAGCCGAATGTCTAGCGGACAGTATAGAACAGCAATGTTCTAACAACACAATACACGACGCAACACACTCACACAGGATCGAGGAGGAAGTGCGTACGAAAATCGCCCTCGAACCGCAAGACGACCTGGCCCCGTCTCCGTAGACGAAATACAAAAACATATCAAAGCGCTAAAACTAAAAGGCTCCGGGCCTCGATGGCATTAGCAATAAAGCGATAAAATGCTTCTCTGCCATTAATGGCTTTATTGGTCGCAATTTTAACGCGTGCTTCAAAATTGTTATTTTCCTCCGATATGGAAGGAAGCAGTCGTCATCGGCTTACCAAAACCGGGAAACCACGCGACCTCCCCGCTAGCTATCGCCCCATTAGTCTCTTAAGCGGATTAGGAAAATTATTCGAAAAACGATTAAAACCCGCTTAAGTGAGCATCTCATAGGAAAAGGCCTCATTATTAACGAACAGTTTGGCTTTCGACCAAATCACTCATGCCCCAGCAAGTCCATCGGTTAGTCGAACATATATCGGAAGGCTTCAAAAGAAGCGCAAAACAGTGGCGGTATTTTCGATGTTGCAAAGGCCTTTGATAGGGTTTGGCACGCAGGATTAATCCACAAACTCTACACACTAGAGCTTCCAGACCGTCTTGTACTCATCATACATAATTATCTCAATAACCGAAATTTCACGTTCCGCCACGAAAACACATACTCCACAAAAAGAATATTAAAAGCGGGAGTACCTCAAGGCTCCACCCTATCCCCTCTACTGTACTCAGCGTACGTTAATGATATACCGCGACCGTCAAACGGCGTCCAACTCGCTTTGTTCGCGGACGACACTGCACTTTACTTACGCGGCAATAATTATCGTGACACCACACCGCGATTACAGAGGGCCATTGATGAGCTGACACGATGGCTTCGACTCTGGCGAATTAAAGTAAATCCGGAAAAATCAGCAGCTATACGGTTCAACTATAGCAAACACAAGAAAAAATTTAGCGTACCACACAACACCCCTACACTCTATATTGACAATGCTTCAATTCCGTGGCATCACAATTATAAATACTTAGGAGTAACGCTCGACAAGCATCTACACTTCCGAGATCATGTCGCGCGTGTTAGTAAGCTAACAAAATTCTACCAATCACGCCTATACGGCATGATCGGTAGAAAAAGCAAAATGTCATTGCGCAATAAGCGCACTCTGTACTTAATGTGCATCAGGCCGGTAATGACGTATGCATGTCCAGTCTTCGCTCATGCCGCGCCTAATATAATCAAAAAACTACAGAAAATTCAAAATAAGTTCTGTAGACAAGCGACGGACGCACATTGGTGCGTCAAAAATTCGGTGCTCCACGGAGACTTAGAGCTGCCCACTATTAACAAATTTATGAAAGACGCTTCAAAGCGCTTTTTCGATATGGCTCAAAATCACCCCAACCCGCTTATAGTGTCGGCCGCTACTTACGAGCCGCCGCCGGCACACCATTTTTTAAGAAGACCACGGAATGTTCTGTCAGATCCGCCGGACGCCCTCACATCGGAGGTCGAAAAGCTCGCAGAAGCAAAAGCATGCAATTAGGTAAATAGGTAACCCTCACCTCCCAACATTACGACCGTATAAGGGTCATCAAACCGGAGCGTATCCGCGCTTCCGGCATCCCCCCCCCAAATTTTTCAGTTCGAACTGAAAAATTTTCGCGAAATCCTATGCCGAGGTGCTGATCACTAAGCACCCATAGGGCAGTCGCGCGCCGTCAGCATCACTATGTTGCCGGCCGCTTTCGACGAAGACGTCAAAGCCTACGGGCTAACGGCAATGCCGTTTTTATGTTTTTTCGGAGGTTTTTTAGTCTGTGAGAGTCGGACACACCTGTGTGCCCGGGCGCATGGACGGCCCATAATGGGTTTTTTCCCTCCTTCCCCATCCCTCTCGCAAGGGGAAAACTATAAAAAAAAAAAAAACCTCCTTAGCCTGTTTTTTTTTTCTCTCCTCTGCAACTTTATTCCTCGCAGTCCTTGGGCCTTATCGCTTGTTTGTACATTAAAGCGGCGCTGCCTGCCGTCTATGGGTGTATCTCCCCCTTTCTCCTCCGTCGTCCCGCACTCTCCCGATAATCATTAGAGTTTTCTATAAAGTCGGCGTGCCCCGCGGGGAACTCGGTCAAGGGCCGCGTTGCCCTGTGCCGCCGGCATTTACAAGGAAATGTGCAATTTCTCTTCTGGATATTGTTAACGATCGTAACCTACATTTATTGAAACTATACTTCTTTTGGTGCGTATGGAAAAAATGATGACAGTCAACTTTTACGATGCGCGCACTCCGACATCTAAATCGACACCACGAAGTTGGTTGGTAAACATCTCTCATTTTTCAGAAAAGGTTACCAACAAAATAGTAAGGTCATCATTTATACTATTGGTCAAGACATATTTATGTTGTAAAAATGGCATGTGTGATGCAAATGTTTTTTTATATTAAAAAAATGTTTAAGTACTTTTATGATTTTAACTGTATAAAAATAAATTAACGATGTATGAATAAACAATATTTCGTTTCAATTATACTTTTTATTTTTGCTCTTTATTAAATAAACTTTTATCAATTGTATTTAACGTCTTTATTTTATTATCGTTTATCGTTTTTTTTTACAAAAGTACAGTACTGGCACGCGACATTAAATTTTTATATGTTGTTCTTGTTTTATTACACCAAAGAAGTATAACTTCTTAAGTGCTTACAAAAGTACACAGACGCACACATACTTTATTTTTTAATTTCTGTGTGTTCCAATATATACATAAAATGAAAGCGACTTTTCTTTGCGCGGGCGTCAGTCAAAAACTGCTGATGCATCGACATGGGACTTTGAACGTTCGACGCGGATTCGGTTGTAGAAGGTTTTGGGCTGTCCATTTTTTTGATTCCGTACACCTTTCACGACATAGCAAGGACATTGAATACTTTTGCAGCAAAAAAAAACACGTGTGGCACTCGAGGACTGCCGCGGTAAAGCTATTGCATAGTATTTTTCATCAACTTATGCAATTATAATTATTTATTTATTTTATTTATGCAGTATTTTTTTGAGGAGGTGCCCTAACTCCGAAACTCTAAGCAGGCATGAGTCACCAGATTGCGGGGCAAAGAGGGGGATTACGCATGTGCAATAACGCCGATACTACCAATGCCACCTAGAAGCGAGTTGCTGAACTAAAGAGACAAGCGTGATATTTCAAAAAAGTCATTAAGTTCTGCTATTCATCGATAGATGGCAAAAATAAAAAGTATCACCGCTGTTCGTCGGAGTGGGGGGTGTTAGGTTATTTTCGTTACAAAATTTCTGGATTCGGTTTCCACGCTCAAGGCCCGCGATAGAAGCTATGCAATAGCTTAAAAAAAGTTTTGTATGAATATCAGAAAAACGAAAACTGGGAACCGCGAGCAAAGGTATGTCATAAAATAAAACAAAGAAATACTAAATTTTAAATTACGACCGGCGAAGCAGACGAGAAACGCCTAGTAGTACAATATGTAGATCATACATTATTTTGAATTTCTGTTTAGAAATGAGGCCACGTAAGAACTGTCTTTAGTCGAGTGCGTGAAGCACGTGAGGTGTCTTTATATGACTTTTCTTTACATACTGTATTAAAAACGGTTACACTTTCCAGTTACTCTTTAAGACGCCGACATGGGTGCGAGTATTAAGCACATAGTTCTTATTCGATCCCACAATATGCCAGTTTCTAAAATATTGTGTATAGTGAAGCAAGATTAGAAATAATTATATAACGTAGTTAAGATGAGAAATAAGTTAAAGTGAATTAAATGAAATAAAATGAACAAATGATATAAATAAATTCAGATAAAGAAAATAGATAAAATAAGAAAGCATTTGTGTAATGAAGTAAAAAAAAACGAAAGTTAAAAAACTAAAAGCTGTCTATGGAACAAACTACTAAAAACCGACCGAGTGCTAGTCCTACTCGCAGACAAGGGTTCCATACGGTGGTATGATTCTGTAAAATATTGAACACAACGTACTTTTTAAATGTAGTTAACGAAAAACAAGAACAAATATTAAGATTGAACAATAAACGACGAAAAAACATGGTTCTTGTATGGGAACCACATTAATTTTTAATTTTATTTCGTTTTATATTGCGGTTCATGAGATACAGCCCGATGACAAACAGACAGACGGACAAACCTTGTCACGACGTGCAAATAAATTTATATTTTATTGTAGTCCAACAGAAGCTTAGTAACTCTAAAAATTTATTTCTTTGAGAGCTAACGATCGAATTAATATAGGATATCGCCATGAATGATTAATTAGTCACAAATACAGTCTAGACTTGTGGAAACTAGATGTTAAATTAAAAGATTAATTTATATACTTACGTGTTTTTATTTGTCACAGAGTAATGATATGCTTTTAATACCTAAATTATAAATTTAATTTTAACCTTTCGTTTAATAGCAAACTCGATACATTTGCAAAATATTTTTTAAGAAGCAACTGTACGGTGAAATGAGACAAGAAGCAATTGTCCAGCTATTTACGTTGACAAACAAATAAAAAAAAAATCATCGCCGCTACAATACTTCACCATACCACTCGGTCGATACGTCCCGACTGACGGCAATCGACAACTAATAAAGCTAATATAAACAATTGTCTGAACGGGAAATATGAGAGCTGCCTAATAATGAACAGGGAAAAACTGTTCCAGAATTACTTTGTTTTTCCCGCGGGAAACATTAAATACGCATTACGTGGAAATCGCCGTGAATACATCCGATTTCTTCGTTAGTAAAAAAAAAAAGATATATCGTGTAGTGTTTAGTGCGGCCATTATTGTACATTAGCTGCATTATAACCTTGACAAATAATTTTTGAATTGTTTTCATTTAGAAAAAAAATGTAAGTGCGATAAATCATGTGACATGTCACGTTTTTCGGGTCACTGCTGAAGCTTATCTTACTTGTGTTTATTTCAGGATTGACTATTAAGCTTTCTGTGCTGATCCAATGCAGGTTGCGGACTTCTGGCAACTGATGTCGCCAACGTGGTCGGATCATTCTTAGCATAACCTGCTCTTGGTATAAGTTAAAAACTCATTAGTCAATCCGCCGGTGGTCAGGATTCCGGTACCTTCTGATCTGATCACACAATCGTGTCGTTTCTTTATATTCCGTGCCAAAATTTCAAATAGATACAAAAACTTCCTAATCACCACGTTTGGCAGGTGATTCGGCGATCGCATTGCCGTACTCACCGTCCACATTTCGCCGGTTCGGATACTTTCAAAGACATGGCGATCGGAAATATGACCTTGTTCGATTCAAACCGTACGAAAACAACAGATGCAAAATTTATGCAGTTATGGATAGTCGTTGTTGGACAAACATTTTGACCCCAAAAGAATATATTTCCCTAACAATGATGTATATTATTCCCGCTGGATGTCGCCGCTCGGCCGTGATAGATGGCTGAAGTTAAACACGACAACGCACTTTTCGGGTGGGCTTGCGCTTGATATATTTTTCTCTACATTTATCGATTTTACATTAATCGTTACCGTTGAACGGAATAGACGATATTGTCATTCATAATAAATAGTTAACGTCGGTTTATGTCAGATATGGGCAACCTGCGTCATGTTGTGGGCCAAACTTTGGTGTGCAAATACGTTCGCGGGCCGCGACCAAAAGTAGGTGCATTTTAAAGTAGTGTTTATTTAGCTATACATATCAGACATGAAATTTTTCAAAATGTCTCGCCGGCCGGATCAAATCTTTTAGCGGCTGTTGCCCACATATGATTTAAAGAGATGCAGGTATGCATCCTACAAGGCCTTTTTTTATTTGATAAACCTTTACCATTGCGTCATCAATAGTTCTGAATAGTGAGTGTGATTCGTTTGTTAAGTGTACGCAAATCTGCAGGTCAATCTGGTTTCATAATCTCACGCTTGCCGCACACATTGGCCAAATCGTTTGCCGCAAGCCGCTCGTCCGAGCAGGTTTGGCAAGCGTAGGAGAATCAAACATTGACATTAAACCGATACTAGTCGCATTCTATATTTTCTAAGCGCCCAAAAATGACGAATGTTGAATTAACTGGATAGGTAATTATACCTTTGCAGCTTATTTTATACAGAAAAAGAAGAATAAAAGAAATCGACGAAGTAAAGGGTAGATAAATTAAATTCACAGTAAGTTTACCAAGTTAATAACTATTGACTGAGTTCTTACTTAATAAAACTTTAAAAAATTTATCGTTTATAACGCTACAATACACCAAAATTTAATACTAATGAGCTCAATGAGTACTCAATTTTGTTATGCCGCGCAAGTTTGATAATTTTATTAAAAGTAACATTTAATTGGATAATAGTATGTTTTCTTCTTCATATGTTTATTATCATTATTATATAATATTTCCTATCAACAATTGTAAAGGTTTGTAATACTTTTTTTCTCGATGGTATTTATGTTATTGATCTCTGCTTATTAGCCCTTGGAAAAAATATAATAGTCATTCCCTTTTATCCACTGATTGATTTACTATTGTATACGTCTACGTATGTACTACGTAGACATGTGTAATATAAAATGAGTCAATTAACAATAACAAAAAAACAGTTTAAAAACTCACAAACTCTTAACAGCATATCACAAGATTCCTTTTACATTCGATTGCTGGCAAGGTTACGTATGCAAGTCTAAGCAAGCCAAAACGTAACTTTCCATCTACACGCTTGCCAAGCTAAGGTAGTTTCCGCTTGTCTTGTCCTGACAAACTTGCGGAGACATAAAATTATCGTTTTCAGTAAGACAATCGAATGTACGCAGGCAAACAGAGGAAACAGGGGTTTTCCGTCTTTCAAGCGAGTCAAACTCACCTTGCCGCAGACGCCGTCCCTCGTGGTTCAGGGCGTGTGACCGTTAATTATTTAGTGGTTCCGTGAAAATTTACTTTTCACTCCCGCTAATAACAGTTTATTATAATTGATTTTTTCCACTTTAGCCTTCGTTTTATTTGCTCAACCGCCGGCGTGCGCAGCGTCGTTCGCTTCGGGTATCCATGTCCGTTGACAAAACGTTGAGTCTGACGTCGCGCCTCCTGCGCTTGGTCCGCCCCGTTTTCAAATCTATTCACTATGTCATAGGAAATAAGACTATAGATTTAGGGATGAAATGGCGTAGTTATGGAATATTTCATACTTACACATAAATATTCTTTTATCGATCATTAAGTTTTTTTTATCTGACTTAAAATTCTCTAATTACTGACTCCACTGCAGCATCATCTCGTCGTAGGTTTTCAATTAAATCCTTTATGTACATTTTTATAACACGGAATGTGGATAGTAAGAACAGAAGACGGGGGTATCCGCTAAATTAAATTATGCATTCTTGAGAAAAGCGAGAGCAGCATTAAACGTAACATATTAGTACAGACTCGTTAATCTAATTAAACATGCTAATGCGTAATGCTTCTTGAAAAAAAATATTTTTATTTATTTACATAGGTTTTGTTTGTTCGTTTGTTTGTGTGTTGCATTTTTGTGTTTTAATATTGCAAAGTTGTATTAAAGATGTCGCTGGTAAGATATTCTAAAAATGACAATTAAATCATTTTTCAATAACTCTTACAATTTTAAAAAAGAACGTTGATTGTTTTGAGCTTGAAAATGTGAGCAAAATTACTTTCATGATTTCCAAGCGCGTAAACAAATATCACGAAAATAAAATGAAAATGCCAATGGTCCAAACAATACGTTAAGTTTTGAGACTAGTCTGCATAGTCAACCGTTCCCAAATTCGCTATAATTTGTCAAGTTTTTAGACTTTCGAAACCAATTTCGTACAAAAGCGCAGAGCGCGTGACTTTCGCCCTTCGAGCCCTCGATGAGTATTGCAGTTCCCTTTAGCTTTTCACTTCATATTGCGTTTATTTTATTTGAATCGTGGGAAAGGACTGCTACCTTCTAAACTCTTACACAAAGTTGAAACTGCTTCTGTCAAAGTATTAACTCTGAGTGTTAGGGAGATCATTGCAGTGTAACCGGCATGCCTTCAATATTAGCCTTTGCTGTACAACACTGAGCATTATTCGAATAACAAAATTTTAAAATCAACCGCTTGCCATATATACATAATACATAAAACGAATGGCCCTATTTCGGCTATACATATGGTCCTCAATTTTTACAGATTCAAACTTTACGTTACCTTAGCCTTAATTATGAGATCCAAAATTGGGGACTTCATAAACCAGGTTTAATTTTCCTTTGCAAAAGTATCAGGGTAACGACTTGCTGTAAATAAAAATATACTTGAGGTACACAAAAACTAATAGGATATAAAATTTAATAGTAATTAATAGATTAACAGTTACCAGTCTTAAAAAGTTCATAGCCACTAATTAATACAAATTATTTGTGCAATCACATGTGCATGTCAAATAATACACATGTGAAGTATGCCCGGTATGTACATGCGAACTATGATTTTCATGTTTGGATATCGGAAATTTTCGAATAGCCCTCGTACCTAACTCCTCTTGGAACAAAATCCTAACGATTGAAACTGTTATCACAACCAATATTATTCTCAATAATTATGAACAAAATAAAATTATGTAAATTTCGACATTATCTTTGGTTTTTACTTTTAATTGTGTAAATTAGTTTAGTGATTATTATATATGTATTCATAAAGATTTTTTTGTGATTCGCCGGTCAAATAAACATACGTGCGCTTGACCATAAAACGTAATGCATTACAAAATCGTATAAACGTTCCATCCACGCCTGCATAAAGAAAATTATTATTTAGGCTCTCCATTCGAAAAGCCACATTAAACTCCATTCTCGTTCAACCCGCTTCGGTTTCTTTATCTCTATTAATAAAGTTTTTTGTTGCACACACCACTTAGCAAAATTAGCTTCCAACCTTCTACTAATATAATTGTAAAGTGATGTCTTCTCTCCAAACTTACGCCTTACTTAGCTGAAGTAATCAATTCACGACCGTCCGCCCCGTTCGCGGAACACTTGCACGCACGCTAAAAAAGAGTGTACATCGCCTCATACCATAAACCATCAGAAAGACATCAGGCGTGTGTTACACCCCAAAACGACGGAAGCACTAGCTTTTATATACTAGTTTGTAGCGACCTACAACGTATGCGCGAAACATTAAAGACAGTTCTGGAAAGAACTACGGGACGTCCGTGGAAATTTTGAGCTACATAATCGAACGCTGTATCACACACGTCATCGCCTTATCACAGCATTCTTCGCGCGCGGCTCCGATGTCAAAACGCAACCGCCCGCCGCGGCATCCGTCGGCCGTGTAACGGAGCAAAGCGGCGGCGGGATACTTGAACTACGACGCGCGCACGTGTCTTGCGATGCACCCGGCGTTGGCCACCGGCGCGGCAACAATCGAAACAATTGAAAAACAATTAGGGCATTAACGATCGTTTCTAATGGTTGAAATTCTGGATTTTTAATGGGCGGATTTTGTGAATCCATTGTTCCCGGAGTAATATATATGAATAAACCCATTGATAATATTGCACTCAATTTATATTTACTGACCGTTTTACTAAGATCAATCCAGCGTCTTTGTTAGCCATATAGTTCTAGGCTACCCTAATCCCCGAACCCTTGGCTGGTGATTTCTACTATCTTTGCATTATTATCATTTCCTGGATGACCTATTGTTACAAGTAATTTTAACGGTGTAAACCCATCTTATTTTCACTAATTAGACACTACTAAGATATAAATGAAAAGCTTGTGTGTGTATATTGGGATATTGTAACTAATTAAAATCTTATTAAAGTGAACAGTTGGAAAATAAATTTTTATAATTCTATATCAATATTGAAACAAGTGAAGTAAGCAACTTTGTAATGGCGTCCGTGCAGCAAATGATAATGACGGTTTATGTCTAATCGAATACCTAAAAATGTTAATGAATAATTAAATGCTGAAGTCCAAAAATAGACAGGTCAGCTGCAAAAATGTGACAGGAAGAAATAATATGCCACACTTAATAAATAACTTATGTAGAAACAAACAAATTTAGCTCCTAGCTCCAGGTCTATTAGTTAAGTAGACTCGATTATGAGTGACGGAGGCGCGAGCGGCGGTTTTTTAAAGATGTCGCAATAATTTGTCCTAGTGTTCGTGTATATGCCGCTTCAAGAGCGGCTCATTGTAAAGCCGTGCGAGGTCAGTTACACCATAGAGTATATTTTATATCGTATGCGCAGTACGCGGCCGCATAGAGAATCTTAATATATAAGAGAGGCGACCATGCGGTTCTTGCGTCTGTCGTTCTAGGGGATACCTCATAGAGGACTGTTTGTAGGCACCTATCAAAGAATTTAAAATTTTAGTGTTTTACTAGAACCGACAAAATCGTAACCCATAACTTATTACCCGTTGGTAACAAATGATACGATTAAGCGTAACTAGGCAACACGCTAGTATTACGCTGACAACACTTAGCGACGCGCGAGGTGAGAGTATTAACGTGATCATGTCTTTAAAAACGCCCCTTTGAAAAGGTCCCGCCACATTTGACCACGTAACGCTGGAGATATATCCAAACGTTTGTATATAACTTACGATCCAGGGATTATGGGGCAAAGTAACGAATATAATCTAACAATAGAAAAACGGGCCATTCCTCTTTATGAATCAAAGTAATTGTGCGTTTATGTCACTGACCAGGGAGAGGGTCAGAAAACTGCCTCAAAATTTATTGTACGCGACAAAAGAAGCTGTCGTAATATCCCGACGAAAACGTTTTCATGAGTTATTCTTGCTTTGAGTTATAGATCTTAAAGCGTTTAAGTTAAAGAGAAAATTAGTAATTGAAGACTTTTTTACACATACTTTATTAGACTAGTATAGTGGCTGCCACTCACCCCGCTTTTTCTTATAAAAATATTGCTAATATTCGCTTTATAACCATAATTATTTGAAACTCTATTTCTCCTATAAAACACCTTAATTATAATTTTATAAGCAAAATTCAATGAGAAATTTAAATATATCCAACTTATAGATGATATTCATAAATCTTATCGTCGATGCTTTTAAATTTAGAGTCGGATAATATAAAATAGTTGTAATGCTATAAGATTTTTCATATAACTACTATTGTTTCGAATCAAAAGTACAGTTAACTAAATTAATATCAAACATATTTGGTTGCTGTTGTTCACGTTTCAACAAAATACATTTAACTTTTATCAAGACAATAAAAAACGAACAAGGATAAATAAATAATTACCTTCACAAAGTAATGTTTACCTGTGACTAACATCAAATTATGGTAAAAAGTATTAATGACCAAGAATAAACAGTTATAACCATATTATTAAGACAGTGCTCATCAATTAACTTCGCTTAAGCTGACATTAAATTTGTAAATTGACCTTGATTCAACGTCATAAACAAATAATATTTTTGACGTGAATACTACCTTAAATTGACATTTATAGTAGGAGGCAATTCAGAAAACTAATAATAACAAAATCGGGGAATACAGTTTGATGTTGTAGCTATACATCTATCATCTAGACCCAAATTTAATTACACTACTCGATAGCTAAAGGATCAAAGAATTCATTACGTTTAATGAGTACTGTGAAGTATCGTGCGCAGCGGGGTGGGAAGAGCTAATATTTTGAGATGTATCTTGATCACAAAATCTCTTTTAATATAAATTTTAATTTGGAGAAGCTATGATCTTCGTTTAACTTTCAATCATCAGCCGTTATCAAAATCTATTGATCGTATATACAAAATATTAATGACAAAAACTTATAGAAAATAATCATAGACTTAAATTTGAAAAATGAAATAAATGATGCAATATCGGCCAAGAATCATTAAAATGCCAAATCAAAATGTAAACATCGTATACGGTTGGAAAGGGCTTCTCAGAAACAACCCAGCGGTACCCATAAAACACTACATGACTGCCAAGGACGTACAATAATGAAGGCGTCCGAGTAGATCAACGACGGCGCCAGTACACCGGCGGCTGGGGCGACAGAGGCTATGTAAGTGGTTGATGTGATCGCTTCTGTATCGACGCCAGACTATAAAGATATCGACTATATGCAATCGCAGACTATTAAAGACACATTTAGCAGCAGCTAGTAAGCGTTTCACTACTACGTTTATAACTATACTAAATACGAATAACTTAGTATTCAAAATATGCACTTAATTCGCTCAAAATAAGTATCATCCTTTACGTACACGTGTCGGCCGTGTATAAAATACACGGTTAACACGGCAAAACCCTATTATTTTGGGATAATTTCACCATATAGACGATAAGCCATAATGACCAGCTACGTTTGTATGCGTATATATATATATATATATATATATATATATATATATATATATATATATATCACAATATTTAGCACACGCCACTTACAGCTATGCCTATTATAGTTTACATATTTTAATTATTTATACAGACGAGTGTCTTGCATGTATAAATAGTCGCAATTAATAGTAGCCTAGAGAGTGTAAAAGTGTCTTTTAAATGCTAATAGTTTCTTGACAACTACTAACACGCTCTCTGCCGGCGACTCTTTGCTAAAATAATTTATTTTTCCATCCTACCTTTCCTGTCCTCAACGGAGAAAGACCCAAGTGCTTGTTTTAGCGATTACGCATCTGTAATCTCACCGATTACCGCCAAGTAATACTATGATAGCGAAGATATTTTCGGCGTTCTTAGGGTTCCATACACCAAGTGAAAAAAAACTCGGAAGCTTTATACGGCTTAGAACATAGATATTGCTCCAAGATACGCCCAAGCTGTTTGTGAAAACCCCATAAAATTAAAATAAATTCCAATAAATTTGTTCTATAATGTTAAGGATCAGCCAATTGAAACAGACTTATTTTAAAAATAATCTTATAATAGGTACCTATTTAATAACAGTTTCTACATCATTTTCAAACAGATTTTTACAAATATTTTCAATGCACAGACAGAACGGTTCTACAGTTTTCTTACAGATATTGATGTAGAATATTCAACTCTTTCTTTATAATTATTAATTCATTCTTTTTACTATTCTCACAAAACTATAGAAATCCTCCCCATGTCTTCTGTGCTCATAAGAATTTATGTAAATTATTCTTGACGCTCCTAACGCCCACGGCCTTCACGGTCGCCGCACGTTACTTTAGAAATATAGCACTTTCATCCAACACGCACAGCAAACTTTAGACCTTTTCCGGGTCACAGTAGAGTCAGTGTGAGTGTATAGTATACGGCGGGCACTACCGCTCGAGCTCGTGAAGTTACTGACAAAACCCATCATGTCCCGTGACGGTTTGTGCCGGCCGGGAAGTCATTTTAATTGTGATGTGATTAGTCATTTAATTTTGATGCCGAAAAAGTACTTTGGTAAGTAATTTCACCTGTCTTCCTTAAATATTTTAATTCTATATATAATATATAGTTATTTGTTCCATATAGAATATATTTTCATATCCCTTTAATTTTTTTTGTCGCTGTATTTAAGATAAGAAAAACAAAAGTAAGTAATAACAAATGTAAGTAAGTACATAACTATTAGTCTAGGTATCATTCTGAAGATTTTTGTTTATATGTTTTTTTGTGAAATTATTTACTATAAAGTTCATTTTAAGAAATCTATTTTAAAACATAAATATGTATACCTATGAGTAAATGAATATTATTTCTACACCGAACATTAACTTGGTTGGTTTTTTTAATAAACGACATCATCCGATATTAAAATATATGTACCCAATGTACCACTATGCTCACCTAACTCCATTGCGATAGAACAGCTGTATGTAATTACTACAATTATAGAAACGGAAATGAGTTTGCCTCACTTTCACTTTTGACCTGGACAAGGCCATACAGCTCACATTATCGAATAAGATAAGATTTATCAAAACAGAAACCGGACTAGGAGCGGGATCGTTATTGGAATCGAAAGATTGGAGCCGAAGAATGGAAAAGAAACTTCGAGAAGATGAAAAGATTCTTTGCTCAAGCGCAGACAAAACTGGGAATACAATAATCCGCGACAAACAAAAGACACTCTTGTTTTAATGTTCTTATACTACGTGTAAGCGGTCTAGATCTATGCGCGGTTTTTTTCTTTATATCATATATGACATTTTCTCGCAGGCAGAGTCAAGCCGCGGCACCCGGCTGGATGTCCCGAAAGCACTCGAATATTTTCTTCTTTTTTTTTTAGTAATAATTTATGTGATGTCATACGAACAAAGGGGACATTATATAAAAAATAAATTTAAAAGAGATATGAGTATTATAAGTACAATGCAACTACGGATCTGGAATAAAAAAGGGTTTTATGTTTATTTTATTCGCCTATCTGTTACACAGTTTCTTGCGAAGAATTAATCTGTTTCGGGTAAGGGCGTACTATTAATAAATCTATATTATTTAAATTCCGTCGCCCTATTGCAATAAAAAGATGCTATGAGAAATAAGATTATTTTGGTCCTTTTCTATGCTCTCGATTTTGAATAAAAATTACAAATAATAAACATATAACTTAACATGATTACTTATTTTTTCCACATAATGTACTGTAGACAAGAGCCTTTACTTAGGTTACTTCTGCACAATATAATTACTCAAATGAGTTACATATAAAAACTAAATGCATATTGCCACAACTCCATTACGAATTCTTGTCATCTTGGCAACATTTTAAATCGTTTTCTGGCACAATGATGAAAGCAATATGAAGATATGTCTGAAACGGGCTGACTTCAACGCTTTTTCCACTCAACTATGACAAGGAAGTCTTAAAGCAAAAGGCCTACTCCTTTCTAAAAGGCGAACAACTCACTAGCGATTCTTCCGGGTTTGCGAGTGCCGCTGGGCTACAGTGATCACCTGTTCTCAGGTGACTCACAGGCTCGTTTGCCCCTTAAAACTTCCATTAAAATGTATCCTCATCGAATCGAAGATCGCGATCGACACTGACCACGCTAATGGTTCCCGCTTAGCTGATCCTTTAAGAGTCTGCATTGGTCATTACGAACGGTTCGTCATATCAAAGTTCATAGAATGCATAATATTATCCTATGAACTTAGATATGACGAATCAATCAAATTAACCGAAATACTACTGTATTTCCCCTACACCGTTCGCGGAACGAAAATATATTACGCGCCAAAGCGTTCGCCGGCATCTCCGCGACCGGCGGATAAACAATGAACTCTTATCCGCATATAACGGATTACCGAACAATATTTCTCTGGCGGAATTTCGCGGCAAAACCTAATCTCTCTGAATGGCTGAAACGATCCGCGAGATCACGCAAAAACGGAGCAGAAAAAAAACTTTTCTGTTTTTACTTAATCTTATGATTGTTTCGTGTGTTGTTTCCCGCGCGGCGCGGTCGATCTTCGTCCGTCTGATTGTATATAAAATGTCGTGTTATATTTGAGGATACATAAATAGATGAAATTGAATAAACTGTAATTTATTCGCTTCGCTGTTATTATTCGCTCATTTTTATTCGGCTACGGAGAGTTTTAACTTCAGTATGCTAGCTGTGTATATACGTGGGGTACAATAAATGTTTTACGTAACTCATAAATAAAACAATTTACGTGTAAAGTAAATTATTTACTGTTTTTCCAAGTATACTTTCGTTCATTCGAACCATTTTTAAAAGCATAAGAACTATTGGTCTGAGGGCATGTTTTGCACGTGCTGGTTGAAAGCTATTGTGATAGCTTCTCGCTATTCTGACCCCTTCTGAATAGGCCACTTCGGGTGCTGTAAATGTCAAACCTCTTATCAAATTTTGGGGTTTTGGGAAAATAAAGAAATCGCATGATGCTAGGTCTAGACTAAATGCGGGACGGGTCACGAGCTTTAACTTTTCAGAAGTCAAAAATAACATCGTCTTATTCGCGGTGTACGGCAAAGCATTGTCATGGTGTAATAGGATAAGATTTCTTGGTCGTTTCCCCCTAACTTTTTCTAAGACAATGGGCAAACAAATGGTGGCGTTCCACTAAGCATTAACTGTCTTTTGTTCTTCAAGTGGGGTCGTGCAGACAGGACCCATCTTGGAGAAAAAAAACGCAATCATTTTTTTGCCTATGCTTCTCGCCTGCCTCTATTTTGTTGGTTTGCTGTCGCCTTCGAACATCCATATAGAAGATTGTTCCTTTCTTTCCGGCATGCAACAATATATTCATGTTTAATTATCTATCACAATGTCATACAGAGCACTTGAACCTCCCGGATCGTACTTTAATAACATTTTTTACACCAATCAACACGGGTCCGCTTATGTTTGGGGATGAGTTCAGGAGGAATCCAATGGCAACAAGGTTTTTTGAGTTTGTCTCATACTAATTCCTAAACGTCCTCGAATATCCTCATAGGTAATACGCCGGTTTTCTTCAGTTGATTGCCTGACAGTAACCACATTTTCTTCAGTGATCGTAGTTGAGGGCCGACTTTCACGAATTTCATCATGGAGAGAAACACGCTCACGATCAAATTCTGCATACCAACCCCTTATAGTGCTCAAATGTGGTGCTTCCCTCCCAAAAGCATTCTGAAGACGAACAGTGCAGTCTTGCGAAGACAGTAAACATTTAAAATCGTAAAAATCATCGCCCTAAAATCTTTTCGCTTTAATTCCATTTCTGCTACGGACGACGAACTTCAAACTTGGGTTAAAAACAATTGACACGCAACTTCCCGCCAAAAAATAATTTAAACAATGAATGAGTTTATTATGTTTTAAAAAATATTACATACGCAATCCAAACATTTATGAACGGCTAGGAGTACGGAACTTTCAGTGTGCTCTATGTATAAGGTAAAATCTTCTATTACATGCGGCGCTATTTCGCGGGAATTCATTATTAGACGCTTGCCTGTGACACGCGGTAGCATGCAGCATGCAACCCATCACTAGCTCTACTTTTAACACTCCTGACACCCTAGTGAACGTGATTGTTGGCATGTTCTTTCAAAGGGAATTTCTTTTAATGCTAGGAACATTTAAATTGAGATCAAAGCTTAACGACAAATAACACTAAAAATAGACTCACATAATTTGTTAAAGATGTTATGATTTTATTTTTCCATAATTTAATATGGCTCGTAGATTTATATTTAGTGTATATTTTGCACGATCAACAACATCAAAATAATTTTTAATGAAATTTGTAGGAATTATTACTTTTTACATATCCAAGTACTTTTTTTATAAGTTGGTCGATTATCACTCGTTAACTTGTATCGTTTAGTGGACATGGAAGGAACACTTGACCTAAAAAAAAATTAGCACTTTAAAGCTTAATATTTCGCAAACGGAAGCCTGAATAAAAAAATGGTTTTCACACAATCACAAATTTTGGATGACGTATCCAACGACACCTCACACCGTGGATTAGACGAGGGAAAAAAAAAGTGAGCCGTCACGGGACGCCTGGCAGATGTGAAACACCAAGTTTGTACAAGTAAAATGCATTAAAGACAAGATTACGACAGGAACTAAATATAGCATAATGGAAAAATTAAATATGACGAAGTTTTTACAGAAAATGATGACTGTTTATTAAATAAACATTTATTTTCATTAAATACAAAAATTCAATTTCAAGTTGCCACAACTTGATTCATTTCATCTTTGACTTCAGTAATAGTTATATTCGACGTTTCCTCTTACGGTATTACTATGACAAGCAATTGTCACAGTAATACTTAATAATTGATTATTAACAATGTATAAAATGTATACATTGACTATGTATACAACAATGTATACAATGACTATGTATACAATGTAGTTCATAAAACGTTACTATCACTAAAACAAAAAAATATTGAAAGAAAATTTAGTTATTAGTAAAGCCGATAAAGGGAACGCTTTTGTAATAATGAACAAGTCTGATTACAATAATAAAGTTAATAATATAATTAATAACGAAAAAGAATTCCAAAAATTAAAATATGATCACACCAATAAATATATTGCGGAAGTTAAACAAAATTTATCATCTTCTAAATTTTTATTAACTAAAGAATCAGAAAAAAGAAAATAGATACCGATGAATCCACAGGCCCCTAGATTGTATGGTTTGCCAAAAGTACATAAAGAGCGTAAGCCGGTTCGTCCGGTGGTGTCGTATGTGCAGGCGCCAACATATAATTAGCTAAATACATTAATGATATAATAAAAAGGAAAATTTCGTTCAACCCAAAATATAGTTTGGTTAATAGTTTAGACCTGGTTAACAAAATTAAAGATATCGTCCTTCCAAACAATAGCAAATTAATCTCATTTGACGTAGACAGTTTATTTACTAATGTTCCTTTTAGAGAATGATTAACAATTATAAAAGATAAGTTAGAAAAACAAAAACTACATCCAGGCGAGAAGGACGATATCTTAAAATTAACAGGATTGTGCATGAATCAAAATTATTCCCGTTATACTAATCAATTTTATAAACAAAAGGAAGGTCTAGCTATGGGTTCACCTTTAAGCCCATTAATGGCCTAAATTTTTATGGATGAATTCGAAAATAAGCACATAATAAACAATGATAATATCCTGTATTATTTTAGATATGTGGACGATATTATTATATGTTGGCTGGGTAATTCAATAGAATTAGATCTATTTCAAAATTATATTAATAGCATACACCCCAAAATTCAATTTAAACTAGAGGAAGAAACAAGCAATTCTATAATTTTTTTAGATTTGACCTTAACTAGAAAAAATAATAGACATGAATTTAAAATATATAGAAAACCCACGTGCACAGATACTACAATACCCATTTCTTCTTGTCATCCATGGCAACACAAATTGGCGGCTTACAATTCAATGATACATCGGTTATTCACCATACCCCTTAATAATCATAATTTCTCATTAGAATTAAATACCATTTACAGTATAGCATTGGCAAACTGATATAGTAAAAAATGTATTGATGGACTCATTAATAAAAAACCAAAAAGTATTGTAAAGAAAAGTATCTATCCAGCACAATCAAAAGAGGAAAAGAAATATATAGCTAGTTTGACATATTTTGGTACAATTTCGGAGAAAATTTCAAGATTATTAAAAAAAAACAATAAAGATAAATTACAAAATAATAAAAAATCTGGAATTTATAAATTAACTAGTGATGACTGTAAATCGATATATATAGGATAAACCGGACGTTGTTTTGAAAAAAGATACAAAGAACATATTTCGGCCTTTAGAAATAATAAATCAGACAGATCCCATTTTGCTAAACATCTATTAGAAACCGGTCATAAGCTTAATAACGATCACAAATTCGATGTTTTGCATGTGTGTGAGAAGGGGTTACGTTTAAATGTTTTGGAATCCTTCGAAATTTTAAAACATAAAGATAATAATAATATACTCAACGACCAAATTGACGTTTATAAATAGCCATTATTGGACGCTTGCCTGTAACTATTTGGGTAATGTTGGTGATGGTTAGTCTGTGACATTTGACAGACATGTCTATCGGTGGTGGTCTGTGGCTGCCTTAAGAATGTTTTCGTCGCTCTTTGACCATTGCATGCAGCGGCCCGCATAACGAGGTCGTGTCGGTTGTTTTAACGCTCCTTGCACCCTGGTGGATATGACTGTCGGCAATTCCTGAGGATGTGCCTGGTTGTCATGAAACATACATAGAATTTTTATATTATATATAAATAATTTAAACTTAAATATGTAACCGAACATTTTGTGACATTGACACCATTTAATTTCCGTATTGACTCGATGCGATTAGTAACTTATTAAATTGTTTAAATCGCTATTAGTATTGACGAATTAAATACTCAGTAAATACTGATTTAGGCGGCATACCACATACAATTCGTACACAATTCAAGTGCCTATTTGTTATAGCTTGGAAACAGGCGCCTGTGACAGACGGTCAGACAAATATATTATAGGTTAGCACGCAAAATTCCGTTTCCTATTTTTAGGATTTGTAATGGAAAAAAAATAGAAGTAAACATTTATGAGATTTCCTAATTTTACTGGATATTGAAGACGAGGCGAGATTTTTGATTAAAAGTATTATACAATTATTTTTAACATAATTATATTTGTTAATTAATAATTCAATAGAACTATATTCCAATTGGATATATTCACTGGTATCATATCCTAAATAAATGCTCTTTACTTATAAAATGTTTCAATTTCTTTAAATTGCAATTGATATAAATATCCACGAGGAGCCGAGCCGAGAAAAAAGTGTGCACGGTACGTCTAAAGATATATACACAGATATTTCACTTTAAAAACAAAAAACAAACACAACATCTTCATTTATTAATATTTAAAAAATGGTTAGTATCAGCTTGGACGCGCAACATCAAAATTTATGGAATATATTCTTAAAGAGTTAACTCTAAGAATATATTCCACAAATTTTTAAGGATAAAATATGTGAAATAAATAAAAACAAATATGTATATGAAACATCCTGGAATACGTAGAATCGGCAAAGGGGGTTAATAAACACATCTCTTATTATAGCGAGCGCATGTATATACTTTTACACGTATTTACTTATATTAATTGGTCAAAATATATTACATAAATAATCTTATATAATACTATTATATTTTGAACTGGCGCCTATTTTGCAGAAAGGTAGGCAGAGATTATAGATTTCCACGTGGTACGATCTTTGCATATCTCTCTTGCCTCAGTAACATCCATCAATCTTTAAATGCAAGCTCGTCGGTTTCGGCTGCTAAAATAAATATTTAAAACTCCAAAACTCTACATTAAACAACCGGTAACAATGGTAGTAACCAGTTAGTGTATTATCTATGGTAGTAACGTTTAACACAAAGGGTCGCTCAACAAATGAAGCCACTGTTGAGCTTATTCAGCCGATTTTTGTTGTCTGGGAGGATTCACGCGGTACGATCCGTATTCTGTGATCTAGCCAAGGCATTTGACTACGTTTATCATGATACACTAATCAGGAAGCTATATTATTAAGAAATCACGGATCGATCCCTTGGACCTCTGAAGTCATATTAAAGTGATAGTATTCAAAGGGTTGGTATTAATGGTAAGAGGTCGTCAGGATCCGCAATCAATATAGATGTGTCACAGGGTTCAGTACTTGGACTATTATTATTCTTAGTGCATATTAATAATCTACCACATCTTGTTAAAATGATCAAAGTATTGTATTGTTTGTTGATATTACCTCCTTACTACTTAAGATTGATAGGCACACTCCAGTTTTTTACGTGGTAAACAGTACCATCTCTGAAATGATAGAGTGGCTTAGTATTAATATTATTTTTTCTTAGTGAAAGGAATACAAAACTTTTTAAATTTCTCTTAATTAACTCTAAAATGATTGACGTAAACGTGTTGGTCAAGGATACTGTGGATACGACCATAATTCTTGGCGTAAGTACTAAGTTACGTTGGAATTTTTATTATTCTGAGATTATCGAAAAGACTTGGTTCTGTAGTATATGCAATCAAAAGAATTTGACGACTTACAAATGAAAGCACAGCAAAATCAGCTTATTACATTTCTTTTCATAGTCTCATAAGCTATAGAATTTTATTATGGGGTCCCGCAGCCGATGTTAACACGATTTTCGTACTGCAGAAGCGAGCTATTCGCGCTGTTTATAATTTGCAACCAATTGTATCTTTCAGACAAAAGTTTAAGGAAATATCTTAACTTTAGCATCACAATGCATATACAAAAATCTGGTATAAATCAAGAGAAATATAGAATATTTCCAAAAACAGAGCGACATCCATAAAATTAACAACTATGCTTAAGAATGACCTTACTGCTCATAAAACCCGACTCAGTAAAATTAACAAATCATTCAATTAGCAATGTGTGCGCTTTTATAATATAATGTAATATAATAATATAATGTAATATAATAATATAATATTATATTATATTATATCTCAGCTGAAATTCAAAATTTGCTATTTTATGAATATAAACTTTTAGCTATTTAGCAAAGACTTATTATATCGTGTCTGAACATTTTAATGAAAAAACCCCATGGGATTGAACTACTCGGCTATCAGATTTCTTCATGCTATTTCTAAGCGTTGTACTAATTTTATTCATTACTAACTGCCGCCCACGGCTCCACCCGCATGCATTTCGGGATTGTTGCATTTCTGATCTCGCTTTCGATCCCGGTCCCGCTCTCAATTCTAATCTCTTTTTGTTCCGATTCCGGTCACAATCTTGATTCTAATTTTAGGCCCACGGTAACAGTTCCAATTTGGCCAAAGTCGAAGCAATTTCTAGTATCAAAATAAAATTTATGTTATATTACTTCGAGTAGTGTTTCTTTCTGAGTTAAATAATTTTCAGAATCCATGACAATATACACATGAAGCCAAAGCGAAATGTTAATAATTTATTACACTCAAGGAGTTTCTTATTAATGAAATGATTCTTATCATCGGTTTCGTAGTTACTTAATAGTTCAGTATGCTAGTTTGCTTTTTCAGAAACCTTTCCATCAGCGAAAAGGACACACCGCCAGTTTCATAGTAATTGTATGAATGGTTTAAGCAGGGAAAAAGAAACAACAAAATACACAGTCATTTTTACACATCACACAACTCCGCTCCCCAAACTAATTGTGAAAGACGCACCTCACAAGTTTTTGAAGTCGTTCCTCGCTCCATACAAAATTTCATACATAATTAAATCCTCTTTAACTACGGTAAAAATGCAAATTACGTTTACATACGCAACTAAATAAAAACAATTGAATAAGGTTACTTAAGAAATAAAGAAATAATTATTGATTTTGTGGTTGTTATACCGTGTGGAAATAACAGCGCTTATTATTTTTGAAATCACAGATTCCGATTGAACCACTTATTTTGATCAACATCAATCAAATCATCCTTGAGTTATAAGAGATCAGACAGACAGACACAGAGCAGCCTATAATTTGCACAATCACATAATCTACACCAATTTTCATCAAGATCCGTCAAGTCATTCTTAACTTATAAAAGACCACAGATGGACAGACCAACAAACAGTAGACTATCATTTGAGCAATTACATACTTTGACTATAAACCAATTTTCATCAACATCCGTTAAATCTTAAAGAAGATGCAGACATACCAGCAGACAGTACCCTATTATTTGTGCAATCACATGTTCTGACCGCACATAAATCTTCATTAAGATAAAGTCAAATTGTTCTTAAGCTATAAAATAACATACAAACCGACAGAAATACAGTCAGACAGACAAACACTATCCTATCATTTGCGCAATGACATTATTTGACTGTGCACGAATTTTCATGAAGTTTAGTCAAACTTTTTGCAAGTTATAAAAAAACATAGACAGACAAACACAATAGCCTATCATGTGCGCAATCACATCTTCTTACTGAAAACTAATTTTCATCACGATTGGTAAAGCCTTTCTTGAGTTATAAAAAAACATACATACAGACAAACACAGATTTGAAAAAATGTACAATTGGGGTCAGTTAGTAAGAAAACAAACATATTTCGGGAATTTTTTCAACAAAATTGAATGTACAGACAGACCCTACAGATTTATATAGTAACAGTTTCAGTATTTTATGTCCATGAACAAAAAAGAGCAACCCTAGAATTTCTCGCCCATTCTTCTCAAGGTGAATCAAAATTTGGAATGAGTGGTAATATCCCAAAAATTTATAATGACGTATTTCAAATGTAATTTTATTACGTAAGAAGTAAAATATTTCAAATTTATTTAATTTAAAAACCATATACGTCGATATCTTATCAGCGATGAAAATAAAACTACCATAAATCAGTTATCGCAGAAAAAGGCTCACATTTGGTATAAGGTATATGGAGGGATAACATATTCGTATAACCACTTCTCTTTTTGTTAACTCTCGATTTCGCATTTCATCTAATTAGCGTACAAGAAATTTTAATATACGTGGGATACAGTGAATGTTTAGCGTAACTCATAAACAAGACAATTTATATGTAAAGTAAAATATTTACTGCTTTTCAAAATATTCTCCATTACATTTTACACTTTTTCATTCGTTCAAACCATTTTTGAAAACATGAGGACCATTGATCTAAGGGCTTGCCTTGCACGTGCTGGATGAAAGCTATCACGGACACTTCTGGCCCCGTGAATGTCAAACCTCTCATCAAATTTTTGATTTTTGCGAAAATAAAAAATTCGCATGTTGTTAGATCTAGCCTAAATGCAGGACGGGTCACGATCTTTACCTTTTCAGACGTCAACAATGACATTATCTTATTTGCAGTGTACGGCGAAGCATTGTCATGACGCAATAGGATGAGACTTCTTGGTGGTTTTTCTATAACTTTTTCTAAGACACCGGGCAAACAAATGGTGGTATACCATGAATGGTATACCACCAACAAAAGACGGTTAACGCTGAAGCATTAACTGTCTTTTGTTCTTCAAGAGGGATCGTGCAGACATAACCTGCCTTGGAGAAAAAAACGCAATCTTTTTTTTCCTATGCTTTTTGAGTGCCTGTTTTGTTGGTTTGCTGTCGCCTTAGAACATCCATACAAAAGACTTTTGCTTTCATTTCGGCATGTAACAATATATCCATGTTTTATTTCCTGTCACAATGTCAAACGCGGCATTTGAACATCCATGATCGACCTTTAACAACATTTTTGTACATCAATCAACTCACGTCCCTTTAGGTTCGGGGGTGAGTTCATAAGGAATCCAATGGCAACCAAATTTTCTAACTTTTAAATGATGATATAAGATTTTTTTTAATTTCGCTCATATCAATCCCCAAAAGTCCTCAAATCTCCTCATAGATGATACGCCGGTTTTCTTCAATTAATTGCCTGGCAGTATAGTTTAGTCGACAAGTTCAAAATCGTGTTAATTCTTGATAAAGGTACTAAAAATATGTGAGATAGCTCATTGGATTTAGAATGACGTCTAGAAAAACGTATTCAAAGGGTTTTACTACACTATAAAAGTTGCAAAACTTATTAACAAATTAACATGAAAAAAAGTATTTCCTTTTTTGGCAATTACTCAAAAACTGAAATTACTTTAGAAATTAAAAAAAGAGATTCATAAAGAAGAGAAAATTACCTGAAAATTCTTGACTCTACTTCTATTATTTATAATTTTAATTTATTTAGTTATTATAAACGCCATCTGTTAGATCGTAAAATAAAAATCGGTGTTTTCTTTAAAAACACCATCTGTCAGTTCGTAACATGTAAATCAATGTTTTCTTTAAAAACGCCATCTGTTATATCGTAACATTTAAGTAAGTGTTTTCATTAAATACGTCATCTGTTATATAATAAAATATAAGTTAGTGTTTTCTTTAAAAGCACCATCTTTGAGATCATAACATTCAAGTCAGTATTTTATTTAAAAGTGCCATCTGTTAGAACGTAAAATGTAAGTCAGTTGTTTCTCTAAACGCGCCATCTGTTAAATAGTAAAATGTGAGTCAATGTTTTCTTTAACAGCGCCATCTGTCATATCGTAACATGTAAGTCAGTGTTTTCTTTAAAACGCTATCTGTTAGATCATAACATGAAAGTCTGTGGTTTCCTTGAAAGCGCCGTCTGTTAGAACATAAAACGTAAGTTGTTTCTCTAAAAGCGCCATCTGTCAGTTCGTAACATGTAAGTCTGTGTTTTCTTTAAAAACGCTATCTGTTAGATCACAACATGAAAGTCTGTGGTTTCCTTGAAAGCGTCATCTGTTATATCGTAAAATGTAAGTCACTATTTTTTAAAACGCCATCTGTTAGATTGTAAAATTCATTTTAAAATCTAACAGATGACCTTCAGGCCAGTGTTTTCTTTAAAAGCGCCTTCTGTTAGTTAGTGAAATAAAAGTCGATGTTTTCTTTAAAAACGCCATCTGTTAGATAATGACATGTAAGTCTGTGGTTTCTTTGAAAGCGCCATATATTAGAACATAAGACGTAAGTGAATTCTTTCTCTAAAAGCACCATCTGTTAAATAGTAAAATGTGAGTCAGTGTTTACTTCAAAAGCGCTATCTGTTAGATCGTTACATGTAAGTCAGTGCTTTCATTAAAAGCGTCTTCTTTTAGATCGTAACAAGTAAATAATTGATTTCTTTGAAAACGCCATATATTAGATCATGACATGTAAGCCTGTGTTTTCTTTAAATGCGCCATCTGTTAGAATGTGAAATGTAAGTCAGTTGTTTCTTTAAACGCGACATCTGTTAAATAGTAAAATGTGAGTCATTGTTTACTTTAAAAGCGCCATCTGTTAGATCATAACATTTAAGTCAGTATTTTCTTTGAAAGTGCCATTTGTTAGATCGTAACATGTAAGTCAGTTGTTTCTCTAAACGCGACATCTGTTAAATAGTAAAATGTGAGTCATTGTTTTCTTTAAAACCGCCATCTGTTAGTTCGTAACAAGTAAGACAGTGTTTTCTTAAAATACGCCATCTATGAGATCATAACATTTAAGTCTGTGGTTTCTTTGAAAGCTCCATCTGTTATATCGTAACATGTAAGTAAGTGTTTTCATTAAATACGCCATCTGTTACATAATAAAATATTAGTTAGTGTTTTCTTTAAAAGCACCATCTTTGAGATCATAACATTTAAGTCAGTGTTTTCTTTGAAAGCTCCATCTGTTATATCGTAACATGTAAGTAAGTGTTTTTATTAAATACGTCATCTGTTATATAATAAAATATAAGTTAGTGTTTTCTTTAAAAGCACCATCTTTGAGATCATAACATTCAAGTCAGTATTTTCTTTGAAAGTGCCATCTGTTAGAACGTAAAATGTAAGTCAGTTGTTTCTTTAAACGCGACATCTGTTAAATAGTAAAATGTGAGTCATTGTTTTCTTCAAAAGTGCCATCTGTTAGTTCGTAACAAGTAAGTCAGTGTTTTCTCTGTAAGCGCCATCTGTTAGATCGTAACATGTAAGTCAGTATTTTCTTTGAAAGTGCCATCTGTTAGTTCGTAACAAGTAAGACAGTGTTTTCTTAAAATACGCCATCTATGAGATCATAACATTTAAGTCTGTGGTTTCTTTGAAAGCTCCATCTGTTATATCGTAACATGTAAGTAAGTGTTTTCATTAAATACGCCATCTGTTACATAATAAAATATAAGTTAGTGTTTTCTTTAAAAGCGCCATCTTTGAGATCATAACATTTAAGTTAGTGTTTTCTTTGAAAGCGCCATCTGTTAGATTGTAACATGTAAGTCAGTTGTTTCTCTAAAAGCGACATCTGTTAAATAGTAAAATGTTAGTCATTGTTTTCTTCAAAAGTGCCATCTGTTAGTTCGTAACAAGTAAGTCAGTGTTTTCTTTAAAAACGCCATCTATGAGATTATAACATGTAAGTCTGTGATTTCTTTGAAAGCTCCATCTGTTATATCGTAACATGTAGGTAAGTGTTTTTATTAAATACGTCATCTATTACATAATAAAATATAAGTCAGTGTTTTCTTTAAAAACGCCATCTATGAGATCATAACATTTAAGTCAGTGTTTTCTTTGAAAGCGCCATCTATTAGATCGTAACATGTAAGTCAGTATTTTATTTGAAAGTGCCATCTGTTTAAACGTAAAATGCAAGTCAGTTGTTTCTTTAAACGCGACATTTGTTAAATAGTAAAATGTGAGTCATTGTTTTCTTCAAAAGTGCCATCTGTTAGATCGTAACAACTAAGTCTGTGTTTTTTTTAAAAGCGCCATCTGTTACATAGTAAAATATAAATCAGTGTGTTCTTTAAAAGCGCCATTTTTAGTTAGTATCAAGTAAGTCGGTGTTTTCTTTAAAAACGCTATCTGTTGCATATCATAAACGCCATCATGATATGCAAGTCTATGTTTTCTTTGAAAGCGCCATTTGTTAGATTGTAACATGTAAGTCAGTTGTTTCTCTAAAAGCGCCATCTGTTAGATCGTAACAAGTAAATAATTATTTTCTTTGAAAACGTCATCTGTTATAACATATAATGTAAGTCAGTTGTTTCTCTAAAAGCGCCATCTGTTAGATCGTAACAAGTAAATATTTGTTTTCTCTAAAAGTGCCATCTGTTAAATAGTAAAATGTAGTCATTGTTTTTTAAAGCGCCATCTGTATGATCGTAATACGTAAGTCAGCGTTTTCTTTAATAGCACCATCTGTTTGATAGTAAATTATAAGTCAGTGTTTTCTTCAAAAGCGCCATCTATTGATAGTAAAATCTAAGTCAGTGTTTTATTTAAAAGCGTCATCTCATAAATTTACTTGTTACGATCACTAGAACACATTAGGTAGCATTATAAAGGCTCAGTGCTACCAGAAAACAGGCTAGTTTTCTACTTAAAAGAGAATTTGAATCATTAGAAATATGATTTTAGTTAGTAACGTTTCAAGTTAATTTCGCTGTTTGGGCAATATTCGGCAGGATTGGCAGGAAGTTGTAGGATTTGACAGTTTCTTTTTTTTTGAGACGCAATCTCTTAAAAACTACTTATCGTATCAGTATGGGACTACGGCCATTCGATGCGAAATCGTTTGTAGATTGTTATAGACTATTTACAATTGAAGAAATATAAAAGTTTGTTTGTATAGATATTTGTATAATGTACTGACGGCTAGACGGATTATAATCAAAAATTACACAGAGGTATATTATGTTCTCAAATAGGACATAAGATTAATGTAATAAGATTATACCATATTACCTTTTATTTTAAAAATGTATTAATATCAGTAATAATGGTATTAATACATTTTCTTGTCGTTTTGATGTCCGTTCCAGTACAAATCGTAATTTGCTATTGCCACCACTAATGCACAAGGGAGAACCAAGATCGGTATCGGGAGCGGCATTGAAATCGAGCGCGGGACTGGGACTGCACCCGACAGTGGAACCAGAATTGACATCGAGAATATGATCTTGATCGCGATTAAAATTGAGAGCAAAATCAGCCGATATAGAAGATGAAGGAATTTATTCTAACCATTCCACGCGAGCGAAACCGTGGACACTTTTGAATACTAATAAAAAAAATTGCTAAACTTAAATTTAGGCCCAGCCAAGTGGGTGGCCGCTAGTTACATTTTAATATAAAATGTTTATTTATTTATGTATTTTTATTTTATTGGAAACGGATTTTCATTTCTAAGTGTGCCAAAAATTAGCCGCCAGGTAGTACAGACTTTTCCGTAGAACTAAGTATAAGTAGATATAACGTCTTCTCTAACACAAATCCCATTAATCCATTAATCATAGAAAAGCGAATCGGGTCATACGAAACACACAAAATCAATACGCCTTCTGAAAGCTTTTTCAACTTTTACAAAATAAAGTACGACGAAGATGTGATAATTAATTAATGAATAAACTTTGTCAGTACTTTATTGGGGCACTCCTCAATTAACCGGCTGTAAGTTTGTTCGATTTACATGAATATATAGTTGTAAGGGTTTTTGTATTAATGAAAGCTATATTTTAATTTGTGCTCATTACATTATTATAATAACTTTATAATATATTTTTATGTAACTTAGTTTTTGTTACAGGTGCAGTTCCTTTTATATTTTTTTTTTATACTATCAATACATTTCTATTCATTATATAAAATATATATAATGAATAGAAATATTTTGACCCACTTTCCATAGGTTGACGTGTAAGGTACTCTTTCATTTTTTCTAAATTTTTGCAGGCCAAGCTCGAATTCCAATTGCACTAATGCATCCCAGTACCGCTAATGATAAGGGTCGAACTTTGTAACTATGCATAATCAGATGGCCAAATCATATGGTGTTTCATGAGAACACCCACTGATGACGAAATTTCATCCCTGCTTTGAAGTAAGCACAGGACTTAGCGATCAGAGCGTGTTGAAGGACCTCAATAACACATTATCCTACTGGTCATAACGGCTGACATACAAAAAATAGAAGAGGAAGACGACGTGATGTTAGAGCGCCGTACGCTAATGACAGCGCCTACTTCGCATCGTCACGACGGGCCGACCTAGCCACGAGGAAGATTCAGAGTCTTTGACGCGCTACCCGAATGGCTGAAAAAGTGTGGATGGCTGTCAATGTCGGTTGGACGACCGCTGTACTGACCGGCAGCCAACGAATCATGCCAGCCCAACTATGATTCGAGGGGTCAAGATGTGGAATGGAAAACCTGCGTCCGATATCTGAGCGTCAGTAATGTACCTGGGGCCAAGTGCCCAATAATGATCATTTCTTTTCATTCAAGGTAAGTTATTAAATTACAGGTATACTCTAAACGGATTTTTGATGCAAAATTCAATGGAATGAAAAATATTTTTTCTTATTTTCATCTTAATAGGAGAAAATTATTTTAAAAATTTGAAAGTGCCTTTAACTATTGAAAAATAGAACTAAAGACTTGTATAGTCTTAAATTTTTTAATTACATTATAATGAAACTATATGCATCATTATTTATTTAAAAAACCTATAAATGATTAAATATATTTTAATATAATTTTACACTTAGACGCAAAATTTCGCGTTTTTTGCGAAAACTATCGCACTCATGCAAAAATATTAAGAGACCTTTTTTGTAGAAAATTTAATTACCTATTACTTTTATTTTAAACATCTTTTCATATTTTGAACCACTCAGGGATTATTTAAAAAAAGTGCTTTTTTTCGAGTTTTTGCAATTTTTTACAAGCTTTGCTAATGGCTCAGAGACTTGACTTTTTAGGATATTAATTATCTAGTACTCACACAAATTTTCCCATTGATCCTATCCTTTCAGCTCAAAATGGCAAAGTTATTACTTTATTGGCTGGACTATTAGATTAGTACTACCGTGTGAGAGAGCGAGGGAGCGCGATATGGAGAAGATATGGGTAATGTTAATAAGGATGGAATGTGTGTCATCATTGCAACACAAAACAGCAACCGAAAATACGGTACAACCAAAATACGTCTTTTTTCAAAAAAAAAAATTATTATGTACTATGTTTCATTGTAAATCTTTGAAAAAGAAAATATTAGCTTTGTCAAATATTTTTTTAACAAATTAATTTTATCAGTATCAGGTATCCAAGTTGAAATTAATTCAAGTCTTGGAGCTCTAAAAAATCAAATCTCTAACTCCACGCAAGCAAAAAACAGGACCATTTGTGTCGCATATTTTGGTTCTTACAAATAAAACTTGGAGTATTTCCCATTGACTTTGAATCATTAAAGGCAGGAAGCAGTGTCCCACCACGAATAAAGGAAAAGAAATCTGAAAATCATTATTTTGTAGTTATATCCATAAATTAGTTGCCTAATGAGATCAAAACTAATTGCCATTTCAAATTAACATTTGCAGTAGAAGATATGACCATGATATACACCGATGTATGACAACATTTTTTAACTTCCTTCTATGAAAATTTAATTTACAAATTTGGATATTTAAAAAAAATTGGAAGCTTGTTTTGGAAAAAAAAAAGTAGTATCGAAATTACCGGGACCAATATCTCGACAGTATTGCTATCTAAAACAGACATAAAATCATCGAGATTGTCGTTTGATAAAATATCAATATACGTAATTATATTTGTACGGAACACTCAGGAAGCAATTTGTGCTTGGATGCCATCCATAAATTACGTCACACGTCGGAGGGGCGGTCAGTCAATGCGCGACAAAGAGCAGGTCAAAGGCTTTGTGACGTCAAATCTGAAATATGAAAACGAAAAAGGTTTATGTCTTTTGTTTTGTCTAATATTTAAAGTATTTTGAACAAAAAAAAAATGTAAAAACTGCTGTTTTTGTGACGTAATTTATGAATGGCCCCTAGTCTGTTTTTAATATATTTTGATTTTTAAAGCTACCATTTTAAATATGCTTGCAGTTTGATAGTATATAAACTCTAATGTGTTAAACAACTATTGCCAAATGGGTCATGCATATTTGCGGTGTATATGAGTGATAATTTAATTTTACCCTACTTATTTGTACATGAATTATAAAAAAAATATTTTTATTTTAATACTTTGTTCAAAAAACAAATTATTGTACATATACATTTCATTTCATGCTAATCACACTTATTTATTGAAGACTTCTGCTTCCATCCATTATATGTATAATAATAAACCTTTTTTATACAAATCAACTTAATATATAAACATAACATAAATTTATTTTAGGAATGCGATTAAAACAAACAAAATTTAATCATCAAATATTTATTACAGTGTAGAATGACAAACAAAACACATGGTTGTGATTAAAAGTAAATATAAATTCTTCAATCAGAACCGATGGTTGAATTACTGAACAAATCACCAATTCTATTTACAAAACATTATATTATCACTTTGTTCCAAAAAAGGTTTTGAAACAAAAGTTGGATATGTTTAATGATAATTGTTTATATTTCAAAATTACATCATATTAATACAAATATTGATTGAACTTAAGTATAAACAATATGAATTATTGTTATACAAATAAACTATTATAATATATTATTATTTACTTGAAAATTTTTTTACTAATTTTTTTAACAAATAAAATATTTGATAAGTGTTATGTACAAACAATCCAAACCACACGTCAGTCAAAATCAAGCTTAATCAAAACTCATTCACATCATTAATGAATAATAAAAAAGATTATCACTAATAGATCCAGGAATCACACCAAATTTAAATTATATATGATATTTAGACAGAGTATATCCAAAAGTGGTTAAGAATTGGATATATAAGGAACCAATCATGACTTTTTTTACAGAGTAATTATATTACACATTTTATAGTAAATTAAATTGATCAGCAGACAAACCAAGAATATCTTATTGAAAACTTTAATTAAATAATGCTATATAAACTATTTTTGGCTAAAAAAAAAAAACAGAAAACATATTTAACTTGTGATTTGTTCAGTAACTTAGTAGCACCATCATAACCAATGTTAAAGCTCAAATTTATTTTTCAAATCTGCTATTTCTTCCTCGGTACAACCTTCTACCGACTTGCAGTGTGCTAGGAGATTGTTCAAAACTGAAAGAAATACATAGATTTTGAATGACTTATTAAAATAATATAATACTTACAAAGCTTTTCAAAACAAACATTTTAATCATCCTTCAATTTTGTACATGGAAAACTGTGTACTGTGTGTATAATTTGATTAGAAATGATAAAAAGACAGAGTTACGAAGCTGTGGTGACATACAGATGGTCAGACAGATTGACAAGAAGAAAGAATAAGGGTTCATTTTTTTTTCCTTTGACTATGTAACTCTAACAAAGACGATAACCAACTACTTTATTACATTGGCATTATATTTGTACACATTATATTGTAATCGGAGGCACAATTTGTGACATTACCGCTGATTCTTTATAAACAGCTTTTATATTTGATATATTCAAAGCACTCCAGTGTTTAAATCATTTTTATCCTTTTATATCATTCTGATGCCTTCATTTATTCATTGGCAAAAATGAATGGCGTTATAACTGAAATTAAATGATAGTTGTTAATGCTATGTGGTAGTGTTGCTTCCTACTGCCATCCACTTGAATTTATTTTTCAAAAAAGTGGGCAGACTGTGGCTCTACATTTTTTCATCGTTTAGAGTGGAAATGAGTAGTGGATTACCCTAGTTATAGAGTGAATATCTGAAGAGCAGTGTACATCTTAAAAGGTGTTCACCGCTCCTCATGAACGTCCGCAGCATCAGGAGATTTAACAATGCATTAACGTCCCTTTGAATAGACATACAACTTGGTACAACCCTTACATTTTTTTTTGCTCCATTGACATTCGTTTAATAAGTATCAAAATAAAATTGTTTTATGTAAGTTTGTCAATTTTAGGTACTTAAAATTTACCACTCCTTTAAAAGCTATTTTTTTTTCTATAATTTATGTAGAAAGTAAATTGTGTGGTCAATAGACTACACTTGTCCTTAAGGAATATGTTGCTGACACAGAAAATCACAGTGATAATGAGTTCTAAAATTCTTCAACAAATCATGGGAAGGGTAGTTCTTTAATACTTAAAAACCAACAAGGTATGCGAGTATAGAAAGACTATGGAAATCACAAAAGAATTAAAGTTATTGACATAACTCTGTGATCTAGCAAGTGGCATTGTGATGCTCAAAATTTTTACCAGAACAGGCATATGTTGGAACAGTTCAGGAGTGAAAATAGTGAGTGACATTAAGACCACAAATTTAAAAAGGTATCCTGTCTCCCACCCATGTCTAAATGAAACCACAACTTGTATTTGGACATGGTAAGTCAAGTTACAGTAGTATCTTGAGAACTCCAATCCATTTAAATGAAAATCCTCAATAATGAAAAAATATTACCTATTCCCTTCTGGTTAACCCTTAAATATGCAATACCTTGAATAATTTGAAATTGCAGCTTGATCAAAATGTTATTTCCCTATGAGATATTTATAGATACATTTACACTCTCTAACTCATATTTTGAAAAGCAGACATCGCAAGTCAAATTTTACTATCATTAGTGATATTTTTGCTTCCTCTATAAAAATACATTTATAAAATCATTATTTTTATACATTCTTGTCAATTTCATTATTTTTTCATGTGATAATCAATTCATTTGTGACATTTCATAATTCATAAATGTCACTACCAAATTAAAATTTTGTTATATCAATGTCATATGATTTTTGTTCTAGTTTTAATAATATCTAAAATGAAAGTAAATCGAGTGTCATAGAAATATTTATTAATTGAATAATAAAAATTTCTACAGTATCCAATCGTATTCATTTACACTAGAAGACATAAATAATAGGCAATTTATGAGAAAAGGACATAATAATTTGGATATATTTGTCAATTACATTAGAGATTATTCCAAGATATTTAAGCTTGTATGTGCAATTGCAAAATCAATGTTTATCCATAATAATAAAAAAAAAAGCAGACATCATAAAAACTACTTTGAATTTAATAAAAACTGAAACTGGAAAATACACATCCCGACATTTGGAATTTGATTTAAAAATTAATAACATAATTTTAAACAAAGACATAGAAGTTGCCTTTGCTTTTGAAAAATTCTTTGCTAGTATTCTAGTTTCAACTACACAATTTCTGAAGTGACCGCCCACTCTCACCGAATCTTTGTTGAAACGTAACATCGATATTTGTGGGTGTTTCATTTACCCATGTTCATTATAATGAGGTTCTTAAAGCATTGAAATTTATCTTGACGACCTTTCCCCATAGAAATAATTGATTCATTAGTAGACTGCATCGCTTTATGTCTAGTAGTAATTTTTAAGGCTTGTGTTGTGATGTATTTACAAATCTAATTAAGCAAAGTAATTCCATTATTTAAATGTAGTAGTACTGACTCTACAAACTTTAGACCGATGTCAATACTACTGACGTTCAGTAACATTTTTGAAAAGCTTATTTTAAATCAACTATTACAGTATTATAATAATGATTTGAGGAATGTCAAACAATTTGGATTTACAAAGGGTCGCTCATCAACCGAAGCCAGTGTCAAATTTATGCAGCAGATATCTGATGCCTGGGAAGATTCAGGGGACGCGATTGATGTTTTCTGTAATTTATCCAAGGCATTTATTTGACTGTGTTGACCATAACACATTGATTAGGAAATTACATCATTATGGCGTCATAAGTTGATCCCTTGAACTTGTTGAATCTTATTTAAGTGATAGAATTCAAGATCATCGGGATCTGCAGGCAATATGGGCGTGACACAGGGTTTAATTCTTGGACCATTTCCGTTCCTTTGGTACAAAAATGATCGACTTTGTCATGAGATTATATTGTTTGCTGATGACACCTCCTTACTTTTTAAGATTGATAGGCATCAACCAGTTTTTGATGACGTAAACAGTATCATATCTGAAATAGTTGAGTAGTTTAGTAGTAAAATCTTCTGCTTAATTAATCTTTAATAAATCTTTCCTTTTCTTAAGGAAAACTAAACTTGTTAAATTTTCCCTATGTAATTTGAAATTGATTGACACAAACATAATAGACAAAAAAGAAATACTGGATATTGTGGACACAACTTTATTTCTAAGTCTCACTTGAGATGCTAAGTTACGTTGGAATTCTCATATTACGAGATTAGCGAAAAGGCTTGCTTCTGCAACATATGCAGTCAAAAGAATTCGGCGACCTACAGATGAAAGCATCACGAAACTGGTTTATTTTAGTTTTTTTCATAGGCTTATAACCTATGGAATTTTGTTATGAGATCAAGCAGCCGATATATATTAACACGATTTTCGTGTTACAGTGAACTATTCGTGCTGTTTATGATTTGAGACCAAAGCAATCTTTCAGAGAAAAAATTAAGGAAATGAATGTCTTAACTTTAGCATTACAATACATTTATGTCAAGTATAGCATCGTCCCAAAAAATTAGCGACATCCATAACATTAACAATAGACATAAGAATGATCTTGCTGTTAATAAAACATGTCTAAGCAAAGTTAGCAAAACATTTAAGGGGCAATGTATATGCTTTAATAATAAGATCCCAGCTGAAATTCAAAATTTGTCATTTTATGAATTTAAGTGTTTCTTTAAAGAAAGTTATATGGCAAGGGCTATTAACACCATGTCTGTAAATCTAATGAAAAAAGCCCATGGGATTGAAGTGCTTGGCTATTTTGGTTAAGTAATTTTATTTCTAAATGTCAACTAAATTATTAATCACTCAATACTGTGTACTGATGAGTAAAAAAAGAGCAACCTTCGAGTTTCTTGCCCATTCTTCTCAAGATAAATCAGCATTTGGGATGAGAGGTAACATTGAAAAGAATTTATTAATGACCTATTTCATTACCTACGAGATAAAGATATTTTTGATTTGATTTGATTTGATTTACTTACTGTACACAACTTTGACTAAATCATGAATCCTTTCATTTTCTTTCACATAAGAATTTATTATTTAATTATCTATCAACATACAGATATCTATCAACAATTACAATTTCATTGACACACTATTATGAAATGAATTATTTACTCACATTTTTTGTCTTCATTTGACATAAACATAGCTAATGCAGGAAATCTTTTAACGTTGCATATGCCTTTCAGGTATGCTGACACCTTCTTCTCTGCAAACTTCATACGGTAGTCATTCAAAATTTGCAAGACGTCAGACAGTACTGCACTTTCCAGAGCATTGTGGAAAATTGATGGAATTTTATCTGGGTCTATTAACTGTAAATAAAACGAAAACCGAATTGACAAATCACATTATTTAATGATCTATTTATCATCACAGTTGCATAGCAGACATAAATAAAATAACAATGACAAACACTACAATGTAGTAAATATGGTAGTTACTTGTAGATACATTTGATCTACATTAATAAAATTGAGCAAATCCCATTGATATGGTTCTCAGATGAAAACTACTACTAAGATGATTCTAAGAATACATAACATTAGTGGTCACCCACGATTCCACCCACTTAATATAGAAAAATATTATGATTTTTATTCAAATTTCAACTCCGATTCCCATCTGATTCGTTTTCGACCAAGATTCTGATCTCAATTACTGTAGCAATCATGATTGAAAAGATAAAAAAAAGCATATAAATAAGCTTCACATCGTAATAGACAATAATACCTGCTTGGAAAGCGAGCAAAGCGAAACATTATTCAAAACTCGTTTCTTATAGTTATGAATATTAACTAGGAGACGGAGTTTAATTATTATTATATCAGATTTAACACAAAGCTAAGGACTAACCATCCACATGCATCTATACTGGAGAAAGCATAATTTCAAAATCTTTAATTCGTAAGTTATAACACTTGAAATAGGATTATAATATTTAAAGAATTCAGTTCCTGTTTAATACTACTTTCTTTTTAATATAACCACATAATACATACGTCAATACTGAGAAGTCGAGCAGTTGACAATTTTGTAATTCACGCACTATTATTTTGTTGCACGCACACATGAATATGAGAATGGTGCATCTCTCGTCTTTCATGAAAGTACTTCAAATGACTGACACGTTAAGAGTGCACCCTTCCATCCCGTCTCCGTTCATTCCTCCCAAAAACTTGCTTCACTAACAACCATTTGTTATTTGTACTAACAACCATTTGTTATTTGCTAACAGTTAACAGTTCGTAGCCTCATAGGTTATAGACACCTTACCAGTGAGATATACCTTGCCATGGTCTTTTTTATTTCAGATTAAGTCTTTAAGTACTCTATGCAACCTCATTGCAGAATGGGGGCTGTTAACAATCATTGTTACCAATACAAAGATGTCCGGGACCAATGACTTATGTGCTATCCGAGGCTTGGAGCATATTGTTTAATTTTATTTTTTTACATAACCTAATAAGACATTAATATTAGATGGTATACCATTATTGATAGTAAAGAAAAAAATAATTTAATTTGAGAATCTATAGTAAATGCAAGGTCATGTGATTGAGTAATACATTACATTACGATCATCATAGTATATTACTATGACGATGATAGCCACTCATGATTTCACATCAAAGAATGTTCATTATTATAGGGGAACTATTATTCTTAAATGCATTTTGGTACTGCAGCATATTGCATAAGATTCATATCAATCAATTTATCAATAAAATATCAATTTATATCAACAAGTATACGATCCAACAAACCCTTAATTTTAGCATTTATATTATTAGATTATTTCATTAGGACATGGGCCCTCTGCACTGGCCCAGTGAGAGTTGGATGATTCTTCATGATTCATATCATCAATACGATAACAACGTTCAAGACTGATAAGTTAACATACTCTTCAGAACATAAAATGAGTTATTTAATTAGGCATAATTTTAAAATTTGGTAAATGAACCCATAGTCCGAGATCTGAATCAAATATCTTCTGATACTGAGACTACGTAGTGACAACGAAGCCACTGCTGCAATTTCAGCTATATTTTTTAAGATTAGTTACTAAATGACATAACAAGCAAGCAGTAAAATCAGATCATACAGACCTTAGAATTATGTAATTATTGTTGCGATGCTATTGTCACATTGGTTTTTCTTTTTTTTTTTTACTTTATGCAGTAAGGTTTTTGATGTTGTCATTTTTTTAAAGTGCCCCAATGGGGTTTTTGAAAAAAATTTTTTTTTATGAAAAATGGAAAGATCATATATAAGTTTTATAACAAAACAATTTTTAATTTTATTTTCTGCAATAATTAAAAAGCTATATCAAAATAAAAATAAATTTTTGAATCCAGTACCGAAGACGCGCCGACAACTCCCGAACAAATCCGAGTGCGTGTGACGTCATAATGTTAGTTGTCACTGTAGTAGTATACGGAGATAATAAGTGTAGTGCTTTTGAGTTTTGATTTATTTTATTCTGTCATTGTTAAATACTCAAAATATATAAAATGTCAAATCTCAAAGTTACCGCTCTTGTTTTGTACCATTATGTACAAATACTACAAAGACAACTCCGGAAAAATGTTTTAAATGTTCCTCAAGACGAGAAACGGCGAAAAAATGGTTTCAAGCAGTGCTCGGGATAATCCTAAAACAAAATCGAACTTTTTGTTGTGAAGATCACTTTGATGTAAGTATTTCATATTCATATTGTCATTAGTTACTTATAATAGCTGTAAACGCTGCACTGTTATGGAATTGCTATAACATTATGACGTCACAAGTATGGTGGCCAATCGTGGCGCGTTCACAGTCACGTGATTTTTTTATAAATTTTATCAATTTTTAGTCGCTTATAATTAATTGAAAAAAAATTTTTTTTTTCGTTTTTCAAATAACATATCAATAAAATTAATAATTAAGTTTTAAAATACATAAAAAAAATAAATATTTTTTTTTTTCAAATTCCCAATTACTATAAAAAGTTATATTCAAAAAAATTTAGAAAATTACTGAGTTTTTATTTTTTTTAAACTCTTACATCAAATAGGAAATAAACTCATTTGCATTGTTAACTATTTGCAAATAATATTATAGAAAATAAATAAAACTTGAAAAAAAACCTGTAAATAATCACTTCTCGCTTCAGGTTTGCCCTTCATATTCTTCCATTCTATCATAAATTGGATGCTGCTCATCGGAGGTGAAAAATCAATGGCATCAGTTTGCTTTAGTACATCGCCAATTCCATTTTTTGCTAAGTCTTTGATATCATTATTCTCCTTTGTGATTAGATCCTTTTCCAACTTTTGTGACTCTGGGCTATTAGCACCGTTCAGTTTTAGACTAGCATCATACTCAAAGTCACCTTTATTGCCAAATTTTCCATTGTCGTCTATGATGATAGATTCATCCGTTTTCTCAGTACCCCTGTCACATGTCACAATTTTCATTCTTGTAGGTGGTTTTGTTGGTTCCACTTGTCCGAGGGGGATTTCTTTTATTTGTATTGGCTTTAGGGCTTTCTGAAAATATTCATAAACAATAAAAAAACTGGCCTAGAATTATAGATTTTGATTCTTTTTGGAATTGCGACTTTTTTGAGTAAATTAAATACCTTAAAATAACCTAATAACACTATACTCAAAATAAACTGTATTAAATGACACCTCAATAATGTACTTATTCTAATTAATAACATAATATGCTCTGAAAAAGTCTACTACTTCTATATGTAAGGAGAGTTCCATAAATAGTGTTTCTATAAAAATGTAATTTGTAGCTGTAAAAGGTCAATTTGAAACATTTTATATAATTTAGAAACTAGATAGATCCGACATACAGAATGGTCAGCAAAATGGAATCATTAGGATCCACATAGACCCTTAAAATCCAAAGAATGTATGAAAATATTTGCATATTTATGTTTTTTGTTATTATTTAAAGAAAAACTTATATGAAATCTGTTTGACCTGACAAGTAGCATATAGGGCAACTATTATTTTTATATAAATTAGCAGACATATACAGTAAAAACTCGATTATCCGGACCTCAGTTATACGGATTCGCAATTATCCGGACTACCAACCGCGACCAATGTATTAAATACCTACAAGTCAAATTTGTGCAAGCATGAACATGGCAGAACAGACATTACTCCCGCCCTCGCCCCGCGGGATCGCTGCCCACGCATTTCGTTATTGTTTTAGTTAGTTAGCAATTGTTATTCTGTCTACACATTTAAAAATGTCAAAGCGTAAGAGAGTGGTGTTATTGCTTAAATACAAAATAAATATTATTGATTCATTAAAAACAACTCTCAAGTGGTTTGAAAAACAAACACAGAGTGATACTGTGAGTTTACTACGGCTGAAATGAATTTGTGGCATAGCAGGAATGAAGTGAAAAAGTGGCTTACGTTAAATGACAATTACCAAATATTTTAAACCAAATTAAACTTATTACATATTTTATTTCAGGTTTAACAAACGCAAATTACCAAATACATGTTAACCAATTATATGTACATACCTAAATATTAAATTTCATGATTAAGGCTGCAGTATTTTAGTACATATGTACAATCTATGTAATCTAAGAAAAATTCTAAAAAAACTATATTATTAAATATGATTGTTAAGTTCAAAACTGTATGCAGTTTTCACCTTAGATCTCAAATGTGGTGGTTTTTTGACAGGTACAATTACTGTGATGTCTTCACCGACACCATTCTTCCAATTCTCCAGAGGTGATGATGGCTTATGTGTGATAGGTTTCTCTTTGGCTGGATTTGGATCTTCTAGTTCTATTATCTTTGGTCGTGGATGCTCATTCTTCGCTTCTGATGTGGGCGTTGAAACCGGTGATGATTTTGATTTTGTCTAAAACAACAATCCAAAATTCAAGATTACTTGCATTGAAAAGATTTAAAAACAGGGATCTTATCCTAGATGAATTGAGATCAGTTAAGTTAATACTGATTATAATCAATTACAAAATATTTAAAAAGTCTGAATGCAAGGTTACAAATCAACTTTTTAACCTATCATTAAAACTAGACATCCTTTGAAAACTCCGATAAAGCTTCTAAATCATCCAAGTTTATTAGGATTTTTTTTGCTGCAAAATTAATTGGCATTTGATACTTTAGCCTGCCTATGAATTAAAAAATATACTAATTGATGCTAGCAACAAAAGTGCGAACCAATGTCACATTCTTTACAGAAAGATATACATACTCCTACAGATAAGTTAGGTAAGGAATTCCACAAAAGTAGAAATATCATATTGTTCGCTTTATAATCTACTAATTTAATTGTAATGAATATCAATATTTATATCAATTTTGCAGTTGTATTTTCATTATTACAGATTCTTGGGAAACAGAATTAAAACTTTATTACAATATGTGTCAAATTATTTTTTTATGCTTATGCTAGAAAAGTCTAGTATCAATAAAATAAGAACACACATTATAAAGTACATTCAATACTGACCCCTTTCGTGCCCATACGCGCTTTGATAGCTTGCAGCTGTTTGGCAGCGGCTGTATTTTTAGGTTCCAATTTTAATACTTCTGTGAGATCTGCCGAAGCACCCCTAAGAGATCCCAACTTCTCTCTAGCTGCAGCGCGACGTTGCAATGCTTTGACATAAGTCGGATCTAATTTTAAGGCTTGACTGCAATCAGCTTCAGCTAGGTGTAGGCTGAAATGATTTTAAATGGTTTGCATTAGTACTTAAAGCATATTTATGTTGCCATTAAAAAATCAATAAATGAACATTTTATATGTAGTAAAAATGACAAGTTCAAATGTATTGTATTAATGAGCCATATTGTACAATATGAAGAGATTTATAATATAAAAACTCTATGCATCTACTTCCACGAATTATTAATTATACATCGGAATCTCAATAACTCAAATGCCAAGGGAAGTGCAAAAAAATTCGAGTTAACGAGTTTTGGACTTAACAAGAACTTCGAGATATATATGACTTAAGTGCTGAAATTTCGACTTACGAAGTAAATTGTACACAAAAAAAAAAACAAACATAATGGAACAAACATAACGTTCACAGCTGTGTTACTTAGGAAGTTTCATGAATGTATTCATTCATTGCACGTGTACAAGACAAAAACAATACATTAGAAGCCCCGCACCCAAACATTCATTTTAGAAATATATTGCTATTATTTCGGGGAATTCCAAGTAAGACGTCATTATATTTTACCAACTACGACTTACGGAGTCTTCTTTTTGAAATTCGAGTTATGAAGTATAAATATGTATTATCAATACTTCGTAAGGAAATAACATTTTATTTGAGTAACAAAGTCTAAATAATTCGAGATACCGAGTATTTAGGGGTTCATCGGAAGGGAATAGCAATTTTTTTCGACATACTGAGGATTTTCACTTAACGAGGTTCGAGTTATTGAGATTCCACTGTATATGAATTAATTCTAATAAGTAAATAGCAAATTAAAATTTAAAAAGTAAAAATATATTATTCTAAATCATAGTATGAAATTTATAAATAAATAAATACAATTATAATTATCTATAAATGAACATCACCTTTCCTTCTTTAAATGACACAGAGCCCTGTTGGCATAATAAATAGCATCATCTTTGATGAGCTCGATAGCTCGGTTATAGCAAGAAATAGCATCATCCCATTTTTCTTGTTTTACAAAATTGTTGCCCTGGAACACAATTAATTTTGTAAATATTATAGTCATTTGGACAACTTTATTTATCACGGGAAAGAATTTAATTTAACCAACATGGCTTAATTTAGGCTAGAAAAAAAAAGAACAAGTTTACAGAAAAAAATAATTTTTGTAAATTTCTTAATGAAGGGACAAAAATCATAGCAATATTTTGCTATTTGCAATCAAAAGATGTTGCACTACTTGATTTAATTTTTATCAATAGGCCATTTTATAATAATATCATTAACATGTTATTGCATTATGGAATTCAAGTTTAATTATATTAATGAGAACTTTATATAAGAAATATGGAAAGAATTCAGATTAATGTGTAACTTTATAATATTATTTTTAGAATTAGAATGAAGAAATTAATAAATTAGATTATCTTTATTTATAAATTAATGATAAAAAGTACAATCAACCAACTGATGTAAACCTAGTAACAAACAACTCAATTAATTGTAATGTGGAATTGGGCAAATATTTGCAAACAATTCTTAGACTATTTATTGAATTAAATGACCTATCTAAAAAAAACCTTAACATTGCATCCATAGATCTTTTAAATGAAATGTTCTACACATTATTGAATGTATGTATGTATGTATACACTGTTAATAACATAAATATTTTTTTTAAATGATGGCTCATGAAAACAGACTACACAATACTACCAGCACTTCTAGTTTTTCTATTTAACTGTATGGAATACACTTAAATATGTATAGTTTGAGATATTTTTTGTAGTTACTTTCCCAATAATATTTCTTACAGGATGAAATAAATATAATATTATTAAATAAATATACTTTATTCAATTTCGTCATTTTATCACATATGCATATAGGCAAAGCAAAGGTTACCGATAATTATTTATAACGTTTACAAACAAATTAGATATGTGTTATCTATATGCTACAATAACATACAAAGTGAATGACATACAACATGGAAACATATGTAAATACTTTTAAATGTAATGTAAGTGATATGGTATGACAAAAAGGTATGAAGAAAAAAGGTTCAAGTACATCAAACACTCACTTAAAAAGGATACTATAGTAATCTAAAAATATTATTTTCAACTATTGAGATTGTATACGTAAATAGTGCTAATAAGACCCTATCACTAAGCCTACATCATCTCTTTGCCCGTGCATTGGTCCATTTGTCCATCTGTACATCCAAACATTCATATGTTTGTCTATCGATCATGCTTGAACTTGAGGATTCCATATAAAATTAATTGCCTGTGTAGATAGTCATTTTATCCAACAAGTCCCGATGACTCTTGTCTGTTTTCATTATTATAATAAAAACATACATTACCACAGCCTAGCCTGAAAAATCCCGCTTATGATATAAAAAGCTCTTAGTTTAATTTTCAGTTGATAATCACATACATAAATTGTCTGCATCTCTCAATACAGACGAAAACCAGTAAATTGTGAGATTATTAATTTGTCATTACAAACACTGTTAGAATTAGTGTTTGTAATTGTTGCTGAGCTGAGCTGAGGACACTAGCTGTCCCATCGGCTCAGCTCGCTTGGATAATTATCGTTTACTTTCTTTTATGAATAAAGAAGCGCCCATTAATTGTGATGCCACTATCACCACCTACAACTGCCAACAGTCACTCGCCATCAACTGCTGGGTGTTATTTTAAAGACAGAAATGCTTATTATGGTGCATCCTTAGAATCTTCTAGAATAGAATCTTCTATGCTATCATGGATTTTTGTAAGTCTTTTTAAGATCTATAATGATTTAATAAATTAATTTGATTTATCTCATATGATTTAACTAATGTAAGACATTTAAATGCCCTGAAAGCTTTTTCTTGATTCACCGTATTCATCACTGTTTATCTTGTATGTTACTTTATGTAACAAGGTTTATTCTACAATATAAACATAAACGAAAGAAAAATGTAAATTGGACATGGTTCTCATATAAAAAAGACAAACACATAAACAGACTAAGAAAAATGGAGTGTATAAGTTATTATAAACTCTTAAAATCACCCAATGTTTTTCGTATAATAATCAGTTTATGGGTTAGGTTAGGAGAAAAATAAATGTAATATATTAATCCACACACAGAAAATAAATCAATCACTTACTTTTTCTTTTTCATATTGAGCTTCTTCTCGTAACTTCTCTGATTTTACACCTTGACTATTTTTACCGTCTAGAGAAGATGGGCCAACGTCTTCCATATCTATATCCTCACAGGCCTTATCCTGAAATTCCGATTCAATATGGAGTAAGGTTAGTAAGTAAATTAATTTAACTCCAAACACGTTACAATCTATGGAAAATATTCCATTACAGTTTCATATCAGAAAAAGTAGTGAAATTATCAAATTTATGCTATACTTCCAAAAACTAGTGATATTGTCATTTACAAAATTTTAAAAACTATGCTTTCTTCAAAATTTTTTGTGTAAATATGTCATATTTTGTATTGCAATAAGAATTAACAATGAAAGCAAGTGTACCCAGTGACATTTTTTAAATAAAGATAAGAAAACTGTGGCCAGTAATCGATCATAATTGACATCCATATGTCTACTCAATCCATGTGTAATACAAGGATTCATATGCACATTGGTGCCAAATGACCGATGTGTTGCTTTTGAATCAAAAGGTATTAAATGATTGTATTGTTAATTACTGGCCAATTAGTTAACAATTATTTAACTTATGTCAGGTTAAATGTGATCATTCACTTGGGTTAACAAAACCCAAAGACTAAACTATGTGATTTATCATTGTGCACAGAATTTGTTAGGTATTATTTAGTCTCAAAGTTCATGTATTCCAAAAAAAAACTTAAACACGTAAATCTATTCAATCTAATGAATAATTGGAAATACCATGTGATAACAGATTATTATAATTGACAAAACATTTTTATTTGATTCCCATATATTTGTCACACTGCATATGACAAATCTTTATTTAAATGACATGTCAATTTAAAAATATTTTTAGATATACCAATATATGGATTATCCAGAGGTAAGGCTTGAATAAATACTTTAAACAATGTCTTTCAAGCCATACCAATTCGTTAACTCTAAATATCCAAACAAAAATAAACTGAGTATAGCAAAATGCTTTATTTAAATTGTCAATTATTTGAATATACAAAAGTAAAATAAGAGAAAATGAATAAATCCCTTCTTATAAAAAATGTTTTCTCAATAAAAGATTCTAAAACTATATTTGAATTATTTCTTTATAATTCCACAAAATATAGAAATTACCCAAAGGATTTGTATTTGTACCTATCATTTGTAACAATAAAAATTAAGCAAGTCATTTTAGATTTGCATTATCATTTTTGAATTCGACCTAAGTACATAAAACAAAATAAAAACACCTTAAACTCAGTTATGTAAAACTAGTACTTATTTAAAGAACAAAAAAAAAGGATTTATAACACTTACAGCATCAAATTTATCCCAGGCTTGATAATCAGCTGATGATATCCTTTTGTCTCTCTTAGTGATGGGTGCAACTGGCTTTCCTTTTTTAATTTTACTCCGCACAGGGGGCAGGTCCTAACCTCAAAATTGCGTATAATAATTAGTCCCCGTTGAGACAACATTGAAAATCTTTGTATAATACAAAACAATTATGAGAACGTAAAACAATTCTTTATCTAATATCTTGACTAAATAAATCAAAGAAATCATTTTTACAATGTCGAGTAGGTAGAAAGAAATTTAGTCTCGAAAGTGGGGATGTAATTAGCGAAAGAAAAATTTAAACCTGCTCAAATTGACCATTGAGCGCGGCTTCTTTACGCTTCATTTCTGACTCCCAATTCTGCAAATCACTCATATAACTTTGAAGACTATTAACATCGTCACGAACTTGTTTTTGAATAGCATACGCTTTTTCCATATTATTATTTATTTTAATTCTAGAATAACTATATTACCTTCAAAATTTGTTGAATTATTGATAAAACAAAAAACTTCAAACATTTTCACGTTGTCATGACAATCAAATGACGTTTTGGAAATTAAATTCTTAACAGGCCCATCCACAGTCAATCATGTCTGAACAAACCAAACTTAACGACTATTTTGTTCATTAATATTACAATAACGTTATTTTATGACTTTTCTAAATAATCCAGAAATACGCATAACATTATTTTATAGTTTAAAGGAGGAGTCATATGGATGACAACTAGAATTCATATCCAACTGTACTAATTACTAACTATACTGTATATTAAATTTCCCACGTTACATTTTACTTATATCCACATACTCGCTATCATTTTATTACAATGAATGTAAAGATGGTGGAGTGCCTAGTTCAAAAATATGGAATAGAAGAGCTAGTTGTATGAAAGTTTTAACTATTTAATTACATAATAAATAAAGTATTTATATCGGTAATATGCATATATCCTAGGGCCGTCTTAGGCTATATGAGGGCCCTTGAGAACACCGAATGTCCCACGAATAGCTTTCATTTAGTACATATGTGCTTACGACTTTCTATATATACTAACTGAACTCTGTCAAGTTTAGCACTAATTGTTTGTGTTGATAAAAAATCATGAAAATCCCATAATTGCTTCGACCTCTTTCCAAGCCCTTCAAAAATCTACAATTCTTAATACATACTTCCGTAAATTGGGCGAAATAAAATTAATAAGGAATTTGGTTTACATAATTTCAACTGCTTGCTGTATCAATCAATTTACTTAGATGTATTCAAGTCTACAAGTGATAAACATATTAACATTTGCCTATGTATTTGCGTAAGACCAATTCATTAATTTCCAAAGTTTATTATGCCAGTAAGGCCATAACCTAACACTTCATAAACCATGTAGTATGAGTATTAAAAAGAATCAAAATGAGCAATAATGAACTTATGAAAAAAAATAAACTTTTTTATTCAAAAAGAAAACAATAAAAAAGTCTTCTATCTTAAGACTTACATTAATTAGCTTGTTTTAATATTATTGTGTACATACGTTTCAATTTTAAGATCAGCTCAATACGTTCAGCACTCATACTACAAGTCTAATTGTGTATACAGTGCTTTAAACTTGTATCGAAGAAATTGCAGTGTATTTTTTTTTAGAGGATTTTGGATTGGAACATTGGAACGTAATTATAGGCTTTATTTACGTTTGCTTTTCCTTTTTTAAAACAGGTAATAATATTTTCATTGGTATAATATTTGAGATGAGTTCAAATAATTCATACTACTTGAATAATATTGTGTAAAATGATTCCATGATATATTTTACAATGTCTGTCGGCCTGCAGCTATATTTCGCTAGAGTAAATAAAAATAAAACTCTTTCGCATTTTAAGTATCGACATAATACCATATTTTTCCGTCATATTTGGGGAAAATTCAAACAGCACATTACACAAAAAATTAATACGTGAATTGCAGAGATGATAGTCAGATGGAAGAAACAGTAAGTGGCCAATCTGTTAAATATCACGATTTACATTTACTATTTGCATTACATTTACTTCTTTTTTTCATGTGACGCGCCAAAAAAAAATTATTTCGTAAACGTAAATTTATGTAAATGATACCAAATTTATACAATCGTGTTCACTATTCGCCTCGTCACTTGAAGAAACATTTGACGATACATTCGTGTTTCAGTGCCATCGTGGGCTACCGTTCGTAGAATTTATTCGCAGGAGGGAATTTTAAGCTCGCACACAAACATAAAGAACGTGAAAATGGTGGCGTGCGGCTACATCTGTCGAATCCTTAGTTATTTAAATGTTTATATCTATTGCAATATAAATTAAAAATTTAACATAAGTTGCAATATAAACATCAAAATAATTATGTACTTATATGTTTTTATAACTTCCCTAAAACACAAAAATAATTAATGAACCTGTTCTCTCTGTGTACCCCGAAAAAGTATGGATCTATCTTTGCTATAAAATACAATATTTAAGCGATAAAACATGAGGCGTTTAAGAAACAAAATCTTCATTTTATAATTGTAGAAGAAAAGGTACTCACGATTTTATTCTCAAATATAATATCTAGTGTGTTACAAATATGGCTTATATTCGAGCTTTTTCGTGTTAGGCATAGAGGACAGGTTAAACTATATTAATTAGTTAACTATACCAACCAAATCCCTCTCATAATTTTGTACCGTACAATTCATAACCAAGTTATTTTTATTTTTCCCACTAAAAAAATTTGTATGTCAACAAATTCAATCAACGACGTATTACAAAAAAAATGTCCAAGTTTTGTCCATGGTTATCAATCTATCTTTCTATAAATTTAAATCAATTGTATTTTTAGAGTTGAGGTCAAAAATGAAAAATATTCGATTCTATCATTAGTTCTTGCTTTATCAGTTAAACTTGTGTATTTATGTTTCGTCATTTTTATGAAGAAATAAAAAAAACACTCATAAGTTATCACTAATTATTAAAGACATGTTCAATTTTGCTTTTCTTTAATTCGTTTGAATCTTAAAGCTTAGAAAGAGTGCAATAATTTTTAGTCGAGTCTGCCATAGACAACACAAAATAGAGAATAGTGTAAGTTTAGTTTACTGATTTATCGGTATTTATTTATTATTTATTTACTTATTATATTCTGATAATATCGACATCGACATCGATACTAATAATCCAGTTTATAGTAAATTAGTTTCAAAATATTTTTTCAACGTCGTTTAGTTTTTTTGGTTTATATCAGCTCTGTGTAAAGATTAACAAAACAACAAACCTACGAACTTATCAATCAAACTTGTAAAGAAAGTTTCATCTCGTTTCATACAGAAAGTTGTACAAAATGATCTGCACAATGATCCTTTTTATATGGTTCGTAGTGCGAACCTTTAAAAAAGTCTTTAGACTAGTTGTATTTTTAGTTATCGTCTACAATTTTGGATGTCACTGTATCTAAGATTTTAAATAATTTTCTTAAAGGAATCTATATGAAATTAATACAAATAATATCCCATGTAAATGTGGGACTGGGGTTATAACATTACCATAGCTTTCGTATGGGGTATGGGCAATCCAAGTTTTTACGATTTGAATATAGGTCCCTTGTAGAAATTGTTTAAAAAGCAACGTAAGACTACTATTGAATTTATTAAAATATTTGATTTAGGATCCTGGATAAAAAAAAAATTGTGTGGTTTTATGAAACCACGGTAAAAGTGAAACTTTTTTTCATATCGTAGACATTAAACTAATAATTTTTAGAATAATATTCCATTAAGGGTATTGAAATCGCATCATCAATTTTAATTTTATTTTTGGAAAATTGGAATGATAATGGAAAATGATAAAAGTAGATTAGTTTTTTCAAGTAATCTTTTTATTCAGTACTGGTACTATACATATTGGTACTATTACACTATACTGAACACAATACTCGCTTATTTTCAACGTAGTATAGGTAACTCCGCCCATCCACACAGATTGAATACTCTATAGTCTATACACTACACGGTCAGCTGATACGAACTATAGGCGCCGCCATATTGGCCTCGACTGCTCTAACGAGCAGTGGAAGGAAGCGCTTTTTTTTCACTTTACCCCTATTATGCGGCCGACCGTCACGCGACATGCAAACGCAGACGAAAAAGTTTGAGACGATGTAATAAAAGTTTCACTTTAATAAAACACAACAGTAACATGAACGTCATAAGAATACTTGTTTCCTCTCAAAGGTTACATGTATAAACAAGCGCCACCGTCAACGGTCCATCAGTTTCCCGCGCTTTTTCGCAGTGCGACGGGGCGCCACATATTTTCATTTTTCGCATAGTTTGAATTAGGACTCTATCGTTGTTAGACATTTTAGGAATGTAGATAAAATTTGCTAACTGGCAGGAAAGAAAACTAATTGAAAAAGGTATCCAGTAATAAACAATGACATATTAAATTTAAGAGAGCTGTTCCTTCCAAGACTTTGCTCAAATACAAAGAAATAAACCATATTTTTGTTCGTATTTGTATTTTCTCTATTCCTTAATAACTATTTTACAATAACATGTAATAAAAAATCAACACTCCATACATATTTTCTTCAAGAAACGCATAGAAACGCATGTGCACGCGAAGCAACCACGAACGAGTATGTAGAATACACAGGCCAGTAATGCCACAGCACTTCAAACACAGAGTACGAAATTAGCTTGATTGATAAAGTGACAAATCGTCAAAGTAAACCGACCATAAGCAATGTAAATTTTAAATAAAAGAGGGTCGGCGTTCAGACCCCGGCGGCCGGGTGCTGACCGTTATGGGTGCCCCCGCCGAACGGTGGCTGACTAATTGTTTAAATATGATTAAGTAGTCATTATAAAAGAAAGTATCGAGGTAATCTTTAGATAAAAGTACATCACATTCTTACTAGGCACGATTAGACCTAGGTAAATCAGAAATATAACTCAACCAAAAATCTTGCCCTAGTCATAAGATTGTCACTCACTTAACATTAAATTACTTTTTAATTTAGTCAAGGTATCCTTTTCGACCTTTGCACCGAGTACAGTTGCTTTTTTGGTCTCTCTACTGTTCGGATATTCTGCTTACAGGAAAAACAAGACAGCGTATACGAATAAATAATGTTCCTTCTATGCTATAGTACTTGTTCATAGGTTTGAACCTTTATCGTTTGTCCAATCAAAAGTGCCTCTGAGTTATGCTCCTTACATTTTTATAATTATTTAAGGCATATATGTTGAAAATTATATTTTTTTAGGAAAAACGACTGATGGGTTCCTTAATTTCATTGTCTGTCCAAACATTCCTAGCAAGATTTAACAAATGACAATTAATCCTTCCTTTGTAAAAGTGTGCCTATTTTTTTAAGATCGAGCTTGTAATCGTCGCTATTCGGCTAATACGTGCCGAAGCGTCTACAAGTTTCGAAAACAAGAAAAAAAGAGTCGCATTTATCAACTAACTTTCGAGGGTGAATGGCGTGACTGGAACTAGCTTCATCGTGTAAGGGGAAAAGAAGAAATAGACTAGAAAGATTTGTTTTGGACTATGATGAAGGAAACAAGAGTCTCAGTCATTTGTGGCGTACCGGGGCGGGTAAGATGGGGGGGGGTTTAAGGGAAATTGTATCTACTATATTGTACGAGTGAAGCGAATCTGACTTGCTCCCGTAGGCCAGAAGCGCTGAGTACGCCGCTGAAAGTCTCAGCAAGGTCTCAGCAATCAAATAGTGAAAGAATAGGGAAATTTGTATACTGTTCTTCTGATTTTGGCTTTTATATTAATATTATTAAACGAAATGAAAAACCGTTTGATTGGTTTATTCCCCTATATAAGTTTTTAAGATGGAAGTTATGTGACATGTAAGGTCTACAAGTATGTTACTAGAAGCAGTGGAAAGAGAACGAATATAAAATTTAAATAAATATATGTCACATAATTTACAAATACACTCTAACCAGCTAATCTCCTACTATACTGCTAATTTTTTTAAGTTAGTCATAGAAGCTAGTATTTGCGTTCTTCACTACAAATAAAACAATACATATTTCAAAGTTTAAAAATGCTATTAAATTATCAAATAAGGTAATAAATTTCGTATTTGAGGTCTTTATTACAAATAAAGATGTGTGTGTTTTAACTGTATCAAAAATTAAACCCCTTAAGCGGTCAAAGTTTTTATGAGTATTTCATTACTTTTGATGCAAGAACAGGTAAATGGTCGCTTTTATTTTTGCCCTGAAAGTATACTATAGTTAGCCCCAACTTCTACCCACCCCAATCTTTTTTCAAAGAAATTCGAACAAGAAAGTATCATACTGATTCGGGAAGGGACGGAACGGAAGGGAAGGGAAGAAACGGGATTTTTAATCGTCTTTGCAAACAGATTAAACTGGAACATGGGTAGCGATAACTTTATTGAAAAGTTGTCTTTCTTCATCTATTTTAAGATCCAATTTCAAAGGGGGTTTGACATAGTATTTATGTCTTTTTAGAATCACATTTCGTTTTGAAAAGTTCTCCAAACATATTGAAAATTAAAACGTATATTAACGCCTGGACGTCCATCGATTCATTTAGTCAATGAAATACAACTGTTTGCTTCTTTTTTGTTACAGACTAAAAAATTCTTTTGTTGAGTACTGTTTTTTAACAGAAAAATTGTGTTTTGAACAATGAATCTTGTACTATCCAATGATTTAATACATAACAAAATTAAATAAGATTTTACACATATTTTTCTCGATCTATGCTATTTATATCAGAAAATCAATACGTAAATATCATCATTATCACATTTAGGTAATATTAGATACATTTGTCTTTTAATTTTTCTTCATCCTTTATATTTTGATACTTAATACGCTGGACATTTTACAAAACTTTGAGTAGAAATAGGATTGGTGGCATTTTATTTATTTATTTATTTTTTCTTAAATGATTATTTTTTTGTATTTGCGAAAAGGAACAGATAATACTTATCAGATAATAATACTAATTATCGAAACAATAATAATATAATCCAAAACGCATTCACGTTTAGGTAGAAATTAAGCAAAAAAGGTAGTAAAAATCACAGTGTGACATGAATACATAACATTTTCGTTGCGTAGTTTTTGCTCATAGGAGACCTGTAGCAAATTCATTTATTTTGTTTAATAAGGTTTTGTTATGTTTCAATTTTAATTACACTATTTATTTTCTATATAATAAAAACAATTTTTTACATCAAAATATAGTATGTTAAGCACTAAAAAAATGTATCATAAAATTTACTATTAGATCAGTATTACCCAAAGTGGTCCAGGTGGACCCTAGTGGACCAAGGGAAACTCGACGGAGGTCTACGTTGGGCGTAATAAAAATGGGGGTCCACAATTGTAAGCGGGGGTGCATGAAAATTAATTTGGTTTTGATAGTGAAGAACTAAAATGTTGATTTGACTTCTCTTGTGAATATAAGCAGATAATATTTTAAGAAGCTCAGCGACTGTTACTTGTAAAAACTTGCATATTCCATATTCAGTACAACGCGTCGAGACTTGTCGTTGCCGCGCCGGCCGCCGTCCTGTCCGCAATGCTTGTTCAGACGTGCAAATTAATACGACTTGTGGTGTATGTGCTTGCAATCTTACATGAACGTGTTTGATTCTTCACCAATATAAATACAAATGTCAAGGCTAATCGTTACTCATTTGTTTCTGGAATTTCATAAAGAAAAGTGAATCGATATTAGTGTTGGCCAGTGACTGAATTTGTTTCCAGACTTTGGAAAAGAAAAGTAAAGTGAATCGATATTAGTGATTGCCAGTGTCGGAAAAGTAAGTACCTACCTGCCTATTTGGTATATGCATATAGTTTTAAGCCGAGAAAGATTGAACTTATCCTCCCTACTTTATTTTTATTACCTAACTAATTCGTTTAATTATTGCGGAGTTTTGATGTCAAAATATTGTTTAAAAGTTTCTATAGAATTTACAGAAATATATTAAAATATAATAAATGAAATAATAATTTTATATTACATTAAAATAGTTCAGCCGTTTTCATAAAACTCTATTATGGATCTTAGCGATTTATTGCTTTATATTTATAATAATTGATTAATCATATTATGTCAAAATAGCCATATCCTGTTAAGTTCGAGTCGCCTTAAGATTACTAAAACAAAGTTTTTTTTTATTTATATACAGGTAGGTAATTGATACAAAACATGGCCGAATCTAAAAAGACAAGACAAAAAGACAGCCGAATCGTCAGTACAGTGTTGAATATTTAAAATTTGATTTTCTTCCATCAAAGGCAGACAAACGATTGCCCACATGCCTTTTATGCAACAAATGAGCAATGACTCTATGAAACCATCAAAGCTGGAAGATCATCTAAGAAGGTGTCATCTTGATAAAATAGGTAATGATTTGAAATATTTCCAAACATTATAGGAAAAATATGAAAAGAGACCCACCGTGCACAGTATGTTCTCTTCGACATCTTAAAGCAACGATGATGACTTGAGGGCATCTTTCAATATCTCATTATTTATAGCAAAATCTGGAAAATCGCACACCATTGGAGAACAGTTAATTTTACTTGCCGTTGAAGAGGTTTTAAAAACTGTTCTGCACAAATCTTTATTAGACATACTCAAAAGAATTCCTTTGTGTAACAACACTGTACAAAGACGTATTGATGTAATGAGCTTTGATGTTGAAAGTTTCTTGCATTATTATCTACGAATAACTCATTTTTCTATTTAACTGGACGAGTCTACTTTAACTGGCAATGAAGCATTATTATTGGCATATGTTCGATTTGTTATGGGCGAAGAAATTCATGAAGAGCACCTATTCGCGAAAACTTTGAAGACGGACACTAAAGGTGAATCAATATTTAATTTTTTGAGTGCTTTTTTTTTAAGGAAAAATCGATTCCATTCATAAACATCATTTCGGTGGCAACAGATGGGAGTTCCTGTCATGGTCAGGCGATATCGTGGGTTTGTAAGCCATCTTAAAAGAATTATACCAGAGGTAATTGCGATTCACTGAGTTATGCACCAATAACATCTAGTAGCGAAAAAATTGAGTTATAGATTGCACCAATCGCTTCAATTTGTGATTAATGCAGTTAAGAAAATAAGAAGCAATGCATTGAATATGCGTTTATTTGCACAATTGTGCGATGAAAATGATGAAGACCTCCAACGATTGCTGTTGCATACTGAAGTACGCTGGTTGTCGAAAGATGTATGTTTCTCAAGATTTTATTTACTTTTTGACTCAGTGTTAGAGTTTTTGGAAAGTAAAGATTCCGGTTTAAAAAAAAAACTTGATCAAATTTTAAATTAGACATTGCGTATATCACAGATTTGTTCAAAAAATTTAATGACCTCAACTTACAATTACAAGGGGACGACCCAATTGAATAAAAACAAAAAGTGCAATTTCAGCTTTTTTTGATAGATTGAAAGATATGAAGGAAAATATTGGTCGGCGTGAATTTTCAGTTTTCAAACTTGTCACAGGTAGAATGCCTCGATGAAGATATTCAGACATACGTTCAACATTTGATTGCCCTGCATGATGATTTTAAAGTCAAATTTGAAGATATTCTGTCGATGGAAATACCACCATGGATCATAAATCCATTTGATGAAACGGAAGTGGAGAATGTGATATTACAAGAGGAGCTACTCGAGCTTAGCACTAACGAGGAGCTGAAAGTGACATTTAAAAGAGGGTATCAAAAATTTTGGCTACAGGCAGAAATACCCGAAAAATATCGTGGACTGTGGGGAACTGTGCAAAAGCTTCTGATAGCATTTCCCTCCTCATATCTCGTCGAAAAAAGTTTTAGGGCCGTTACAAACTTATTAACAAAAAAAGGAGCAGATTAAATATCACAGAAAGGGGAGATTTACGGTTATTCCTTAAAAAACTCAAGCTAAATATTGATAATTTGCTGTCACTCCATCTCAATATTATTATGTTCAACTATGAGTTGCTGGAAGTTGATAATTTTATGACGACAATGGTAAAGAACTACAGAAAAAATGAGTAAAAGGAAAATGTGAATCAAATCCAATGAACCACTTAGAATAAAGTTGCGCCACTTTTTTTCAGTTCTGTACAAATTCGCTACTGAAAATACACGTATGCTTTCTCTTTGAAGTTATGCTTCTTTTGGTGAGTTAGGAAAAATTGATGAGATGTATCGTAAATGATGAGTTACGATACGCGTGTACGCCAGCATTTAAATGAACACCACGAAGTTGGTTGGTAAATGTATCTCTAGAGTTGCAGAAAAGAATATCAACAAAATAAAAGTAAGAACATTTGCCACGTATGTATTCACATCACCTAATATTACACCTATAATATTTTTTATGTTATAAAATTTTTAAGTGCCTTTATAAATTTGAGCTCGTATTATTTTCATTTGTTAACATTACAAATTATTATTATTACATTATTAATTAATAAACAGTTTTTTCTGATTACTTTTGGTATTGTAATTTATCCTCTATACACATATATGTATAAAAAAATAATTAGTAACACTTATTTTCACAAACGTAGAATACTGGTACGTGATATGAAATTTTTAGAGTTATTTTTGTTTTTTACTCCAATAAGTAGAACTTCTTACGTACCTACATAGCTAAGTGCACACATACACACACACACACACACAGCTTTTTATTCTCCTTTTATTCATAAAGCAACATAAATTATTTAGAACAATATTTATTCATTTTACGTATTCATTACACAAAATAATGAGTTTATACGATTTATTGTAACAATATATGGTAATACATTCTTTATTATGTATTCCAAATTCTACCTTTTCAAGTTAGATTCTTACATAGCTTTAGATAAATGATTTTAACAAACAGCCAAATTATCTAGTAACCGGACAAACTCTGCGATCAAAAAATCATTTAACTTAGGGTATCCCAATTCGACCCGCCGCCTTTAAACAAGTGTCATATCAGAATGAGCGAGTGTGTGCGGATATCGAGTAATCCGATAAATAAGAATTTGAACAACCACCTGTGGTCTTCTCGACCGATTTCATAACTTCACGAAACGCCGAACACAGCGTGACCTTGTAGACGCTGACCCGATGCGTCGATCAAGCTTTTATTGGACGGCGTTTGCTTTTTAAGTTGTCGAAGTGGCGGGCTTAAGTATCTTACTTTCACTAATGCCTGACCTTGACTTTGCCTTTACTATAATCATAATATTAATAATAAAAGGAAGATTTTGGTCTGATATAGCGCTAAATATTGTTTGTGCTTTGTTTCATAGATGAGTATGCCGGCTTATATGATATTTCTAAATAAGATGAAGCTTTATTATCTATACATTAAATATGTGTTTGTCAATTTTTCGCTTCGATTCGGCCAAAATGTAAAAATGTTGATCAACCATATGGTAATGAAGCAATAATTTTTTTTCCATAGAAACAAAATAAAAGATTTTCAATCACCAATCAAATACTTTTGTATAAATTCATAATTAAATGTAGTTAAATACTCATGTAAAATATTTTTACATTGTGCAATTTTTGAATTAACAAAAAATAAACATTTTGGTCTCTGAATATCTTTCTTATTAAGAATTCATTTGATTGTCATACATTTCTTTCATATGATCTTTCTTAAAAAAAAAAAGAAATTAATGATTGCTTTAAACGAAGATTTTATTTTAAACATAAGATATGTTATAATTTGTATTACACATTTAACTTCTCAACAGTTAGGTATAAACATATATGCAAAAATGTAAATACATGTTTATAGATCCCTATTGTTTTGGGGCTTAAGTTTTGTATGTCCAAATAATTTAACATACCAGAATTCCATATGATATGCTTAACAGACGCTGCTATATGACCGCGTGTTTTTCTCTTTTCCTATTTTAGCAAGAGATGTTGAGACTATATAAAATTCTGTTTGTTTTATAATATATTTTTTAACAGATACATTTTTTGTTAGTAACGGTAGTTCAGATTAAAATTTTAAAAGAAATTGTAATTGATAATTATCAGCGTCTGATTTGAATATTTTTGTTTTTCATAAACTATTTATTTACTATAAGTTTTGAATAATCGAATTATTATCCAGCTATTCAGCGTAGAGAGGATGATTTATTTCTGGAAAATAAAACTTGAAGATCTTAAAACATTATTTTATCCTTTTATTGACTCTTAAAATATTCTAATTAGCTCAAAATTATACTTCAACTACTTCCGCGTAACCACAACCTAATCAAACGCTAACAATAAATAGGTACGATTTATATTAATTTAATTCTAATCAAGTATAATATTAACAAAGAGATAAATCAACACAGACAAATCGCGTTTGCGTTGATTGATTGTCCATCATTTGTTTAAATTATGCTTCTCTGAGGCTTTGTATTCAACACCACGATCTAATCAACAGTTTCACTGTGCAGATCCATGGTATGGTAGCGCGTACGTCTAAGGCGGTACTTATGTTAAGTTACGAAGAAATTTCTACTAATATTGTAGACGGGAAAGTTTGTGAGGACTTATGGATGTTTGTAACTATTTCACGCATAGACTACTGAACGAATTTTGATGATACTTTATAGCATTATAACTTATACGTCAGAATAAAATATGGGCTTTATTTTATAATATATTAGCGTTTATCCTTGACTTCGTCCGCGAATTCATACTATTGAACTGAATTACTAGATATATTTTAAAAATTCTTTGTCTTATAGTAAGCTACACCGTCTCCAAGTAATATTGCTCATATTTTATTTTGATACTAACATTTTCTCCGGATTCACACAAGGCGGAGCTATAGCGGTAGTATAGGATTTTTTTTGGATGCAACGGAACGGGGCGCAGAATCGAAAACCAGATCGGAACCAAACAGAGACGAAATCGGAATCGAAATTGATATTGGGATCGGGAACGAATGCTAGATTGGTTGATATAAATCAGAAATAATACTTTCTATCAGTGAATTACACTGAAAATAAAAAAAAACTCATTGCTAAAGTAAACGTAAGATTTGACAGATAGGGTCTGGAAAATCGGTCTAAACTTATAGTAAACATTTACGGGTTGCATCTTTTCTATTTATGCAACTAACCAAAAAAGGTTTTTATGCATGCGGGCAAAGCCATAGACGAAAACCTAGTAAAGAAATAAAAGAAAAATGTATTTCATTGTTGTTACTACCAAATAAAAATTAGGAAACTAATCTATAATCTGTATCAGCTATGATTAACTTGTAAACAGTTCTCTACGTTTAGATATATTTTAGAGTTTTATGGTAAAGCAATTATTTAAGTGTAAATAATGCTCTTATAGTAACACTGTTTTAGAAAATAAATTTTCATTAAATATAGTTTATTTTGTACATTTCGAAAGCTGGTATATGGTTTCGATCACAATGTGTAAAAGGCAAAAAAAAATTTGCTAGTTAAATAAGTATGTCATTTATCTATTAAGGTTTGCTTTTGATTGGCCATACCAATAGATAGTTTTAATATAGTATCAGTGGCAGTTACGAACCAACAATTTATTCTATCATAGACCCAAAGCTGATAACACCTAATATACCAAAACTTGTGTGTATTTTGTTTTCGTATTCTTTGTATGCATAAAATATTATTCACATTGCCATGAAAATTTATTAACAGGTTTTTTACAAAAAAGTTATTTATTACTTACCCCTAGTTTCATTGGCGTAATTGTAGTGTCAAACCGAACTGGATTCTAAAAATTCTTTCACTAATGGAAAGGTGAACTTTCTCTTAGTAAAATAGAGTACTAAATTTGGCCTCGACTTCGGTTAATGTAATGTTGTCAGTACTAACTCAACTATGTTAGGCAAATACTGATTTATCGCTAGGGAACTTGTCACGTGTAGAAATATGGTCTTGTACAAAAAAGATGAAAATAAAGTTATAGGTGAGTATATGAGCACTTTATTTTATCCTTTGAATCATCCTTCGGATATCAAGGATCAGATATGATGATGTGATGAAACTTGACATCACAGTAGGATAAGGTGATGTTAGGTATTCTATTGAATGCTACATAGAATCTGATATAGGTGCTAGGTATATATACAATTTCGACTAGCGTCTATGTATCCAAACAGTGATGCAAGCTCCAGTGTTTTATCCACAGGAAAAGAGTAGAAAACTTAAAATTACACAACCTACATGCTCCTCCAATGTAGATGTGGTAGAAGCGCCAAAGGCTTTCATAATATTATCTAAAGAAAAATGCGTATCTTCTTACCCGTTCAAGCAGGGTCTTTCACTAATAAGCAGTATGAAAATAGTAGTAGATCCACTACAGCATCCTTCTTTTGTATATTTTAGAAAAACTATATTACCAACAAGAGATTATTTTACTCAAGAGAGTAAAAATACCTAGGAGGATAAAAGGAGGATCAAACGATATTTAAGAAGATTGAAAATATACGATTTTTTTTTTGTTACACAATTCGATCCGAATTGAACTATAAATGCTAGAATATTGTTTCGGTTTTAATTGATAAGACTTATAAACTATCTCATTTTGCTACCCCCTATTCAGATGTCATTGACTTACCGATTTATGAGAGAAATTAAAATTTTATAATCACCGATATCGATTTTTACGTGTTATAATACTTTTATTTTATGTTTTGTATGAACGTATTTAAACAGAATAACGGACGGAATTCGAATCTGTTCTGGATAAACATAAAACTTAAGTATTTTATGATGTACCACTTCGATTATTATCCCTGTTAGGATGTCAATTAAAGCACTCTGCATAGAAGCTGAATCATGAAATATCTTGTAATAAAATTTAATTACAGCATTAAAAGGTTAATGAACGAATTGCATTCCTCAACTGAAAATTATCGCGGCCTGTCTATAAAATTTTACAACTAGAATAAGTTGCATTTTCAAGGCGACAACCATAAATAGCTTAATAAAGTTTTTTTTTTTTTTTTGGTAGCGATGATCACAAAATGGCTTGTTGCCATTTGTCGTGACATAATTTGCATTGAACACGAGGTGATATCATTTTTAATACTTGAGATGTGTTATGGTAAGCGTCAAAACAAGCCTCGTAAGGACGGCAACACAATATATGATCATTGTATTGTCACGTGTCAATCATTATCGATGATTTCGATTTTAGTATTTCATAATTATATAACTTCAATAATAAGAAAAAAATTTAGAAATAGCCTCTCGGTGCTTATGATGTTTGTGTTTTGTCTATGATAATAATTAATTAATTTGTTGAAGGGAATTGAGCTCTCAAAGAATAAATTTGAAATTTTGTTAACTGTTTCGTTGCATTATTGCAACTCCTTCAAATGCCACACATGATTATATAACAACAAACAAATAATAATATATACAGACAATAACTACAAATGCTCATATAACAATTTTAGGCTGTAAATTTTTCACTAAATATACATATTTAAAATCCCTTACAATGCACATATCCGGAAATTAATTATATGATTAGTTTTACTCGTGTAAAGTAGCTCCAAACATAATAAACTAACTTAACAAATAGCTAGAATGAAGAGAGTATATAGGGAACTTCGGACAAAGAAAATGCCCCGGACAAAGTCAACGCACCCCATCATTTTCTAATTATTCTTTGACCACTTCACTGAAACGATATTGTCTTTTTCCTTTTCCGTACGAGGTGTGCTTGGTTCCTATAATTAAATAATGCATTTTGATATTTCTATTAAGACGTGGCGGCGACTTGGTGCGGCGACGGTGGTGTTTCCACGTTCTTTTAATTACATTTTCTACGGGAAAACGAGCATGTGAGTCACCAGAGAGTAGGTGGTCACCGATGCCCATGGACACTCGCAACCTATGAGCAGTTGTGATGCACTGGTGACTACCAATGCGTTACCGGTCTTTTGGGTCTGATGGCGGGGGAATACACCGATTGAGAGAGGAATGTGGTGATGAAGGTACTAGTGGGCCACCGGAACTCTCACTCGCTGGAAACAATGCAACAGCAGACGCTGTTACATCATATCTGTATTTTATCTTAGAATGAGTGTGGTGTCTCATCAGTCCAACCATACTATTTTTGTGCTACAGCCAAATTGTCCACAGCATAGCTATATCACATGTATACTTGTAAGTATAACTAATTTATGTAATATAAAAAACTATATGTTTGTTGGAGCGACCAGTATTTTAACTATATTTTAAGCCATAGCACGTGTCTCGTCTGAAAGAAAAGTAAAAAACCATAATTCTTATCAAGACTGCGAGTTGGCGTTTGAGAACTGCACTGTCCAACACATTCATAACGTAAAAGTATATTTTTGAAGGTTAAATCATCAAAACACATTCAATTCAAATCTTTCACGTACTTTTGTTAACCAAAACGCAAATGTAGATTGTGCTTATGTTTATGTAATGACAGTACGAGATGAAACAAGCGGAAGTAAATAGAAGAAAACTTCTGGTAACATTGAAAAGCGATCGAAATCGGATCACGAGCTTAAAGCTACACAAGGTTCCGTAATAACGTTAATCGTGACCCAGAACTGTACGTATGTGCGCGTGAGACCATCTACTAGGTGCTTAATTATCGTGTGTGATGATATTATTGATCTATAGTTCTGATACCTAAATGTATTTCGAAATATGTGTGAATAGAGTAGCATTTAAATCTTCGTTGATGATTTTTAGTTAAAGATCATAATTAAATTTATTTGTTCATAAATCACATTTTGGAAAAACATTACTGTCTTGAATGTTGTATTTGATGTGGCGTAACGTTTTACGTACATTTGGTTTATAATAATAATAATAATAAAACCTAACATTTTGGAGCAACAAAAAATTCCAAAGCAGCTTTCATAGAAATAGTTCGGTTAATTTTCAAGCCAACTTATTTGAATTATATTAAGTAAAAAGGTTGTTTTAAATCTTCGTTACTTTAATCACATTCTACTCAATTCTTTGTTTTCTATTCAATTCTTTAATTTATGAAGTTCACGTGGATATAAATGACATAAAATGAAATAAATGTATTTCATTCCTTATTTATTAATACAATATTAATTTATCTTTTTATACTTCACGATGTTATATTTCTAGGGCTTGAATTAATGCAAGATGTAATTCGTGGAGCAAAGCTTCGATAAATTTATGATGGCTTAAAAATTTAGGTCCATTAATCCAAAATTATTTTGCTGTTCTCTTACAAAGGTGTGTTTCAAATTATCATTTGAAATAATTACCTGTCAACTGTTAAAATTAAAAACTACATACGTCAAAATATGATGAAGTAACTTTACAATTGGCTGTTAACTAAGTTAGGTTTAAAGATATGTATATATACTATATGTATATGACATTAAATTAATGTCACATATATATAGTATATATATATGACATTAAATTAATGTCACAAACATCATTATTTCTAAGATTACCGATATATTGACATGTTTAGTTTTTAACTTTAACAGCTGTTAACTATCGCAAATGAGAGTTTGAAACACACCCCTTTAAGACTAATTGTCATTAAAACAGTAAGGTGCTACAACTGTGGAGCTAAGTTTCACAAAACTGAGATGCTACAATTTTAGTTCTAAAATTCGCCCGAATCGCTGATGCTGCGTGTATGTTCTTAGACATAAGACAATAAAAGAATAGTATTTAAAAACTATGCCACCAGATTTATTACACAATAAATATGATAAGTCGATGACTAAAATCAATAACAAATAGAATGCTACAATTATGGAGGTAAATAGGAATGGCACGAATAAGTGTAGTCTAATTAAGAAGTGCTAATTAAATATATATATATATATATATATATATATATATATATATATATATATATATATATATATATATATATATATACATTTTATGTATTTTCTACGTCTATATTGTCTTTGACCCTCTTCTCGCTACTGTATTGTATATATTTATATATGTATATATACATTTTACAAAGTAAAAAATAACTGTGCTTTATTTTCTATGTAATACTTAGATATTTAAATGGATATTGCTAGCGCTAGCAATAGGGCTTAGGATTTGAGCTACAAGAATATTAAAAAAAAAAACAATACAGTAGCGAGAAGAGGGTCAAAGACAATATAGACGTAGAAAAAAAAAACTGCGATCCGCTTACGATGCGGTTCAATAGAGTCGCTAAAGACTTATAATGAACATAATATGTATTTTTTTTAGGGTTATTCAAGTACGTAATTAATTTTATTATGTTTCGACCTAACCGGACTCTTACAACGATCACGGCTAAATTGAGATAATCTCTGTACAGGTAAATGTGTACGTACGAAAAAAAAATCATACGTGTTCAGATGATATCATCCCAAATCCGCGTGCTTTAAAACATGCTAATTCGTGTAAAAAGATACACCTACTTGCACGCACTTCACGTGTTTCAAAAAAAAAATCACGTAAGCAGAATGGGTTCTGTAGATTACATCTTTGTATACAAGGAAACTTATTAAATATCCGGCACTAGAGTAGGTATTGTTCTAATTTAAATGCAGATATGGAAATTAGAACAATAGCTACACATGAAAATAAGACTACAATATTTTCTGCTATTTTCCTAATTTCGTTTGTTTCCTAATAACGTTTCTAAGATCGTTTGTACAGGACCCCTTCATCGGTATCTTTGTGTGTGACTAGTTCCCATCCGCGGTTCCCTTTGTGTTGACATGTGACATATAATCGTGTATATCGACCGATCGGGAATCAGAATCGATAACGGGAGCTATCCCGTTTTCGATTCTGATCCCAGTATGTTCTCGATGTCAGTCTGTTTCACTTTCGATTCTAATTGTGGTCGCGCTTTTTCTTTCTCCAGCGGGCTTAGCATGTCGCCCTAGACAAGAATATCTCTATAGGACTATCCCTTTCCCTTATCATATTGGCGCGACAAGGATAGCCCTATAGAGAGACTCTTGTCTAGAGCGTCATGTTAGGGGCCACTAGTCTCGCCTTTAAATTTTGCTCTCAATATCGTTTTCGTCTTGGTTCCGTTACCGTTTCGATTTGTCGAGTTCCGATGAAGCCAGGGTAAATAATAGAATCATAATAAAATTTAAGCTACATTACTTGGCGATAATGTAACTTTGTACGGGCAAAAGGATTTATGGAATCAGTAATAGCATAAATATGCAAATAAAATAAGATATGCAAACAAAGTCATAGCAAAATGTTAGTAGTCGATTTGACTCAGAGAGCTTCTTATTGATAAAAAAATTTTTAGAATTGGTTCAGTAATTCAGTTCAATAATAGAAATTCACAGACGAAGCCGGTTAAAAATGCCAGGTTTTTATACAAACCCTCCTGTTCACACCTACAACATATGCCCAATTTTATAATAATTAGATAGACATACACATTGAAAATCTAGGTCGGAAAAAAAATTAAGCAGATGCTTTATGGAGCTGTTTGTCAGCAATCAGATTAAAAATATGTACAGCAATAAATATCTATGACATTTTCTTCATAAAAATATTGTATATAGTTTCATACATTAGATAGACAAATAAAAGGTATCCTTTTCGTATTTCAAGAAATAATCTACCTTTATTCAAAATTTAATAAAAATTTGTTCATTGGTTTCGGAGCTTAGGTCGAACAAACAAACAGAGAGACCTTTAATCGAAATCATATATAGCCTAAAAATTGCGCAAGTACTTGTTCTTATCGTGATCGGTCAAACCGTTTATAAGTTATGAAAAGACACACAGTCAGACATGAATTTTCAAAATAGTAACTTTAAAGTCAGTAAGTCATAAAACAGACAGACGCTACATATTTATATTATAGTATAGACTAATTAGGTTTTAATTAATTTTAGTTTGTTCAATTCTATTTTATTGCCTAGTTTTAAGGAAGAACTTCTTTCAGCTCGTGGAAATAAATTCGAGATATATTGAGTTATCATAATGGATGAAATTTTATTTAATAATTTTATACGTTCGTGTTATTGTATACATATTTAATAGAAGAAAGATTATGAACCGTGCGCCTACGATCAATTAGTGGCGTATTAAAAAAGGACCAAGTATTGATACCCGAATCTCGTGGTAGGTTATATGCCTGTCTTTTTCGATCATACAGCGCACAACATCGATGTTTTCATTGTTCACAGCGGTAGACGGGCGATCATCACTAAGTTCGTCCCTGAGGTTAACACGACCCCGCTTGAATACTGAAAACCAGTTAAAAATAGTCGTCTTACATGGCACTTCATTGCCGAAAGCAGTTCAAAGACGAACAAGGTTCAGCTGAGCTGTTAAATTACTCTTAAAATTGTAGAAAATCATACTAAAAAATTTTTTTTCACTAACGGCTACAGTTATGAAGACATGCAATTTTAATTGAAAGTTAGATGAATCAATCTGTATTTTACACCAAAGATTTCTATTTTCAAATGTGATAATTATTTTTTAAATATTGTTCAGGGGAACATAAAAAGAAACTTTATATTTTAGATTGTATAAATTTAATGTATAGTATTATAAAATGATACTGCAGCAACGGCGTATTATGTATAAGTGTTGAGAAATGAATTACAATGTTGCCCCTACTTATTCGTGTTAACAAATATTGTTTATATAAGTGGCCTCGCGCGATACAGATCCTATATCTTTTTGACATAGTCTTTTCCGTGTGCTTAATATGAAAAGTGCATTTGACGGGCGTTTGAGTCGACTCACATCCATATCGATATCGTTTGTTAAGAAACATAATCGATCTGCAGTTCTAGAAACTTATAGTGCGCCCCACTTATGCATTTGCGTTATGTCGAAAAAATTGTCCTATGGTAGCTTTATGGTAACAATAAAATATTAACCTTTTAGCATAAGCTAAGTTCATATTTGTAAATGAATAAATTTATGTAATTGGAGCGACATATTAAATAGAGGATTTCCGTAATGTTACTAAGTGTTCCTTATATTTTGGCCTGATTAATTTGTTAATGGAATTCTATACTAATATACAGATGTTTTAGAAAGGGCTACAGATATTGTGGACGAGGTTTCAATTTCAAGTTTTTGAAAGAACAGAACTACTCGAGGCGGGAAATAAAGTCTTTTAAATGATATTTTGATAATTAATCCGTTAAACTATGTCGCTTTTATTCCGTATGACATCTGCAATGGGGTAGTTTATTATTTTGTATATATTATTCTATATAAAGCTTTTTGTACTCGAGTAAAATTGTTGTCAAAAATTTTTTATTTGTTAACTACAAAAATACCTAAGTAACGACTATTTTAAATTTATAGTTAGGCAGTAAGCACTAGCACCCAGGGACGTCATTGTGTACTAGCCTCATACAGATTAACGGTAAACTCTGTTTTGGAAGAACGACATGGCATAGCATTTTTGATGGCTTATAATTCATTATTTTTTAAACGATTATAATTTAATTTCACTATTACTTATCATGTGCAGTCAACTTATATATAAGTATAATATAATATATATATATATATATATATATATATATATATATATAATTCATCAACAAATATAATATCTTAAAAATCTGTATACTATCGTATCGGCCAGTTAAATTTCTCATTAAGTAGACTTCATCTAGCGATACAATTTAAAAATGAAAAAAACCTGTCAACAGCGTGTCGGATCATGCTTATTTTAAGGTTCCGAAGCCGTTACTAGAAAGAAATGCACTGCAGACGAAAAAACTACGTCATTACACTTTTTTCCATGTTTCCCGCAAATAATAGGTATAAGAATTTTAGTCGCCTATAACTGTAGAAACAAATAGATATATCTTTTAATACTCTTAAGCTAGTGTGAACTAAAAAGCATCAACAAAAGAACGTATTGTTATGGCACTTACATCCTTTTGTTGAAAAGCCTTTTATTCAGTAATTTACATCCTTTTATTCAGCAATAACTCAAAAACGGTATATCTGATCATGTTTAAAATTATTATCGTTGGAAGTATTTACTGAGTGTTACTTTTATAATTTTTTTAATATTTTTTGGACATATGGTTAAAAAATAAAGGAGGGTACACAGTTTCTGCTATTTGCGGAGCAATTGTTTTCGAAAATATTCATCTAAACAAAAAAAAAAATCTTAAAAACCTTATAGTGTTTTTATAATATCTGACGAAATATGTACCACACGTTGATGTTTGCTGAAAAAATGTTTACGCTCTGTTACGTGTATGGAGTACTCCTATAGAAATACTTATTTTTCTTATTTAACTACTAAACTAACTAGTGGCATGTACAAAATACATATTCCAAATTTTATAAATATACATCTTGTATATTGTTTTTGAGTAAAATACCTGTTGCACAAAACGGACGGACGGACATAACGAAACTATACGGAACCCATATAGCCATTTTGGCTACGGAATTATTTTTAAATATACTTCTTTCAGCTTTTGTGTAAAATACCTGTGATATACGGACGGACGGATGGACGGACCTGACGAAACTATAAGGGTTCCGTTTTTGCTATTTGGGCTTGGAATCCTAAAAAGCAATAATACTAAAATTGGCAAAAGATCACACTAGTAATATATTTATTTTTCCTCCTTATTTGTTGTAGTAAATTTAAATTTTAATAACAGTTGTCAATTTAAAACAAATACATTGATTATTACAATGTTTCGATAGCACTCCAAAAGCAAGCGTCCGGTATTTATTAATTGACTACATAAAGTACGATCAAATAAAATACTCATAAAAAACGTAAATAACCTTGAATAGAAATACCATTAGTTTTTATAGGTTCAAATTGGTTAGATCAAATAGCGTGTTTCATAAAAATTCTTTGTCAATAGCGCTGTATATTAGCATAAAAAAATGGTTTCTGATCCCGTTTTGAATATAATTTCGTATTTATTTATCGGAGACATCTACTCTGTGAGTTTTTAATAATCACAGTTGTCGGGTATGTGACTTGTTAACGGTGCACCGTAACGAGTTACAAAATCTCGCGTGCGATCCGTGTGCGTCTCTGTAACGACAAATGTCGCAAAACGAGAATGAAGTAGTTACAAATGTCGCTACATTTTCTTATTGTGCAGAGACAAGCAACTTAAGCATTCACATCAGATTTTAATCGCTCCAAGGCCGAGTTGTATCCTCTCACGATCTTTTGTTGGGGACGTTGAGGAGTCTAAGCATTGAGTTTTCCACGCTGGTCCTATCGGAGGCTGCAACGACTGTTATCATTAACGACCGGGACAGGCGGCTTAACTGTCGTGTGTGCCTGTTGAGGAATGGTGCGAGTTTTTTTGTAGCTCATTTTTAGGGTTTTGTACCTCAAAAGGAAAAACGCAACCCTTATAGGATCACTTTTTTGTCTGTCCCTCTGTCCGTCCGTCTGTATGTCAAGACCTTTTATCTCGGGGACGCGTGGAGGTATCCAGTTGAAATTCAAATCCTATACTCAAGTATATAGTCCCTTAAAATTGTAAAAATATCAAACTTCTAAGTTAACGTAAAAAAAAAGATAAGGCAGTTTATGTCACAAAAAACGTATATTTTGACACTCTCAAGGGAATTAAAATTTATAGCGTATTTTCCGTTGACCTGGAACTATGAAATTTGGCATGTAATACCGTCTTATACTACAAGTATAGGAAAAAATCTGAAAATCATACATTTGTAATTAAATCATAAAAAATATAGTCTTTATTTTTTGAAGTGCATAATCAATCATCGAGGTTAAACAACGGTATGCACGGTCATAATTGTATGGATAACCAAATATTTTTATAGAATTTTTTGAACTTTTACTTATTTGTACTGAAGAAAAAAATCTGAAAGCCGTATATTTTTAATTAAATCACAAAAAAACAGGGTCTTTATGCAAGAAACGGCAGTCCAAATTTTGAATTTGTCCAATGAAAGAGATTCATTAGCCGAAGCTTACACAGATTTTTAATTGTTTTTTTTATTTATAGTTTTCGATTTATTTTTATTATGTACCTGTAAATTTGCACGAAACCCTCGGTGGGCGCGACTCGCACTTGCCCGATTTTTTTTTTGGTTTTATTAACCCCAGTAAAGCTAAAAACTCACCGGACAACTTGCTCATGGCCTGATTCGAACACAGTGCCTTCGGATGCCAATGACGGTTTTAATCGCTGACCATCTAATGTTCTGTATAGGTGTGTCCGCATCGAAAGAGTTCTGTTTGAAAAATTCGAGTATAACAACACACCAACATTATAAGCGGCGCGTGCGGTGGCGGACAAAAGCCCGTGGAAAGATGTCCGCTACAGCGATCAGATATCCACGTGCACAGCGTGGCGATCAGAGCGCGCATTTCCATTACCAAATGCTACGAACTTGTTAATCTATAAATTTCACATGCTATAAACAAATTTTATGTGTCTATTGTTTCATATTTTTTCGTTCAGTGCTCATTTAGACGGTGAGACATCGCCGATAATATCCATGATTTACTATTTTAAATGTCAAATCCAAAAATTATTTTCAGATATCGCTAAAGGGATGTACAGTAAATTACAACTTTTTTCTCATCAAATAAACTGTTTCATACGAAAACGGCCTTGCGGTACAGTTTAGAAAAAAAAAAAGAAATGCAATCTATATTATTTATGGAATACTATACTTCTATAAATCTATGATATTTACATAAGCAATAGATTACAATATCAACTCGCTCAACAATAAAAAAAATGCAATCAATTTATCGTAGGACAGAATCGTTTATTTGTATACGATAACATCTTGTGAATTTCGATTCTTCGTACCCAAAAGGTGTTCGACTCGGAGATGTTATTAAAGATACCGCACAGCTAGCGGTGTAGCTGATTCGGTTTTGTGTGTGTGTCACGTCACACGTCCGGAGGGATTACAAAACGCTCTATGTTTGAGTTTCAAAATGTAGACGCTCACGGAAGTGACCCAGCGAGGCATTGAACCTCGGTCCTTTCGCGAAACAGTCATACGGCGAATAAAGCGGACCAACACACTCAACTGAAAATAATACAAGCAGACCGAACAATTAGATTGTCATACATTGATCAGGGTTCTACTTATTTGGTTTTGTTAATCATTAGGTAGGAAGCTCCTTCACCAGAGCGGTCGCAATACGTGGTGGCTCTTCAGTTATTATATCAAATTCTTATATTTTTATCAGTTTTTTTTTTATATACACTTCAAATTACTTCATTGCCTTCCTCTATTTTCTGAAAGCTATAACGGTCGTTCGAACGTCTCTCCTTAACTAGTCATTACATAGGCTTCATAGTAACCATATACAGACCGACTCTTAAAACTGTCTGCTACTCTCTTTGTCAATCCCTTATACTTTATTGTATTACTTCTTGGGGCGGCGCATGTAAAACTAGTACTATAAACTTAGAACGGGCTCAAAGATTAGTACTAAAGGTTAGCTCTTTTCTTCCTTTTAGATATCCCACCTTAGAACTGTACAAAAGTCCTAATAGTCCGTCAACTATTTATTCTGAATACAATTCTTAAAGAGCACTCGGTACTCACATTCGATGCATCACTCGTAGATTTAAGACGTGGAAATGTGTGCCCGCTAAACAGAACTTCGACTACATTTGCACAACGTTTCCATGAGTTTTTGGCACCGTATCTATATAACAAATTGAATAAATCCTTGTCAATATATGCCTTAACGAAATTTGAGTGTAAACATAGAATCAATCAATTTTTATTGAAGCAAAACTATGATGTTACTGAGGCTCTTTTAAACATCATAATATGAAATTTAGGAATACTATTTTTTACATTTTAAATATATTTTATTATTATTGTTTTCATATCATTCATTTACATATTTTATTGTTTTCGTCAAATGGCAGGTCGCTTGAGAATTGTTGCTTCTGTTTATATTTTTGATGTGTTCTACTCTGAATGAACATACATAACATGCTCTTAACATGCAGTACATACACTTATTCTATACATTCATAATAAACATGTGACCGTGGTGCTGAAGGGTGGGTGCCTGGAAACCTATAACACAAGTTGAACTTAGTTTGAGTTCCAGTCCCCCACAGTAATCTCTAATGTTGCGCATTTTTTGTAACCTTGCATTCTAAATTATTGTGGAGGAAAATAAAGAATTATTATTATTATTATTATACAGACAGCCTTTCATACGGTCGCGATTCTGTTGTCCGTCCGACTATTGATCGCAGGGTGATGACATATGAGAAGGTGTCATCTGTTTAGCATGTGATACAATGAAGAGATAGTTCACTTTTTCAACGTGCGCTCATCACAGCATATATAAAAAAGGAAAAATATATCCGTCAAATAATATGATATAAATAGATAAATCCTCTCTGACATTGAAAGTGTAAATCAAAACCTGTGACTTCCGTGAAAATTAAGGTTTATGTGAGAAAATTGTTTATTCAATTTACTCTATGCAGAAAAAGTTTTCTTAATCTACTATCTCTTTTTAAATAACGAACACTTTTATTTTTTAGTTAAGATAATTGAGTCAAGTTTTAATCGGCTTACTAAGGAGGCGTACTTTCCCCAATTTTTTTAAATATAAAACTGTGAGGCTAAGGGCTCGATCCTTCAATTTTGAGTAAACGCGGGTTAGGAACTGCTAAAGACCGTGGTCATCAATACGATGGCAATGTCCTGGTAGTTAAGTCATTTACTAAGTAAGGTCATTTTTATAACTTCGTTAGTTATCTTTGTGCATGAAAATGTTATTTATTAACAGTGCTCGCGATTAAGTAAGCGTGGAATTTGTTTTTAAGAATCGACTAATCGTCCGTTAGCCGATTTTAATTATATTACTTATATTATCATCAAACAAGTTTATGGTAAATATTTTCTTTGTACAGACAGGCACGATTTGAGGATTCTATAATTTTACTGTATGTGTATTGGTGAACTTACTAAACCATGTCATTTAATCGGCTTCATTCTTATGGTTTACTACTCTTACCCTCCTATATTAATTAAATTCTACATCAATAAACCTAACTCGACGATTTGTTCAGGATCCATCTTCATTAATCAAAATCATGCCACAAACTCATTGTGCAACTTTAACAATTTGATTCGATATATTAAGACCACTCAGTTCTGTCAACCCCAGTCTTGTTGCTCAGAACTGTCATTGTTATAGAATCCTTGTTATTGCATCTCTACTGGACAGTTTATTCGGATTCATCTTGCTTCCAATTTATCGTGACCCTAATAACGTTTTATTTCAGTAACAACACCGAATAACTTGATTACTTTCATTTTCATCTTTATGGCTAAGAACTGTCATTATTATAATTGAGCAAAGGATAAATTTAAAAACTATTACGATATTCATAATAGCTTTCAATTCAATTATTGAAGGTAAATCTAACGAAATGTACAAGTAAACAACCTTTATTTGCTACTTTAGTGGATTTGAATCTATGGTTTGATTATATTTTGTGTAAGCAAGTACTTTAATTTAAACAGGATACGAAAAATCACTTTGGTCTTGAATAAAAAAATGTAGTGTTGTGTGTATTTAAATTATAAAAATTATTGTATAATTCTTGAATGTAACCACATATCGATTTTCCATAATAGGTAGTGTAACTATGTAGATCGAATGATATAATCAATTTTACTATAATCAATATATGAATTTACTGGATCAACAGATCGCCAAGCAACCGAGCAAACAGTGGTACAAATTATTAGTACAACGACTACATCGATACTCTTGTCATGATATAGTAGTCATAAAACGATAAAAAAATACTAGAAGCGCCTCTAGAATTATTACGTGACCTGAGCGTATCTAACGCGAGTGCAACAATCGATGTCGAATATCGATTGTTACGACCGTTCAAGTCGTCTCCTGTCAATTCTAATTACTGAAACGAATAATGAGGTATCGCCTCGAGACCGTGATCGATTCTCTTTTATAATCGATGATTGCGACCGCCTTGAACCCGACAACGCGTCACGATATTCTTTATAAATGCACGTAGTTAAAAATGTAATAATGCTTTTAGCTTTACATCCTATATATGATTAGAATTAAATGCCTTTTGTTTTAGAATTTTTACTAAATTTAACGGATTTAACTTCTAGTGGGCTTCTTAACCTAAGCTCATGCTTTTAGAATTAAAGGCTTTAAAAACTGTAGGCAGAACTTAAGTATGGAGAGTTTTTGTTTCATACCTATTGTTATATTGTTAACCGCTGGTCGTATACCTATAGCGATGAAGAAACAGTATTTTTATATTTGAAGACAAAGCAAGATCGTGCGTTATGTACTAACTTAAAACATGATTCATATTAGTTAATTAATATTTACATATTTTAAAATATTGAACTATTCCTTTTTACATATGCATGTGTCTGATTAAATCGGTTTTATCTATTCCTTATAAAGAAATTTAAAGTTTTCTGATTTAAAAAAAAATTGACATCGTTAGGTAGCTAAGGGAGAATAGCCACATTTTTTATTTAACTCCTTAGTAAAAAAAGTATTATAAAATTGTATTTATATTTTAAATTAAATTTCAATTATATCCTATCCTATGTAAACAAATAAAAATCAATGTAATCTGTGCGTGCCTATCCATAGAGTATCTGATTACAGTGAAATTTGGTTATATCTTATGCGCATACGCGGACAGGTTTCTAACAAAAAAAAAACCTAGCATTTGTCTTCGGTTTCATACGCGTATTTGTATTACTAAGCCGAACTAATAAACTGATTCCAAAAATTCTTTCACCAATAGATATTTGCATTATTCTGGAGTAAATTAGGTTGCTATCATTTACCTTCGGCTTCAACCATGAATTTGCATAACTAAGACGATTTTAATAATTCTTTAATTAATAGAAAGCTAACCCCTAGCTTTTCATATTAAAGAGTGCTTTATATTTTATTTTTATAATAGCATTAGCCCTCAGATTGGTCCAAATCGAAACTGGGACTTGTACTATTATATAAATCTTTGTCTAAACGTTTGTCTGTTCATTCATTTTTTTTTTAATTCATGATAGATATTCATTTTATGACTGACTGACTACGATTGTACCATTTTAAAATTTATGTCGATCTGTCTGTCTGTCTGCTTGTGTCTATCTGTCTTCTATAATTCAAGAACGGCTTGACCGATCTTGACGCAAATTAGTTTACATTAAGAACATGTGATTGCGCAAATGATAAGCTACTGTCTGCCTATCTATTTGTTTGTCTGTATCTATGCGTTTTTACAACTTAAGAAAGGGTTAACTAACTTTGATGAAAATTGGCGTACAGTCAAAACTTGTTATTGTACAAATGATAGCTTACTGTTTATCTTTCTGTCTGTACCTCGGTCTGCCCGTATGTTATTTTATAAATTAAAAAAGGTTTAACCGATGTTGATAAAATTAATTTACAGTCATAACATTTAATTCCGCAAATGATAGGCTACTGTAGTTAGAATAGTTGATTGCGCAAATGATAAGCTATTGTCTGTATGTCTGTCTGTCTACATGTTCTTTCATAACTTAAAAAGATTTCGCCGATCTTGATGAAAATTAGTTTACATTCCGAATGTGTGATTGCGCAAATGATAGAGTACTGTATATCTGACAGTATATATATATATATATATATATATATATATATATAAGTTAGAACGATTTTGCAGATATTGATGAAAATTGGTATAGAGTTAAATATGCGATTGTGCAAATGATAAGCTACTGTATCTGTTTATCTATATATACGTTTTTTTATAATTTAAGAATGGCTTTGATGAAAATTGGTGTAGAGTCAAAACATGTATTTGAGCAAATTATAGGCTACTTTTTATCTGTTTGTCTATATGTTATTTTATAATTTTAACACAATTTAACCGGTCTTGATGAAAATTAGTGTATAGTCAGAATCCATGATTGCAAAAAAAGGTGACGCTTTATATTATTTCCGTACATCGTATGATGTTTTTATGAAGTTGCGTGTGTGCGTGCGTAATTTATAATATTTTTTATAGGAGGTAAGAGGGCTTGACTTCTGTATGAAACTTTTTATGAAGCGAGGTACAACTCCATAAAAATTGGTTAGATGCGTCTTTCTCAATCATGGCGGAAGTGGGATTGGATAACGAATGTGCATTTCGTTGTTTTTTTTTCGTTTTTACACCATTCGTAGGTATTATTGCTATGAAACTGGTGGTATGTTGTACTCGTTAATAGGAAGATTTCTGAAACAGAAAACTAGCATTCGTATCTGACGTCTGCGTATTTTTACTACCGAACCGCACTACTAAACCATTGCTAAGAATTACTTCATTGATAAGAAACACCTCGAGTAAAATAGACTAGGTATTTAAATTTCGGTTTGGCTACATCTGTATACTTGTGTTATTACAGACAACTGGACCGGAATCGAGAGCGGGATCAGAATTGGAACCTACTTAAATCAAAACTGGGTTGAGAATCGAGAACGATGCAAATTGGCACCGAGAGTCAGGGCGGGATCGGAATCGAGAACGATACAAACTGTCACCGAGAGTCAGGGCGGGATCAGATTCGAGAACGATACAAACTGTCACCGAGAGTCAGGGCGGGATCGGAATCGAGAACGATACAAACTGTCACCGAGAGTCAGGGCGGGATCGGAATCGAGAACGATACAAACTGTCACCGAGAGTCAGGCTCGGGATCGGAATCGAGAAAGGGGTAGCGATCAGGATTTGAGTAATTATCGTAATCGGCCGATGTATAAGATGAAGGAATTCACTTGCCTTTGCGGGCGGAGCCAAAGGCGGAAGGTAGTTAATATTATAAATGTGAAATTTGTATGTTTAAATGTTTGTTACTCATTCATGCTTTAATGGTTGAACAGAATTATCTGAAACTATAATATAGTTTATATATCACAACAACATATACAGCAATGTGTTTAAAACTCTCATTTGCTGTAATTAATTGCTAACTGTTAAAGTTAAAAGTTAAACACACTGGAACACGTTGTTTCAATTTCCAAATTGACAGTTAACCGGTAATCTTAGAGGTGCATGGGGCCGCTTCCAAATTCTAAATTAACTTTCAAATCCGCTATTTTGATATTTGTGGTATTGATCGTTTATTTTAATTCGATAATTTTTTTAATAATTTATAGTAATAGACAAGATATGGATTTTTTGCTTGTAATCCATTTTGGAAACTTGCGATATCTGTGGAATTAAGAGTCATATATTATTTTCTTTTCGTAACTGACAGCAACCTGTCAGGTATCATTTAACTTTAACAGGCATTTTTTTGTAGCAGCAGGACTTGACAGTTTTGCTAAACGGTAAAATGAATGTTATGTTAAATGTTAAAATTTATAGTTATACATACTGCTTATTATGAAACACTCCGCTGACAGGCTATATTTTACAAAGTCGCTAACGTTCACTGACGACTTTGCTCGCGCGCTCGTAGAACGAATTCTTTACTTATTCCGATTGACAACAACAACGATCAAGATAGATTCAAGTTCAACATTGGGTCGGGATAGAAATCGCGAGCAGGACCGGGATCAGGACCGAGAGCGTGAGTGAGACTGTTTCACAACAAAAGCATTTTGTGACTCTATGAGTTTTCGGTGTAAGAATATGGGTTTTTCTGGTATGTACTGAGATGGGATCATGGTTGTTAATGTCATCAATCGATATGAAAGATCAAAAAATTCGTCGTATACCCACATGTTTATTTTTAAAAGAAACATAAACCAGATCGAAATCAGAATTGGAATCGAAAACGGAGCCAGAATTGAAAACGAAATAAGGAACAACATCGGGATCATGGTTGACAGAGTGATCGATCGATATGAGTGATGAAACGATTCACTCGATGGGCACTCGGGCGGAGCCGCGGAAAAAAGCTAGTAAAGTAAGAAACTCAAAATATATATTTATAAAAGATATGCAAATATATTTGTTTTCGTCATGGCAAATCTTTTGGCGTAATAAAAAAAAAAATATGCCATAAAATGATCACAACAATTGTTTCTCTATTCTAAAGGCCATACGAAAAATCCCGATTTAGGGTTGGTACCGGTCATTTTAGTCTTTAAGTTTTCAGCTACATTGTTCGAGCAGAGATTCAGTATGCTCTTTATATTTTGTCGATGATGATGTCCATTTTTTCTTCAAATATTATCAGAAGCATAAACAAACCCTTAGTGTTTGATGACTTGGATTGGATTACAGCAGTTGAAACAGAAATAACAGTATTATAATGTAGCAATTAGAAGATCATAGTACAAATACTGCTCGAAATTCTTGCACAAATTTCTTTTTTGAGAAAGGAAATAAAAATATTATAACGCACTGAAGTATATAACACGTAAAATAATAAATTCATATAATTATTGCCATTGATTGGAAAAATTATACACCTATAGATTTATATCGCTGAATGTACTGTCCTGAGGATTGTGCGAAATAGTGAATCATCAGTAAAGGAACCTACAGTTCGAAAGTAGTCTACTAAACAGCTATGGATGTAGTCTACCATTATAGACACTACGTATATCCATGTATCAGCGCTTATTCAGCATAATATGAACGTTGAGTCCGTGCCTAATGCTTTATTTAAGACTAGAAAGCCTTAGTGCAGCAATGTCCTTTGTTGGAGTTTGAATTGTTTGAATCGGAGAAGGAAAGGATGGGTTTTCGGTGGTCAGCTATACGGTTGAACATGAATTCAATTAATAGTGAATATTGTTTTATTAAAAATAAATAAACATTAAAAACTTCAGGGTAAATATTTTGAGATGAAAAAACTGTAACTGAACATTTGGTAAGTTAAAAAAGTGATTTGTTAATTAAATAATTATATTCAAGTGTTTTCCTAATTACATTTTGTTTCCTTCTTGTAAACATACTTATAGTAGCTTTCGCTCGCCCCTCATCCCGCGTGGACATATAATGATTTCCATTATCCTTTATATCGCATGATTTTTGTTTCAATATTGATATCAATTCCTGTTTTCTTTGTTTCAATACTGGTCTCATTTTCTGTCTCGTCCTCAATTCCTTACCCGATTCTGGTTTTGATTCTGATCCCGCTTTTGATTATAATTCAAGTATCGCTTTCAATTTCGATCCCCAGTTTCATTCTCAATTTCGAATTCGGTCTCGATTACGATTTCAATCCCTATCTGGATTCAGCTTACTCATTTTAATGACTATTGACATGAATGCACTTTAAACTAGAACTCGTTTTACATTGGATGCGCTTACTTGTAAAAAAATATGGATTCTTGTTATGTTTATAGTTTCGATCCTCAAAACACAATAACATATGTACCAGTTTTTAAGTCTGATCATAAATTTTTAAAAGCAATAAAAATTCATCAAAACCTATTTAGTTATTTTTACGTGATGCAAGAAGAAACATATAGATCGTTAAAGTTTTATAATTGTGTACCACTTATAGAATTATTACTTCCTTTTGAAACAGTGTATGCGAAAACACAGCGGGTCCTATTGAAGATCCAATTTTGTCTAAATCACTTGTATGTGTAGGTAAACATATTTATTATATGTTTTTTTTCTATCGGACTGATTACTTGAATATATAGCTAAAATACTAAACAAATCTAGAAATTCGATTTAGTATCAATGCACTTTTGTACAATTTGGACAGTTGCATATGTATAAATATAAACATAGTGAGGTACAACATAGAGCTGGCTTTATCTCTAAGCCGGACCGGCTCTTAATACTTATGTTGATGATTAATATTAATTACAGAAATTGACAAGGCTCTGATAATGAGACGAAAGGCGTATTAAGATATTATTCTTTCGATGAAAGCACGCTGTTCATTTGTCTTTTTGCTAAAACAAAAATATTATTTTCTCATACGTACAAACTTATAAAACAACTTTATAATTTTGACGAATTCCTCGGCACTTCCGATTCGAGAACGAAGCCGAAAGCGACTAAGGGATCGGGAATGAAATTATGATTTATTTGATGTCTCATACAAGTAAAGTCTGCAGTGGTCACTGCATATTTCTCATTGGTCGAGAATCGATTTTACGAAGTAGGAATGTTGTGTTGATTGTATATTCAATTTCATTAAAATATTTACGAAAATAGGTTCATAGTACGTCCGGCTACAGCGCCTAGCAGTCAAGCGTTGGAATCTTAACAGTCTTCATCAGATATTATTCCTAATAATACTATTCACCAATGCAGTAAACCGGTGCCGGTCGAGTGGCCAGGTCACGAGAAGGCACCAACTTCGCATCTTGACCACGCACGAATTGACGAACGAGATCATCCTACTCCGTATCTCGAAGAAAACCATTGGTCCTGGAACATATCACTGTACCAGTGATGACGATGGTTATCAACCAATGCGCGCAATGAGCTGTCGGACGAGGGTCGAGGTTCAAGGTCCCATGATCTCATATAAAAAGTACGTGGAAGGATACATATCCTTATATGTTTATACATATAAGCAGCTGTTGATAGACGAAAATGAAAAATCTGTTCTTTATAATATATAATATTTATGTTATTAAAGATATTTTCTGTATGTTTGTTATGTAATCAAATCAAGTGTAATAATTATTAATTATATTGTTTGTGTGTCTGCCGGTTTAAAATGTTAAGATGTTTCAGTAGTGTAATTACTACTGCGAAATTAATACAAGTTAAGTGCACATGTAATTTAAAAGAATTTATCACTTAAGAATTACTTTCTTTTCAATCATTCGTATAGGTACTTGCAAAAATATACATCTATTCAAAGCTTTTTAACAAAAACCTACGAAACTAAAAAAAAATGTGGCTTACTATAAAAAACTAACCAGTAATAACAATATATATCACAGTGAAATTGTATTCAGTTTTGAGTAATAGATAGAGAGAAACAAGGTGGACCACAGACGAGGAGACAGGGATTGAAAATCTCATTCTAGATCCTCATGATGAAACAAACACTTGAAAATGTATTTATCATCATTGTCTCCAGAGAAATAAATAGTAATGACAAGAACATTTAATATAGATTTTCTTAAAGGGACCAAGTTTTGGAGCAGGAATGAAAATACGAATCCTAGTATAGATCGAGAGTGGGGATAAGATGCGATTCGATTAAATAGTGGAAATCAGGAACGATAGTGTCGAATGCACAGAAAACCGAAGCGAGCTTGAAAACAAATTCGTATAATTTATATTATACGAATAAGTTAATGAGACCAAAGCCGTGTGCGGTCGTTGTGCAAACGTACATAGACTACAATTTTTTTTCCGCACTTCACTGAATCCTGTTGAATTATTTACATCGTTTTCATTAACTCACATACATACATACACATCCTCCGGCATAACAGTTAAATATGATGTCACAAAAACTCGTATACACATCTTATTTTTCGTAATTGGCTCCCATTGAACTGCGCATGATGAATAGCGCACGTCAAGCCATCGCGATAATAACCGGTCAAGCGGGTTCGGGGATGTCATGGTTCTGCGAGGTTGTTGAACTACCGTACGGCTGATAAATTTCCGTGTCCCGCCTAACTCTTTATGGGAAGGATCTCCTGTTAGGCGTGTCTTCCGTCTATATTTCACTGTCATAATGATAGAAATGACTCTAATGACGGCTGCTTTGTTTATCGCTCAAAAGCTTTAACTTATACGTGTGATTAAGTTCTTTTTTATGATTCAAACCTTCCGTGTATTTAGAAAACGACTTTTTTTTTGGACTCGTTTTTATATTGTTTTTTGCTTTTATGATCTACTAATTCCCTTGCTCTGCTATTTCTGTATTTTATCTAACCTTGTCTGTAAATAATAGATTTTAAATAGCTGTTAATAACTCAAAATATCTTACGAAAACTCTACTTAATTTTGAATAACAAATTAATATGCACTAGAATATTATACAAAGATGTACAATTGGGCAATGTATATACATTGTATATTATTGTATATTGATTCCTGTAATACACATGTATTACAGGAATTAATTTGAAGTTACAAGAATTGATTGGCAAACAAGGCTTTGGATCAGAGATATGATTGCTTTACATTCTCGAAGCTGACGCTGATGAAGAGAAAACTGACGACGAAATGATGAGATAGTCATTTATTGTTATATAAATCAAAGAAATGAAAATTAAAACATAGTTATTAGATGAAAATTTAGTCTTTATAGGCTCTTAAGAATATTTGACAAAGCAGTAGATGCACATATTTTAGATGAATTTATTGATACGCGAGGTGGTCAATGACTTCTACAAAAAAGTATTTCATAAAGTGCTGGTCGGAAGCGAAGAATCTAAAAAAATAATATATCATACCACTTTTCTTTAGTCGAAACGATTCGGCGAGTATTCATTACACTTAATTACACTTACGGTTCGCAGATATATTGATAGAAAGTAGACCGGGCCAAAAACCATTTTTACGTTTTATACGTATAGCTTTAATAATTTCATCGTTTTAATTCAACTTTAATGATTTGCTTTGGATGCGCATCTATCTATAGAAGATATTCTAAAACAAAATGTCACCAACCATATAATGCATATTGATACAGATTTATTAGTTATTTGTATAGAAATTTATTAATACACCATCATGCAGCTTATAATCAAAAGAAGTAAACACCTAAAAAACTTGCATTAAGACGTCCAATCCGCGGGGCAAGAAAATGATTTATTAGCTCGAATTCTCGTCATTGAATAAATTGATGCTGATCTAAATAGGAACGTAACATTGAACTGCTAATGATTTAATGATTTGCACCTACTGTCTTGATATTGTTGATTTTCGAGAGGGCATCCAACTTTGCTAATCAATAACCCCCCCACTCCGAATTCAGATTCAATATAGTTATTTACAAGAAATTTTATATTATATCAGATAAATTGATACAACGCTAATGACGACACCGCGATATCTATGCGTTATAAGCATAGTCTAGAATTTGTATTAGACAAATGTACCTGTATGTGCTAAAAATTGACAAAACTCGTAAACTCTAAACTAAGCTATAGGTGCTTATAAAAATGTACTGGCGTTAATTACTTTAATTTATCATGACAACATTTTTAACATTATTACTATTGCAGTCTAGACATACAATTTCGTGTAAATATATTTCCTTCGTCTGTTACTAGAAGAACCTTACAGGTATGATAAATATCGAATCAGGTGGATGTTGATAACGTTCTTAAAATTTAGAGCAGTCAGAGATAAGTAAAATTTAAATATAATTAATTTAATCAGATCCTACGGCAGCAGGAATTTTAATCAACCTAGTCTAGATATTGTAGTTTGATTACATGTTTTTTGATCTTAAACGGATAGTTACTTAGACTACAACACATTCCTTTTAAATAGGTGTTTTGTTGTCGGTTAAGATGACGATGAGATTAGAATCGTAGAAAACGGGACCGACCGACTTAGCTTTTTCCTTGACAGGAGCTCTCACGGCAGACGACAAAATGAATTAAGTACAATGCAAACCTTGTTGTAACTATAAAAGGTCGCGGCGAGCGGTTTAATGTTTATAACTAAAAAACGACTTTGGTAAAACTACTTAAATAGTGTTAGGCAATGAACAGTTGCGGCGGTGTAATCTTCATACCCATGTCACATAATTTTTAACTTGACGTATGAGAATAAATTTTATGTTTCCCCGAAATTTGGCTTGATTATGAAAATGACTACTATAGACTATTTTCTGTAGACTATTTTTTGAATATATTCGTTTTCCCACATACCTTTTTCTTCTTTTTTAAAAGTCGGATTCTAAAAAATATTCTATGGTTTATTTTAGGACATCACATTGTAACTAGATAAAGTTATCATAATTTATCTAATAAATTGTACGCAATGACAAAAATAATGACATAAAGACTATAATAAAAACTCTTTTTCTGTCCGATATTTATTATTATGAATAATTTTCTACTATAATATATAGTTTTAGTATTTGACATAAATAGGAGTTTTAATTTATTCAAAGTATAAAATAAATTATGTAAATTAACATTTAATGTATTTGAAAGAATGATGCCCCTAAACGTTATTTTAAAATATTGTATGACTTTTCTCACCACTTAGATAAACTTTGAAATTTACATGTAACATAAAATATTCATAAAGAAGTCTAACTTTAAAAAAAACTCTATACTGCAAATCTCGTTAACAATTTAGAAAGTCGGGGCACAAGCAAAGAAATAACTAAAGCAAGAGCGGTTCCTATTCAGAGAAAAAAAAAGCTCTAACAAACGTTTTCTCTAATAAAAAAAAGGGAGCATAAATGCTGAAGAAAATATTGAACTACGCCAGTTCATCGACAGGATGAACTCGAACATCATCAGCCGGAAAAAGTACGTCCCAACTGGCTAGAAATCGGAATCCTTTTCAACGGTGAGCGATTGGTGGTCTTTCCGAGAAGGCGCACAATGAAATACGGCGACTTGTTGACAATTGATGTATCATCTCACTTTTGAAAAGCTCGACATCTATTATAACGACAGCTTAAAAAAAACAGTTAAATTTGTCCGATGAATTTTCGAAACCAAATCATAAATGCATTAAGTATTCTGTGGTACTATATTTACCACGATTCCAAAGGAACCCAAAGATTGTGCTACAGTAAAAAATAACTTTGCATGCTTCACAGCTTAATATTTTAATAATATATGTAATTATAATAAATATTATAATATGACTCGTGCAAAAATGTTTACTTATAATTTAAAATATAGTCGATGACTTAATTGAATTCAGTGGCAATATTTTAAATAAATTTGAATTTTACTGAGTAAAATCAAACAAAAACTATTTTACCGAAATCAAAATTTACGTTGAAAAAAATGTGCATCAATGTAGTCTCTATATTTCGAGTACTTTTATAAAATAAACTTTTACTAGTTATTAATTAAGTAGTCGTTTTTAATATTATAAATTAAAAAATAATACGTTGGCTCTAAAACAATGTGCTAACTTTTACAGGAACAAAATAATACAATGTGATTACTTATTATAAAATTAAAAACACCACACGTAATGACTAATCCCCTAAATAATTATAAAGAAACATACGTCTGACCCATTTATTAATTTTAATTATCCAATGTACTTCTTTTATTAAAAATTAATTATATCAAGAATAAATGAATTTAACCGTAATTGTTATCGCTCTAATCAGCAGCACGTGTCCATTGACGACGAGCTTTGAGCTTACGCGATGCGCCCGCGCGTGTTTTTATCGCACATCCAAAAGGACCACTATAAAAAGCATTTTGTTTCGCCCAAAGCCACAGTCCGTGGCAGCCCACCGTAGACTCGACATCCTCGACGACGGGATAGGCTCTCTCGCATAATGAAATTGGTAATCCGCTTGACAAATCGTTCTTAAAATGTGACGTACGTGAAAGTGATTAACGATTTTGCTCATTGTCACCGCTCCAGTTCTTAACTAAAACGTTGCTAGCTTTTACTTTGGTAGAAACACAGATAGTAATGGTTATGTCACGCTGTTAAATAATATGGTTACAGTTATTTTAACTATATGATACTTTGAAATATTAAAGTTCTTGTTTTAAAAAAAATAAGATTAAGTTAAAGTTATAGAAAATAATATTAATAAATCCCTTTTCAGTTAATCATCACCGCTCTAATAGCGGCATGCGGGGCTGCTAAATTGGATCGTACGTATTTACCACCGGTCTCTGCAGCGACTGCTGGAGGAAGCTCAGGAGATATACAGTTGCCATTCGAAAGGTCTGGTAGTCAAACCAGCGGTATAGAAGGTATACCTAAAGGTGGAACCATAAACGAGTTCCAAGGAGTTGTGGTCGACGCTGCAGCACCGGGGACTAGATCTTCAGATCAAGAAACCGGACTAGGAGGACCTAGGCAATCATACGGATCTCAAGACTCAAAAGTTGGAGAAGCAGCTTTCAAGACTTCCAATGCAAACGCTCAAACATCTTTAAATTTACATTTTAATAATGGCAGTCCAAATAGCTTTCAACATAGCCAATTGAATGGTCAAAATAGGCCAACAGATGTTCAAGCTTCAGGAACACAGTTATCTGGGCAATTTGGTGAAACAGTTGGACAACCCTTCGAGAGGATTCAAGCAGCTAGGGATCGTGTTGCTAATACGGTAAAGTTCGAAAGCGAAGTTGGCCCTGAAAGCTTTAGCTATTCTTTTGAAACTGACAATGGAATAGCTGCTGAAGAAAGTGGAGTAGCATCTAACGGAGTACAGGCTAAAGGGGGATTCTCTTATACCGGGGACGACGGACAAGTCTATAGTGTAAGTTATACAGCCGATGAGGGAGGATATCAACCAGTAGGAGATCATTTGCCGACTCCTCCTCCCATACCCGAGGAAATTCTTAAGTCGCTCGAACAAAATGCAAGAGATGAAGCAGCTGGACTAATAGATGATGGTGAGTGACATTCATTTAATATTATATAATTATACGTCCTCTTAATTGTGTTCTTATTAGTTAAAATATTTAAAAGGGTTGTCATTTTTGGTTTTACAATATTAAAGATTTTATGATAACACAGATTTAGTTAAAATATATCTAGTACGTATGCAAACTCCTCACACCAATTTTAGGTTTCCAAAAATGTTATGTTATGTTAATGAAAATTGATAATGTTTTATTTATTAAAAGAATATAATTATTACTGATTATAAATAAAACATTATTTTGAAAATATACGTAACTGAAAAATCAATCAAAAATCCGCTGTTTGAGAAGATAGCAAGTTTTCCTAAAAAAAAGCTTTATACATGGTTTTTGATTTGATTAACAATTAATAAAATTAAATTGGCGGGTACTAAGCGTTCTGTTAGAAGATGCGCTAGCGGGGGCAGTTGCAAAACGCTAACAGGCAATTAAATAGCCACTGATTATAACTTTAAGAACATCATACCGCGCTTGTAATTTTCAACTTTGCTATGTTTTGTAATTTGAATGTCAGACGTTTGATTGGCTTATTCACTCTTTAATTTGATTTAAAATGTATAGTTTTAAATTACTCATACAATTAATAATGAATATTTATTTACTGTTATACGTACCGTATGCCATGCAAAATACTCGTTAATCGATGAGATTTAAAGTTAAACTTTTTACAAAAGCTTTAGCTGATCACTGTTTTATAATAGCTGTAGTATAATGAGACACGACTAGGTAATGACATAATTGATAGGTGGCGCTGTTGTCTCATAATGGAGATCATCTCTCTAATATAATGTATTTGAAAACTTTGATGGATAAATTATCGTATAATGACGGCGTATTATATTACCAGTCACGCCAAATTTTACACAGAAAGTAAAAGCTGACATAGTATATTTTTAAGCGTTGCAGTATTTTATTATTAAATTTTTTAATATTCATGCGTTATTCACTGTAGGTGGTTGTATATTTATTTTTATAAATAAACCTTTGGTAACGTTTTATTGTTTTTAGTTATTATTAACAATCAAAAAGTAAGTCATATTTTCAAGGTGTTGTTAAAAATGTATGGCATTCAATGGCTAATTGATTTAATATTTTATAGCGTTTATGTTAATGAAAAATACTGTACCTAAATCGAGATTATATACGACTTGTCATTTTTTAAATCTACATTGATAAAACATATTTACGTTTTATTTAAAAAAATGAATTAAATAACATCGATAGTGTGTATCAGAAAATTGCTCTCTCTTTCTGCTGGGTGGATTCTTGTGGATAAATTACTGAACCGATTATAATGAAAACTAGCCAGTAGCATATATTGTAGTAGTAGATATTTGGATTATCCCCAAATGTCAAATATGCACATATTTCATATTTTTCATTTTTTTCTAAATATTTGAAAGGGCATCTAGATATTGATAAAATTCGTTACAAGATATGTCTACGGGAAGTTGTAAGGTGCTATTCCAAAAAGCATTATCACTCCATATATTAATGTATAACTGAAGAATGTACAGGATGCGACTGATGTCTTTTATAGATGTCAAGATTAGAACAGGGATGGGAATCTAGAGTAAATAAAGGTATTTGTTATGTATCTGATTGGACGTAACCGGATCGGTAAGCCTTAAGCAGAGAATAAGAAAATAGTAAAAATATGGTTACATTCTATTAAGAATGTAACCATAGTTTTACTATTTTCTTACATTACATTCTATTAAGAATGTAACCATATCTTTATTATTTTCTTAGCTCTCTGCGAAAACCGTTTATTAAAACGGTTTTCGCTTTTATATGATAATAAAAAAAATTATGATTTTTTTATAAATAAAGTTTTCCAAGTTCTTAATTTAAAACGTAAAATTACCATCTCAAGACTTCATTGGTGTACAACAACGGAAAAATACTTGAAAAGAAAGCAGTGTTCTCCTTCAATAAAAGTCAACATTTACGCGTACGATGTTCAGTATCTCATCTGCCAATAGTTAAATACTGCATCGAATACTTTAGTGCCCATTGTGTCACCGTATCGAATCAGTTTAAAAGTGCCCCGGCAGACGCTAAACAAACAACCTCCTTACAAACGGCTAACCACTTTCATTTTTTATTTCTAGGCTCATACGATGCTCAGAAGTACAATGAAGGCGGCGATTACTCGGAGAGCGACGGCGACAGCGGGCAGTACAATCGTAATCAGGCGAGGCCCGGAACAGGCAATTTTGGACAATCCGGTTTCGCGAACGTAGACCAGAGCGGTAGGTTGACGGCAGCGAACGGAAATTTCGGAAATACTAATAAACAAGCCGGACAAAACTTTGAATCCAATTTTAATCCGAATAGTTTCGATAATAAATCTGGAAGTCAAGCGAGTAATGTTGCTGCCCATACACAACACACTACTGGGTTTGGAAATCGTTTATCGAGCCATACTTCGGCGTTTGCAACAAGTTTTGCCTCCAATCAGGGTACAGATGATCAGATTACCAGAAATTCACAAAATACACCAGTAGCACAGCTTGTTGGATCAGCACAAAACCAGCAATTGCAATCCAGTGAAGTAAATTTAGATAAAGTGCAAGCTGGTAAAGATTCACTGGGCGCTGGGACAATTCAAGAGATACAAACAGCAAAGGGGACGTTTGGAGGTAGTTCACGAAATGAATTTGGAGGTATAACACAAGCAGCATATTTACCACCGACAAACCAAGGAACAGGAAAAGGTTCTAGTAGATTGCAGGCTAGTTCACATCAATCTGTTCTTCAAGGTCCTGGTCATCAACACACTTTTTCCCAGTTCCATACAAATTCTCAACAGCAAGGATATTCCACGCACCCATTTTCGCAACAAAATAATATTGGAAACAAAAAGTCACCAAACACACAGCAGCCCTCCAATTTGCAAGGAAGAACTGAAATAGTTAATGCCTTTAATTCTGCAAAAAACAACGTACGTGATAATTTTCAGTCTCAAGGGATTAATAATCAGCCACCTGTCATTCAAACGACCGGCCCTTCTAATTCCCCCCTCTCACAAACTGGAATTGCTACTTCTTCTATTGGAAATGTAAGCGGTCAAACTGAAACTCCGAAATACGGGCAGTCCACGTCTTTTAATAATAGAAATTCGGGAACTAGTCCATTTATAAGCAGTCAAAGACAGACTCAAAATCAAAATAGATTCAATTCACAGCAATTTCCAACTAACCCACAACTTTCATCTCTCGGTCAGCAAAGTAGTAATGTATTTCAACAGCAAACTTCTAGTCTCAATATAAAATCGGACCAACCATATAATTACGACAGACCTTCTATACCTTTCCAAACAGATTCTGGACACCCACAGCAGCTTGGAGGCTCCAATAGATTTCCAGGCCCGTCATCTAATCAGTTTAATAGACTAAATCAGCAGTATACAGACGTTACGCAGACTGTGGCACCTGACAGAAATTTTAATCAGAAATTTCCCTCGTCTTTATTGAACTCGCAGTCTCAAGTCAACGCACAAAGCCAAGAAACTTTCGATCAGCCTTCTTCATTAGCATCTAACCAACAAACTTTATCTAGTTCAAGTAACACTTTTAGAGGATATCAGTCCAATGTACCCAAACAAAACACTGCCAACTTCAATCAACGCGGTAGCTCTCAAGCATCCAGCCAAGTATCTTTTCCGTCTAGTTTTCCTAGCATAGGAACTTCAGCTCAATTGAACGTGCAAAACCAACAAAGTCCATTAGCACAAAACGGGTATGGAAAACAGACCCCGAATAATATTCAAAACGCGGGCTCTCAAAATGGGTTCTCAACCTCTACACAACAAATAAACCAATTTGCTAGACCAGAAAATAATATACCTTTCAATGTTGGTTCAAATCAACAACAAGAAACTCAACGACAAACAGGCGAAATATACCAATACGATAAACCAGCAGAATCATTGCCGATGCCGAACAGAGATCAAAGCGAATCTTCTACTCAATCTGGAGTCCAGAGTTCTAGACTTAAAGCGAATTCGCAAATCTTCAGACCACAGACTCAATTTTCGAGTGAAAACGTCGCAGGAAGGGGTGAAATTTTCGACAGTTCAAGAAAACCTCCTAGTTTTGATAGCGAAACCGGTTATCACTATCGATAAAATAAAATACATATCTTGATGTCGATATATAGCGTAATCAAGTTATGATCAAAAATTGTAACGTCATTAGTCTTTAAAAGAATGTTTTGTAAAATAATACGAATGTGTTTGCTTATTATAACTTTAAGTCATACGAATAACAAGAGGATTTGTAATATCTTATAAATAAACTGTTATATAATTTATACGTACAATGATGTTTATTATTAGAACCTCGTATCGTAACAATTAACATAGATATTGAAAAAAAACTTATTTCGAAAAAAACCATTTTCGATAATTAATAATTTAATTAGATTTGGTTAAAGTCGCATATAACAGAACAGAGAATAATTGAGAAAAATAGACGAGACGAAAAATAGACATTTTTTACACCCTGTTATTTTATTTGACGTAGATCAATCATTGCGCATTATAAATGAGTCATAATGACTATTTAAAGTGTATTTTTATTTAGAATTTTGGCATCGGTCTAGATGGATACAGGCCGACGAAAACATTTCTAAGAAATACGACGAGAAAAATGATGAGACTTGAGGTAATTATCTAGTTCATTCCTAGGAAAATAATGTTTTCTTTAATGATAGTTATTTTTAACGCCTTATATAACTAATGTAATAGTATTTGAATATTTATTTTTAAAAAAGAAAATCATTCTTAAGCCCATTTAAAAAAATTAAATAATTTTTGTATTTACTTTTCGTTAGCTACTTAGTACATGAAATTGCGGTATTTCCTGTTAGTTCAAAAAAAGACAAATCTTCAAATAGGATATATTGTATATTGTATGATATCTAATCAGAAATTTATAATTAAAGATGCTATAAATTTAAATTTAATCTAACCTCCAGTAAACTATAATATAACTAATTTACATCAAGAAAGACAGTTAAAATCGATAAACACTATTGTTTACAAATACATATATTTCAAAATATTCATTATGAGAGTGTACTGAGACTTGGAGCATAGTCGAAATTTTTAAACTTTGATAAAATTTTCCAAATAAATACTTCAATTTGAAATTTAATCTTTATTTGTAACTTCATATACAATGAATGGGACAAAACGTGACCCGTAAACAGCAAACGGTAAAAGTTGGCGCACTTGGCGTATAGCGGCTTGAACACTTATCATTAATAATGTGCGATTATAAACGATAACAATGATAAAGTTATTAAAAATACGAACTCTAAGGGTTTTTGATGTTCACGATAACGCTTTAATATAGATTTATGTCGTTATGGTATGTAGTTAACAAAATTTTCCCCGTTTATTTACAAGCATTATGTGAATATTATTAGCTTAATTTGGATTGAAATTTTCGAGAAATCGTTGCAATGATTTGAGGTAATACATAGGTTTCAATTCATAGCAGTTACTAACTAACTCGGTAACAAGTAATGATAAATTAGAAAAAAAATCGTTCTTACATTACGTTTCGAGTTGAGAACGGGAGCGGGAATAAATGAACTAAAGATTTGAAAATAAATTGAAAATGTCATGTATAGAGTTACAATAATATCCTTTTGTTAGTATGAAATAATTTAAATTAAAAACATACCAAAGCTTTTATATTGAACTTTATACAAATATAAGTGACCATGTAACAAGTTAACATCAAAACATGAAAATTTCTTAAAGAAAAATTTTGATTCCTGTTCAGAAGTGATAACTTTATACATAATTAATTGGATGAGTATGTATATATGTATATATATTGTCTTTGATAGTAATAAAAACTGAAAAATCTAAGTAATGTTGTTTAAATTAAAAATTTATTATAAATTAAGTATTGATTTTTTTAAACTTTTATGATGTAAGAACACATTAAGCATGTTTATAAGAAGAGGTCCACGAAGCGAAAAAAAATGATTTCAATTATTTAAATGTACAATGTAAGCCAAAAAATAGAGAAAATTTTGTTAATTAATAATGTCTAACAAAGAATATATTTTTTAAAGTGTCCTGAATACACCATAATTTATACAAATGTTGAAATTAGTATTTAATCTCTTAAAAAATACACCTAGAATGACGTACTCGATTTTGACCTTCAAATGCCGCGTGAAAGCCCATTTTCAGCGTTAAATTAAAATTATAAATAATGGAGGTTACAGTTCCAGGAGTTAATGATTTTTATAGGAATTTGTCTTGTCTTTAAGGATTTTTCTTCAAATTTATACTAATAGTTTATGAGATATCAGCGAAAAACGAAATACCTTTTTTTTATCTCTAATTGTCTATAACTTTGGCAATTTTTTAAGTGTTAATAAACACTTTCTACGCATTTTTCAAGACATTATTCTGGATAGAATAAGGTATCGTACGTATTTTTAGAATCAGTATTTCTATTTTTCACCATTTTTAACTTGTTATCTAGACTATTCTGTCCGTTCCATCAAACAGACAAAGCGAAAAACAGAAAAATAAAAGGAAATGAGTTTTGTTTATTTTATTTATCCTTCGCCCTCCGATCAGTTTTTTTTTTGTAAAAATCTTCAATATTCAAACACACAAAGCTTACTATTTTATCATAAGTATAGATTTATTAAACTTCTCAGTTGAAGCATCAATTTGATAATCTTTAGCAGTGAGGTCACTTTGGTATCCGAAAGACGTAGAAGTATTATGAAATCTCCGAATCAATATGGAATAAGCTGTGTTTTAGGAGGGGATTGCCAGAGATAGTCCATGAAATATTAAGAATCTCCGTGCCTCGGAGAGCACGTCAGACACATCGATCGAGCGACTCAATTGTGTTCACTTAAAACCATCGCGTAGTTGTGACGTCAAAATTTCGTCAGGGTGGGCAGTATCGCTGCCGCGCGCTTTCTGCTGACGCAGTTTTGACGTCATAGCGATACCGTCTAAAACGTTTTAAGTTAGCAGGATTGACCGCTGGACGTTGGCGCCACGTTGTTGTCGACGGTTGTTGGCAGCCAACCGTCACCGCCCGAGCCCGCGTGGGGGACTTACTAGACCGCTTAGAAAAAAAAGTTCTTTCATTTTTTGAAAATTAGCAATTAAAGATAATTAATATATATATATATATATATGTGAGAGCTCGCTTTAGCAGTAAGGTAATTAAAAGCTGACGCAAAGACAACTCTATAAAGAATTAGATCCAATTTAAAACTTGAAAAAAATAAACAAATTAAACAAACAAAGAACAGTCGTACCATCATATTCTCGAAGGCACTCAGAGCTTTTTTTCACCACCTGTAATTTCATTGTGGATAAAGCTAGAAACTTAAATTTTCAGTAACCAAGAGGACATTTTACAAATGAATTCTTACCAGGTCAAGTTCTTTAATTTTGTCACTCGTTTATGTCGTTAACTCGTTTGCCAATCACCAAAATTCTAAGGTATTTCTAGCAGACATACAAATTTCAAAGTTTGAATTTAGTTTGTGTAAATTCCTAAAAAAGGAAGGGAAACCTGAAACAACGGATATTTCTGTCTCGTTTCCTAAATTTCAGCCGAATTTTCTTTACGTTTAGAAAATTCCCGTTTCTTTACAATTTTATAAATCTATCTTTGATATGTATAATGGGCGACAAATGATGGATAATTTTACGAAAATGCATTCGTAACTTTGTAATTGTATACGTGTACTTACGCTATCTAGATAAGTAGGGGACCTGGTATTGTTTTAAGATAGGTACAGTCAGCAGCTGTCGATGTCATCTTGAAAAAAAAATGTGATCCTATCAAAAACACAAAAAAAAATACAAATACATATGAAAATCTCATAACGCAGTCTTTCCACCGCAAGAAGTCGTGAGATCTCATTAATAACCAATTCAGTTATTATGGTAAGCGTCTATGAGAGCACCTATTCAACGACTTTTCATAAATTATTACCTAAATATTTACCACCAACATTATTTCTATAATAAATATAATAACTTAGCGATCGCACGGCAACATAATAATATGAGCCTAATATTAGCGATGTGAGCGCTGTACTTGTGCCTGATTATAAATTGCATCAATTAGGCCTGCTAGCGTCATGTTCAATTAGGAGTTCATTAATGTCATGAATTTATTTCATGACTATCGGGCAGTACTTATTTTTACACTACCTTTTGCTTGCGGCTTCGCCCGTGTGGATATCGAACGAATTCTGTCATCTTTTATTTCGGCCGATCACGCAGTCAGCTATGATCCCAATGTTGTTTGTTACTTTTTTACATTTCAGTTCTATTGGAAATGTACACAATTCACCTGCAGCTCCGCCTTCGTGGGCATACGACTATTTCTTATGTCTTTTAAATAGATCGCTAACTTTATCAACCGTGATTCTGACCTTGGTCCCGTTCTTGATTCCGTACCAGTGGAACTCGTACACGGGTAACACGCGTAATCCGGCTATTTTTTTTATTATGAAACGATCTCGCTTACGCTTTTCATCCTAATCCCAGGCCTGCTTACGATTCCAATTCCAGAGCGATATTGGACTTAAGCTCTCTTGAACATCGTTGTTACCAATAATCAAAAAGGTCATAAGTAAAGAAGCCGTTCGACAATCACACACAAACGAAGCCGCGAGGAGAAACTTTATAAATTGTGCCCTGTACGTTCTTATAATGTATAAGCTATTTTACTATAAAATTTCAGTTGATATTGTTCAGCCCTCAAGGCGTGGGCGCGAACAAACACCCAAACATAAATTTTCGCATTTATAATATTAGTAGGATTTTGATACATTTTACTTAAACCTATCTTATTAGAAAACTCTAATTTTCAATTATTATTTGCAAATTTTAATAATTTGCTCTTACCCAACATAATAATATACCCCACCTTTAATAAATTAAAAATTGTGTCCATTTTTAATATTATCCATTTAAAAATAATTTCATACGCTACTTTTTATTTTACAAAAAAAGTACACACAAATGTACTAATACGATAAGTCATAAATCATCTAGTAAGTAGAATAATTGCAAAACTTGATAAATTACATATTTATACAAATTTTTATGACCCATCGACACATGAGGTCAATTTACAATAATGACCACAATAAACGCGTCTATTAATCTCCAAACATTTAATTGTGGGCTCGAACCATCAATAAACATAAAATAAACTCCGCTTTCAATGAGAACGTGATATATTTTGATGTAAACCGACCTCGGCCAATTAAACAAACTCACTGGTTTAAAATATTCTAGTCGACAGTACGGGGAAAAAATGTTAAACCCGTCTGTAATTCTCGAGGTTCTGTAGAATATTAGTAATAAATAGAACCTATTACACACATATTTAGTAAACCATTAGTAATCTACGTATTTTAACAGGTTTTAATCACCTCCTATTGAAATATAACCTCCAGTAATCATCTAATTCAGTTGGAGAAGCTTGGTTCTTAAATGGTTGTAACTCAGTCGCGAAAAGACCGGCTTTAGAACCTGATAGTAACGTATTTGTGCCTCAGCGAACAGGATAGACAGTCAGTGCAGGACGTTGTCATCGTATTAACAACGATGATACTTCACAGCCCCTTAACCTCGCATTGGGCCAGCGCTGAGTTAGCTCTCAAGCCTTTCTTAGCCTTATATCTATATAATAGAATATAGGCGGGAGTTACGTCATATTATTACTATTATTTTTTCCTAGTACAGTAGGCAGAGACTATAGATTTGCACATGGTACGATCTTTGCATATTCTTCTTTCTTCACTGACATCTATGAATCTATTCATGCACATTTTGGTATACCACCGAATTTTCTACTTTAGTCTATTGACTGGAGTAGAAAATGGGAAGATATATTATCTTCTTTCAAACTACACCGCTCTTTGGCATCGCCTATATATATATATATATATATATATAGACGGAAATAATAAAATGTGTTTGATAGTGTCCATGGAAGTTCGTCATCTCAAGGAATGAAGACCGACCAGAGTCGATAACTAAGACGGCATCGAATTTAAACCGCAACCAGAAGATATTTAATGACATAAACATCTTTTACCACCACGACGAAGGACGTAACCACTTTATTGACCACCCAGTCTATCTACCACGTAGGACTCGACGTTAACACCATGTTACGTCAACCAAACATAGAATAGTCATTAAATGGTCAATCTCTCTTACACACCGAACACTGCAATCTCCAATTTTTACCCGACTACGGCAAAGTTAAAGCAGTTTTATGATTTTTACAGTGTAGGATGTGTGCGGGTATGTCCATAAAAATAAGATATCGACTTACCCTGATTATATGTGAAATGAAATAATTTCTTAGTTGGCACAGTACAGTTTGCGCTCCACTATTAAGGCAACTGGTACTTGACTATGGCCAATGCTTTAAAATTGATTGCCAACATTTGTACCAACTACCTACGCTCGGGAAAAAGTTTTAATTGACTGATTTCCAATTTGAACTAGTACAACGAACTCAAGGAACACCAGGGATCGTTTTTGATAGCCAGATTATTTATGCATTTTTACTAGTCGGGTTTTAGTTTCTTTTATTTTACAGAACAATGTTATGATTAGAATTCACTCTTTGTTTTTAAATAGAGGTGTATTTAAAAACAAAGAGTAGTAATTTGTTGAGATTGTAGATCCTGTATTTTTAATCTAAATATCAATTTTAATACATCCAGATGACGCTTCAAAAGTAAATCGAAGTCTCGCTTTCAAGGATATTAATGTAAAAGGTGAGGAGAGAAATAATAGACTATAATAGTCCATAATGCATTATCACTGCGCCGCGTCTACACGTGTTCCGTTTTGCATTCTACAGACGTGTAATTATGGCAGGCCGCTGCATTGAATGAAGTTCGAGGTATTTTTTAGTCTTTGAAGCGCCATCATTAATTCTTTTGTGAATTTCAGCTCGTACATTTCGTAATTCACAGTTACGAAGTATAATACATCTCCTTCCGTAAGTGAAGAAATCTATAGAAGGAAACCATATGGCAGACTGCACATGTTTAGAAACGGTTTCAATGATCTAAATCTTAATAAAATGAAATCCCAAAGGACAGATCGATCTTATTAAAATTTTGTTTCACGATTAGAGAATGTTTATTGACTCTAAACACTGTCTTGCCTAAATATTTCCAGATTTTTTTATTATTAGGTTTTGCATGTATACGAATGAACAAAAAGCTTTAACAGAAATTGCGTGCTCTTTCATAGTATATAACAGCTTTTTGGCCCCGCGGAATTAAAATGTGTTCTTTAATCTTATATATGGACAGGTCTTACTGTCAATCCCAATCTCATTCTGGCATTTAATTCAGGTTGCCTTAACGTTATTTATTTGGATCTTGGTCACGCTCATGCTCCTAATGCTGATTCAACACTCAGTTTTAACCCCGATACTGTTCTCAATTACGGTTCCGATCCTGGGAGGCGATTCTCGGGCCATGTGGTAATTGTCACGCGAAACAATTTTTAAAGGTGAAATTTCCTCATAATTCGTATACAAAATGACGAAATATGTCAAGCGAAGGATAAATTATATATTCTCACTCATGGCAATTTAAAATAATTTCTATTTAGATGTTGTGAATTTTCGATAGATATGAGAATGTACTTATAATATTTAAATAGGAAAACGTGAAGCTCTAAAGCCTTTTAATCTGGAATGGGAAGACCGTTGGAGGTCAGCAGCGGTGCGACTGTTAGTAGTGATCTCATTAAAATAGAGTGTTACTCATCGTATTGATCTTCTAAACTCAACGTTTGACAATTAGTGTCGTGCGATAGGATGTACCTGTTGCATGTCACATGAAAGCCGTTTCACAATTGTCACAGCTTGGAAATTGAGAACACTGTATTAGTGTTTTCGTTTGACATTTATCGTTTCGTATGAAATGATAAATGCCAATATTAATTAATAAGTTTCTTTTATTACATTTATATTCTATTATATATCCACATGGCATATATTATATTTACACATGGCCCGAGAATTGCCTCTTTGGATTTCGATTTTGCTTGTCATTTCAGTTTAAATTTTCATACCGCTCACGAGTCCAAGGTTTTGTACGAAGCCAGAACAAATGTTAGTATCAATATGATACTAACATTTTCTTGAACTATGAATTCATTTTCATAAATTATAGGCTATATTACTCTGTAACATCGTAGTTTTCTACATACATATAAAAGATTTTATATCTATTATAAAACCCTTCCCGATGATAATTTTTTTTCTTGATATCCGATTTAAATGAAATAAAGCCTACGTTTTGCTCCAAGCCGAGCTAGATATGTGAAAATCTTATTTAAATCTGTTCAGTGATTTACGATGTATGCGCGAACAGATTGATAGGCAGATTGAGAAAAAAATTTATAATCCGCTTATCTCTTTTACCACTTTTCTCTTATTGTCCCCTTCCCATTTTTCATTCATACCTTCAATGTACAAATGCACCTGGTTCTACTGTTTTATTATATGTACAGATTTTACTTAGAGCGATATCGAGTAAATTGCTAAAATACACAAACTTTGATAAACATGTTAATATTTTCATTCATTTTCAAACTTTCAATTGTGACGAATTGAATGATTTGATTTACTTTAAATATTGATAATTTTAAGGGTAATTCAAAGAATAAAGATTATTTAAGTTATTTTTCTTTGTGTCGAGGAAACCTATTAAGGGTGCCTATAAACATTTACTTGGTTCTGGCTATTGCGCAATTTTCAGTGTGAAAAAGTCAGCTTCACCTTAAATAGGTACCAAAATAGAGATGTATTTTTTTCACATACATACATACATGCACATGAGTTAAACGCCTACGCAATATTTTCATGTTACACCGATTTGTAATTTGAAATCAAAAGATTGCTTTGAAATATGTTTTTGACATTACCTTCCTATAATAATATAACTTTAATAAAACCTTTCGTTTGTCATTGGTAATTAATTACATGTACCATAATGTCTTATGAAATGAGACAGTAGAAACTAAATAATATCGTTGAATAATTATAATTTAATGCGCGCTGAAAATTAATTTAATTACTGAATCAAAACAGTTTTTCGTATTATTTTTACATATTTTTTTTATTTTTGGTGCAAATATATGTCTATTTCATGAAAACCAAGCACAGTAGATGATAGTTTACGAATACTCTAAACGGAGAATCAGTCACACATAAATGGTCATAAATCGGAAGTGCAGTACGCCCCATCAAACATAATAGATCATTGTTTAATCAGAGATCGCACGGCCACGAGACACATGCGTTACGAAATGATATTTCATTTATTGATAGGGAGTCATATCACGAAATTCGTGAACCACATGACCCGGCCTGCCCGCGAACGGCGATCGTCTATTGATTTTTGACCAAGATCCCAGACCCACACACGCGCCGGCTAATTACACACAGACGTGACACGCGGACGCGCCCGGCCCGACGGCCACGCACACCGACGCACCGCCGGCGAACGACCGCGGAATAATTAGTGTATCACGCCAAAAATCGATCCGTGAACTTGTGCAAGACGCATCTCTCACCAACACATCGCCGACGCCGCGGCGTCTTCACTCATACTAATACGCGATTGCTCCAGTGCAAAGGTTAGGACCGTGAGTACGGTTTTAGGTAACGCGATGGCGATCGATTTTAGTTAGGTATAAATAGGTTGCGGTGCAGCGATTCCGCACACTTCGGTCGTGTCCACTAACCAAATAACAACATTTGACATGAAACCGGTAACGTTTCCATTGCGCCTCGCATAGAGCGATATTGTTCAGTTTTATTATGGTAGTTAATCTCGAATGTAACATTTACTTTTTCAGATATTAATTTTGATGCTGATAGCCTGGTCCAATGCGGCTAAATTGGACAGGACTTATCTCCCGCCGGCCGGAGCGGCCGCTGCTGGTGGAAGTCCTGGATCTTTGACGGCGCCTTTTGGATCTCAGCCCTCCGGACCTTCAGCACAGCTACAACGAGGAGGTCAGCAAGGGCCACAAGGAACATTTGGCGGTCAATCCAATGCGTATCAAAGTCCCGGATCTAGCGGTGGTTTTGGACCTCAATCTCCTGGATCTCCGGCGCAGCCGCAACAAGGAGGTCAGCAAGGGCCTCAAAGAACATTTGGTGGCCAAACCAATGCGTATCAAAGCCCCGGATCCAGCAGTGGCTTTGCACCTCAGTCTCCCGGATCTTCAGCGCAGCTGCAACAAGGAGGACAACAAGGACCTCAAGGAACATTTGGTGGTCAAAACAATGCATACCAAAGCCCTGCCTCTACTGGCGGCAGTGGTTTCGGAGGAGCTGGTACTCCGTTTGGCGCTTCGGGGCCTTCCACGCAGGGACAAACCGGATCTTCTGGCCCTTCGTATCCTTCGGCGGGAAAACCTACCGGGTCCGGATTTCCTGCTCAAGGTGGAGTTTCAGGAGGTCCTGGAGCTTCTGGGTCTTATCCTGGGTCTGCTCAGCCTGGATATAATCAAGGATTTGCTGGTGGTGCAAACTATCCTTCTTCAGGTGCTACACAAAATGCTGGTGTAAGTTATCCCGGCCAGTCTGCAGGATCTAGTGGTGCTTTGACGCCCGGAGCGCAATCGTTCGGACAACAGGCTTATACTCAACCTCAGCGACCTCAAGCGGCTCAAGATCAAGCTGCTGAAATTTTAAGATATGACAATCAAATCGATGGTGACTCGTTTGCTTACAGCTTTGAAACTTCCAACGGTATTTCGGCTGAAGAAAACGGTATAGCTACTAATGGTGTGCAAGCTCAAGGTGGATTTGCGTACACAGGCGATGATGGTCAAAGATATTCCGTAACATACACTGCCGATGAAAATGGTTATCAGCCTAGAGGAGATCACTTGCCTACGCCTCCTCCTATTCCAGATGAGATTTTACGATCGATCGAAGAAAATGCTAGGGCTGCTGCAGCTGGTACACAAGAAGGTGCAATATATTTATTTTATTCATTATAAATTTTATAATCCTTTATAATTTAACACGGCCATTAGAAATATTTGCTAATTGTAGCTATAAATTCTCGTTAATGGTTGTATTTCTTAATTGTCAAAATATCAATCTTATGTGTTAATACAATTTAATAATGCATTGAATTATCTAATTATTTTTTGTTTTAATAGGTGCTTACCAAGAAGATTTCGATTCAGAATCGCCACAATCATATAATGCTAATGCTCAAAGACCAAGCGCTTCGTTTCCGGGATCTCAACAACAGTATTCTCAGCAGCAACTTCCTGGTCAAATTCAACAACAGTCTGGTGGACCGTCTGGTGGACCGTCTGGGGGACCGTCTGGTGGACCGTCTGGTGGACCGTCTGGTGGACCGTCGGGTGGACCGTCTGGTGGACCGTCGGGTGGATCGTCTGGTCAATATGGAGCACCTAATGTTCCATTAGGACAATACAATCAAGGTTCTACTGGACAGTCTCAATTCAGTAGACCTACTGCTTCTTCCCAGCAATACAATGCTCAACCTCAAGGGTCATTTACATCAGCAGGTCCCCAAAGCCAAACTGGTTTGGGATCATCAGGATCTGGTTACAATTACGATAGACCTTCACAGGGACCAAACGCTCAATACAATCAAGCTCCTGGAGCTCAAAGGCCTGGTGCGCCCTCTCAATTTTCAAAACCTGCAGGACCTTCTCAGGAATACAGACCAAGTACTTCTGCTGGATCGAGTCCAGGACCCCGGCCCGGTGAACAACAATTTGGACAAGGACCCAGTGCTGCTCGGTTTGGAGGCACTCCTCAAGCTGGATCTTCCACTCCAGGATTTAGAGATAGCCAACAATTCGGTCCTCGATCAGGTGTTTCACAGGGAGGATCTCAACCAAGCCAATATACTTCCGGTCGCCCATCGGAACAGTACACACAAGGACCTCAATCTCCATCGGCTCAAAGGCCTGCTTCCTCTGGGATGACAGAGTCCCAGCAGCCATCCAGCGCTCCCTATCAGTACAACGCACCATCTTCTAGACCTGGATCTCAGCAGAATGGTTCCGGGGATTTTACTGCTGGCCCTACACAACCCTTCAATACCGACGCGGCTGCTCCTTCGACCCAGGGCGGCGGACAAACCTTTGGCGGACCTAGACAGCCTCCTAGCTTCAGCCCCGAAGAAGGCTACAAATACTAAATGAACGATTAGTTTAAATGGCAATGTATTAAATAAATTTGACAGAGATGTGATAGTAAAATATTATTTAAAAAATGTACAAAAATAAATAATTAACATAATAATGTAAATATCTAAGAGGAGGATCACTCATTAAATTCATAATATTCATAAATAAATTTGCTTTTTAATCACCTTTACACACATAACATTGGTGCATTTTTCTATAAGTTATACTCCCAAATATTTTTCTCTATTTTCTATATCAACTAAATATTACAAAATGCATGTTTAGCTTTTAATATATGAAGTAAGTATTACAAATTCACATCAAAAATGAACTTCACACATTAGTTATATGATGTGGCCTGTTGTGCTTTTAATACAAAGTTATCACAATACTTTCATCATAATTATTCAAATATTCATTCCAATACCAGCGGCCGCATAATTGTTTCACTAACCAATAAACCGATTAGAAAAGTGATAGAAATTTTCTAATCGACGGTTTTCCAAAACCATTTTTTAATTTATAATTATCATCAGTTTCGATCAAAAATAGCTTTGATACATTTTAATGTTAATCACTATCTATCATATATTTTAAATATCGCGAGAATAATTTGAGTATGAGCTGCTTAGGTTTATCGCATCATTTCACCCATGAAAAAAAACATCACCTTTCTAAATGTTGTAATGTTTGAGTTCGAAATTTTTAGGTACTTTTTATAAAAACATCGAATATTATAAAATATCCACATAAAATAAAAAACACACACATTTTGACAGTTTAGTCAGTCACGTAAAGCCCGACCACCATGCATTGTTTCATACATGTTTTATTCGGAAAGCGATAAATGGTGCGCATATTGTTTCATATCAATACAGGACCTAATTTGGTCAACAGCTTTCAGATCCAACGTTGAGCTTCAAAGCTTAAGGTCTTGTGAGATGCAGGACGCATGGTACTTTTAAGTTGTTCAATCACCATGTTGATCAGAGTACTGCAGATTACTGAACGCAGCGTTAAACCTATCGGTTATATGGACTTACCGCTCATTCCTAGTTTGATAGAGTTTGTTTTTTTTGATAGAGTTCGTCAAACACAAACTCTATCAAAATACCTAATTGTGATTGTGTTTGACAGTGTTGCATGTAATACCTATAAATATTCATAAACACTAAGATACTGTCGCCACTTTTGTATATAGAATAACCGATTTCAAATTGATTTAACCATTTTATAACATGTATTTCAAAATACAGCATCGGTCTGAAAGCATTACTGAATTAGAGCTAAAAACGATTCGAACTGCTCAGTGATTCTTATAGAATATATTTCTTTAAAAAACATGTAAAATTTTCCATGAAAATTTGTCACTACTTCCAAGACGTTACAGATAAAATAAAGTTCGAAAATAATTATTCATAAAAATATGTATCTGAACATCTTTATCTTTTATCTATAACATCGAAGCGTCACAATTTTGTAAGAAATAAATATTATAAATTTTTACCAAACCTCCAACTAAGGGTTACGTTATGGGATAACTAATAACTACATAAAAATAACATTATATTACTATTACTTAATCTTTAAACCTTGAAATAGTGAAATAGGAACCATCAAACTATAACCCCGCAATTACATAGTTGATACCAAATACCGTGATGCAAACTGCATTACCACTTATCATATAAAAGGATGTCGAAAACAACAAATTATTTTATGCTCCGAGTGCGGGCTACGAGCGAATTGGCCGTATTGAGCCATTTATAAGACTTGTGTAACACCTGATAAAGTCATTACATTCGTGCTGATAAATAATATTTATTACAATTACTTCGTTTATCATTATTCGCGGATAGTTATGATATTTGAGGAAGGTTATTATCGACTCATTTATGTGTCGACACGAGGTAAGCTGTTTTGCTACTAACTTTTGCCCGCGACTTCGTCTTCGTTGAATTCGTATTGATTCTTTCTCTTTCTACAACCAGTTTTTTCCCTCTTAGAAATATTTTTCTATGTTATTAATTTTTGGTTTAGTATATACGTGCCTATTTCGAAGACCTTTAACTCGTTGTTTCACGAAGTGCCCATACATTGTTCAACTCCTCTTTTTACCGTCTTCAGATCACTAAATCAATCATTTCGATGGCCTATAATCTGATCTCACATTCCCTTAGGCAATTAGTGAAAACCGCAATCGAGTCCATTCAACCCTTTTCACGTGATGCGCGTACAAATAAACAGACAAACAAACAAGAATTCCTAAAACCATGTAAACGTGTTCTATTATATCTGATTAATCTCTGATTTGTCTGATTTTAGTCTGTCGACCGTTTACGTCTTTATTTAGTACTGAGCTTCATGGTACTATTACTCTTTTTAATAATAAATTTAATAGTCTACATTTTTTATTTACCAAATCAAGGTATTATTGTACTAATATAATTAGTTTTTATCTTTATTATTATGTTTTGTGCTAACCGTTTTTCGCCCGCTTTGCTGTAGGTAAATTAAATTTTAACAGTAATTTCTTCGGATTCCAATCGTAGTCTCAATTTGAATACCGGTACTGCATTCTATTGCACATCTGGTTCTAATGCCAACGTCTTTTTTTTAGAAATCACTAATATATTTTTACAACTAATTACTAATAACTTTACTAATTACTAATATGTTTATAATTATTTTATTCATATTAAAAGTTTCCTATCTTGTGTTACATGAGATAATAATATAAAATTTGCTTACAATCCGTTCGACCATTTCGGAGCAATCGCCTATATTAACAAACAAACAGACAAACATTCAATTTTTTCTACGTGGATATAGATTTGTTCTAATAATTAATACCTATTAAGCATTCTTGTGTAGTATTGGGTATAAAAATCACATCGCTCTTCACAGTTGCAAACAAAGGAGAACCCGAGATAATCGATTGTTCCCATTTTTGTTTTTGGGTATCAAAAGTGAAATATAAATAAATACAATGAAAACTAAAGAAGTCCTTGGAGAAAATCCTTTTGAATTTATGAAAAAAAGACGTCATCTTCATTAATTGCGAAATACAAAATTCATTATTTAAAAAATGTTTGTAGGCGCATTTTGTTAATGTTCTGTCTGTAAATAAATGAATGACAATAGTATGATATTTAATACCCATAACAGTTATTAGTACTCAGAAATTAGAAAACACAAATTACAATATTAAATAGATAGTATTAGATAGATTGCTTAATAAATCAATGTTAAATGCGCAAAAACGCTAGAAAACCAAAAATGAAAAGATTTATAAGAATATTTATAAAACTTATTAAAAAAGTTTGTGTTAGTTCTTACGTTTTATTAAATAAACATAGCTTTGAAGAAAATTGGGAAACATCAACCAACGACATTTGTATTTGGCATATGTCAAATATTTTTAAATCACTCAATTTCATACACTAATGAAATTTAAGAGCATCACGGACCACTGATTACGCATGTTGCTTTCGCACTTGGCATCTTTTCAATAAGTCTAATTGCATAATTAAATTCAAATCTCCATGCCGGCTAACTTTTAACAATTAAAGTAATGAACTCAAAACTATATTAATCACTAAAGCCGTTAGGGTATTCCAAACTAAATCTTGAGAAATACATATACTGTTCTGTAGCGCAATCAATAGAATTTAATGATACTTAAGAAGAAAGGAAACCTTCATATAGATATTTCGATACAGATTTCAGATGATTTTGATTCACGACCATTTTAAATAGGTGCATTAAAGAGATGAACGATGCAACACTTTGTGTAAATATCTAATTACCCGTGTTATATGCACTCCACACGAGCGGTTGTATAAGTTACCTGTGTACTAGTGTATTACAAAACTACGTAGCGTAATGGCCTTGAACCGTCTGCAGCGATTTTCGTGTGAATCCCGTACTATGCATCCGTGTGTACGAGCGGTACAGTCGGACCCAAATCAAAAGTGTTCTTCTTGAAGATCTGACACATCAAAAGGAGAGTAAACAGTTTAAAATTTAACCGATACAAATGTATGTTTGGAATATTGTTCTCATAAATCTGTATATACGTTTTATTTTATAAGCTAACGCCTATTTCTCAGAAGGGCAGACACGGATCACAGATTTCCACATGACACGACCTTCGCATATCTCTCTTTGCTTCACCAACATCCATTTCTCTTTTCGTGCGATGTATCTTAATGTGTTAAGTTTTGAATCTTGACCATAAAGATGGACATACACATAATATTTATGCAATTATGATTTTATTGACCTGCCGAGTCGGGGTATGTGTCTAGTTAAATAGATGATATTATAAAAATGAACATGGACAAGATCATGAACAAAATTATGTCAAATGCCCTTGTAGTGCCCACTTCAGCGATAGTTTAGAACTCACCAATCTAAGTTGTAGGCAAATACGCCTACTTGGGCGAATAATCTGATCTAACATCGATAAAGAGCGTTCATCTCGGATGGACAACGTTTGAAAAAACGGAAGCATTTTAAGTTCAATATTCCTGCTTAAAGACGAAATCTTTGAACAGTGCGTGTTGCCCGAGATGGCGTTCGGATACTAGTCGTGGTCTCTTGCTGTTGGTCTCATAAAATAAGTCAAAGTCATTCAACGTGCTATGGAACGAGCACTCGCTTAGGAACTCCCTGCGAGATAAAAAGTAGACGTGCAGGCCAAATCAACGCAGTTCATAGTACAAGTTAATTGAAGTGACGACGGGCAGGCAATATAACTCGTAGAACCGGTAATCACTGAGGGAGAAAAGTTCTCAAATGGCCCTACCATCTAGGGCCCTAAAACGCCCTACCAGTAGGTAAATTAATGACCTGCTAAGGGTTGTAGCCTATAGTTGATTGCAGGTGACCCAAGATCTTACGTTATGGAAATCTAGAAGAGCGGCCAATGTCCAATGGTAGACGTTCAATGATTGAAATCAATATGTATTACGATGTCCACTTTCGTATTTAAATATTACAGCGACTTACAAGTGTTAGTGCTACAATAGACTTACCTTCCACTTGAAAATATTAGATTGGTTATTATATTATTTTCTATTAGAGAATGAGTTATTTTGAAAATCTCATAGATTATTATATAGATAACTAAAAAAAATAGATGAGAATGGTCTATTCGAGAATAGTAATCCACTAATTTAAAAGATTCTACATGATAACATTATAAAGCATTCTACAATAATTTACCATGTTTTAGAGTTTTTAGTATTAGTATTATGTTAAATACTCAATATATACTTGTAATATGTGAATTTGGTTATATTTTTATGGAAATTCATAAAGCTTTCAAAAAGGTGGCGTTTGTTATGGGATCACAAAACATATGACATAGCAAAGCCTACTCATAAACGTCAAAACATCATCGCAAGATGATGTAGACGACCAGTAGACGCCTGCCTGCAACATGGATTAAGATGCAGCATGCATGTTGCAAGCAAGCGTCTAATTATGGATTTCCACGATTTCGCATCCCAGACATTTGAGATTAATTACACCAATGTCATTGTAGGCCTATGAAACAAGGAATATCATCATTATTAAGGTTTAAGTTAAGGTTATGTCGTATTAGCTCATGTTACACGCTTCGTTTCCAGCCAATTTATATTTTTCTCTTGCTCCTGCTATGTATTTAAGAGAATTCAATTGGAAGTGTGTGTGGTATGCGCGCGTGCGTGCATGCCTGCGTGCTTTCGTGTGTGTAATTTTTAACTTATGAAATGAATTTCTAGTAAACTATTAACTTTATCAAAATGTTCGCTACAATAACAGAGGGTCCATTAGCAGGTAGTTAATTTAGAATCCGACGCAACACTTGATAAATTAAGCCGACGAAAATTTTCTGCATCTCTACTTGATGCATTTTTAAAAAGTCGCTCACTGTACCGAGCGTGATGAAAGGTTCCGATTATAGATTCCGATATCGGCGCAGTGTAATAACTTCTAGCTGCGGGCGTCGCTGGTACCGATTAATCGATGGCGCTTGTCCACGGGCCCATTACTCTCGAGATCGATGCATCGAGCGAGATCGATGCTATCGGCAGATAAATCTGTTAAGGGTGTTGTTAGACGTCATAAAAATAATATTATGTTTTTTAATGTAAGAATTCTCCTCTAGTTGCGCAATGAGCTATTAAGGGCTTTTTTTTCTCTGTCTTGTGTAATATCGACGAAATTGCCTAAAGTTACTCTCTATGCTCAACCATTGTTTAGCTTTCGTTGTTTTTAGATTGCCGTTTAACATTATGATGTTTTGATATTCAATATTAGAAAAAGAAATATCTTATAACTTCAAGTAAGCTTTGTACATAAACAATTTTTACTTTGACAAATTATTACTTTTTAAGTTTATGTAGATAGGTGTCTGCCCTAGAAAAATAAGATAAAAAGCCTCAAACTTTGCTTTAATTAACGCTATTTAGTAGCGTTACTATTTAATTTTGATGTAGTTATATAGTTGTTATTATGTTATTGGTATGTTATGACAAATAATATAAACCATGTATGCCCTTCATTCGTGTTATGTTATATATTAAAATACTTATTATTGGAAATTAACATAAACAACTTTTCCCGTGGGAAGTTATCATTTTTCCTCAGCAAAGTGGAAGGACGCCGAGCAAAGCTCGATTGTTCAGATTATATCATATTATGCAAAAACATTAAAATGACTTATTCATATAAGGGAGCGAGTATACATCTTTTTAATAATTCTAAAATAGATATTGATGTACACTCATCCCTAATACAATGTTCAATACCGTATGATATTTTTCTTAAAACATTTATTTTTTGTTGTACGTAAGCATTATGAAAATAACATGATTATTCTTCTGTATCAGACTTACGTCATCGTCTAACAACCACGAGGTTTGTTTGTTAATCCACTGCTTAGATATTTTAACAAAAACATCTGTGTATTGGTATACGTTATTTACAAAAAAATATACATACTTACATATAAATTCTATTGGTACTTTTGCGATATGACTTATAACCATAGTTCATCCTATGCAATCATCAGCTTAAATTATACTTTCTTTTTTAACAACTCACAAAGTCGATAAGTATTTAACTCCACTTTGAAATCACATTAACACAAAAAACATTGTTCATTTGATGAAGTGTCCAAAAAAGTTAGAATTTTATAATAAAATCAGGTACATAATCAGAATTAACATAAATTCGAAGGAGGCTTCGATACACACATGTAAAAACCAGCCAAGTGCGAGTCCGAATAGCGCACCAAGCGTTTCGCGTCATCACACAATATAACTCGACTTACATTTGATGTAATTTTATTATTTGATATTTTGCTTTAGATTTAATATTATAATAATACTATTATAATTAATAATAGATATTATATTTGTGTATATTACCACTTTTACGATAGAGCAAAAACAAAAAAAAAATCTCTCTTTGTTTATTATTTATTTATTAGCATATCTGTTGTAATGAAATTAGGCACAGATTCGACCACATCTGGAGTATTGTTACTACCTCTGGTCTGCAACACCTCGATATTACTTCCTACCTCTAGACCGCATAGAGCGTCGAGCGTCTCGAATCTTCTGCAGCTACGCAGTATCCGGCCAACTTAACCCGTTGGGGTTATGATGAGATATAAGATACTCACCGGAAACACCATCATAATCATCCTAATAGCTAACGTTCTACCACCTAACGCTTCAGGTGCAATTTTCCGTCACGTATAACTATTTTTTGGAATGATCTACCATCAGTGACATTCTCAATGAACTATGCTATGGGGTCTTTACGAAAAAAAATCCATACCTGTGCCGATCTTCTAAGAGATCGGTAATGGACTAGCGACTCCCTTAGGGATTTATGAGGTGATAATGTGCGGCGATGAACCAGCATTCTAGTGGCTAGCAGCTAGTTTGTCCCATTAAAATCATGTATACAAAAACATATTTCGCGAAAATTGCAACTGGCTATCTATTATGTTTTAAATAATACAGTCGTTTAAACGTGAGACAGATGGACAGACGGACGGATGTATGATAGAAACTAAGTAACAGGATCCTGTTGATATATCCTTTTACTATAGAACCCTAATAAGGATATACATGTTACCATTTAAACGATATTTTACGATACTATAATAAGGATATTTTATGAAATTACCTTAGTTTTCCACCCTTCTAAGTTAAAACGTACTTCAATTATTTTTTTAAATAAATCGTATATTTAATTAAACTAAAATAGCTCTTATGCTTCTGTTTTACAATAACGATTAATACAAAATATAGATTTCTCAAATTAAATTATACGCACAAAAAATTATAATATTTAAATCCATCAATAAAAATGCATTCATCTATATGTCTAAAAGTATAAACTGGCTGACTGATATATCGACGCACAGCCCAAACTTCTAGGTCTAGAGTCTTGAAATTTTGTATAGAGATTCCTGTTATAATGTGCGAGAGCACTTAGAAAGGATTTTTTGAAATTCATCCCCTAAGGTGAAGAATATTGTAAGACTGTGTTGTATGGAAAATCGAAACTTTTGAAATTATAAATTTCATTTTTAACATTTTGATTATTTATGGAAATAAAGAAAAAAAAACAGGATCAATTTTTTTTTATTTATCCTGAAGGTTTAAATAGGGGATGGAATTTTGTATGAAAATCGAAACTGCTGAAGCTTTTCATGTTAAAATTTGTATTTTAGCTAGTCATTAATAACAAGAAATAATAACATAGATCGTTTTTAAAAGTGACCTTAAAAGAGTAAAATAAGATTTGAAATTTTCATGCAAAAAAACGAAAACTTTGAAGCTATTGAAAACAAAACTTATATTTTAGCTGCTTATAACAAACGATAAATAACGACATTTATGATTTTTGGAAAAGTAGCTCTAACAGGTTGAAATAAAGGATGAAATATTTTATGGTAAATCAAAACCGGTATATGTAATTTGCCCTTTTTTTTTTGCGTGCTTACACCATTTATTTGGTTACTACTAGCTAGCTATATGTTGTATGCAAGAATTAGAAACTTTAGAAAAAAAAAACAGGGCTTCTTGTTCATATTTCTGCCACTACAGATTCTAAAAATCCTTCACTTTCACATAGAAAGCTACATTATCACGGAGTAATATAGCCCAAATTTTATTTTAATACTACTAACATTTTACTACTTCTTCCAAATCGGAATCGTGACCGGTAGCAGGATCGAAATTACACATGGGACGAGAAATGAAATTGAAAGTCGAAACGAGATTGTAATAAAAAATGAGGCCAAGGTCGAAATCGAATGTGGGATCTAAATTAGAACCAAAATCTCGACCAAATTCGAAATGAGTAACAGTACTGACATCAAAATTTAAGGAGGAATCCGGGATAAAGAATAGCATTGAAATCTCGTTAGATCTAGACCGGAGTCGGAATCAAAACGGGACCGCGAACGGAATCGGGAATTAGAGAAATCGACATCGAGAAAAGGACGAGGATCAGAATCGAGAACGTGATAACTATCGGAATCGTGATTTCGCGATGGGGCGATATACAAGATGAAGGCATTGATTTTATGTCCACGCGGACGGAGCCGCTAGTACAACATAGTTTTGAACAAATAAAAAGAATTTAAACCTGCAGCCCTATTTTATTATAGAAAAAAAATTAAACCATAGCCATAATAATTAATGAGGGGTCTCAAGGATCTATTAAATGATATACGATATAAAACAAAATAGAGATTTACGACTTAATCATAGACAACCAGCGTCAAGTATAATGGTGAACTCTCTTCATTATTTGAGACTGCACCGACCACAAATCAACTATTAATAGAATGCGATTTTTGTTTAAGTAATAAGAAATTATCTCCATTAATCCAAAAATCTTTCCCACTCGGTATTTTATTCCAGATAAAGATGCTCGTAACTTAAGCTTACCAAACAGATTCAGTGCGTATTAAAGCCTGTTAACGACTATTGTCATCAATGTAGTGACAAAGGTCGGGACGACTTAACAACTTAACGCGGTCTCTGAAACCCGACGAAAATAGTTAAGTTAGACTTAAAAAAATCATTGATCAATTCGTCCGTAATCGAAGTTGGAACCTGTTAGTTACCACCTGGTTTGAAAAAAACGCATTGACTAAACGGGCCCCATCACTCTATCAGAGTATCAGCGTTTTTTAACTGCGTATGAACACTTGCTAATATTAATGGTTTTTGAATACCGAGTTTTAAGAAATTGAAATATTTAATTAGATATAAATGATCAAGGTGACCAGCAACACAATTATGTCCTTTTATTTTTGCTATAAAAAAAACCTGACAAATAAAGTCGTAATTCAAACGATTTCAAAACTTTCTCAAAGTCAAATTACTTTTTCAAAGTTCACTACGTGAACTTAATTATTCCATTATGGTTTTAAATTATGTCAAAAATAGCTTTAATGGAATTATAAATTTTGATTGAAATAAATCTACTTAAATGTAAATATCAAAAAAACAAGTTTAAACATCAGTATACTAATAACTTGCAGTAAATATTAATAAAGAAAAATTATTAGAACCATGAAGGACCACTGACAGAATCCATCAAGACAACCTTTTTAAGTATATTGTATTTGACTGATTGTTTGTGCGTCCATTACGTGAAAAGTGTTCAGAAAAGTTGTATGGAGTTTCCAAAAAAATATGGCTCTTTAGTTAAAATTAATGTTATTAATCAATCTATTTATAATTAATTGCAATCAGCATATGAAACCTTAAATTATGAAATTGAAAACTGCAAACCTGGTCGGGACTGGAGCAGTGGTCACGGTTGAGAATCTGATTCTGGTTAAAGCAACGCTTATAATTAGTAACATGGATGAAATACTAAAAAATTACTTCAATATCTTATCGCCCATTCTAGTGCGAAGATTTAATAAAAAAATGGTAGTTATATTTGTGACAATGATATTCTTCTGAATCTACATACTGGAACTCTAAATTAATGGAACACACCAGAATATTTTCCTTTAATGCTGATATACCAAGAAAACAAGTCAAAGGACTTGGTATTCGAAACTAGAATGTTAGCAAAGAATTTTCTTTTCGCCTCAGCAACCTCCATATATAATCATTAAGGATTTCATCAACTTACTTAACAGTCAATAACGGAGCACTTATTTTTTCCTGTCTTATTCCTTGTGACACTCCAAGACGTTTTCATTGTATTCTTGCTATTTATTACTTTATAATTCAATTGATGTGTCTAGCTTTAGGCGCAATGCAAACACGTTTTTTTAGTAAATTTTCGCTTGCCAAAAAAAAACTCATTGTTATTTTTAGCCTTTTCGTTTTAAAGCTCATGCAATCGCATATAACTTTAATGAATTTTTGATGTTGTCCAATCATTGTTGTCCAATCACATGTTTATTTCGACGTATCGAACAGCATTCAGCTTTGTGATCACCTAGAGAGCAAAGTAAAACTAGTTTCTAAAACCTAGAAGTAATCCATAGACTGCGACAATGCTTTAAGGCAGATAATCGTCTCCTACTTTATAAGGCATAGGTCCAACCTCATCTAGGGTACTATTGTCACTTTTGGACTGAGACACCCCAATATCAACTTTTGGTTCTGGACCGCTTTCAACATTGAGCATCTCAAATCCTCGGCGATCCTGTTATATCCAGCCAATGGGTTATTTAATTTTTTTTAGGTGTGTTTGAAATCGCTTAATGTCCGCTATATTACCTAGGTCATAAGTGATCATGCAGTCTTTGTTTTACGTGATAGCAATATAATTTGTTTGTGACAATAGATTTTCTTTATCTGTTGCATTGATTTTGTTCGCAAAGTTAAAGTCCTGCTCGCAATCCTTTTACCTGTGAGTACTGAGTCTGGTTTTGATATTAGTTGCGTAATTAGTTAGCAAGTAAAACAGTAAAACCTACATTTTCTTTTGTGCATTAATAGTACTTGTAATGATGATGTAAGACTATTTCTCGAACAAAAAAAGTATTAATTTTGAAAAGTTAAGTAGAAAACGGCGTAAACTGATTTTGAAATGTGGTAAGGTATGCTCCGGCAGTGAGGCGATTCAAACCGAGCAATAGTAATAACATCAATAAATACCTTGATTAAGGTATAGTATAGTTTGATAGAGGAAGTTCTGATTAATAAATGAATTCGTCACATACAAAATATAATAACATTTCTTTTAACAAGTGAGAACCGTCACGTTTCTCATATGCATTGTATCACTATGTGGGCTATGGTCGAACATTCTTTTATTTTAAAAAAGAGTAAAGAAATTAGTAGTTCTTTTAACAATCTGCAAGTCGTATACAAGTACTATTTATAGATGACCAGCATTAAACTATCCGGAAATACGAACAGAGATAATAATCATATAGCATAAATTGCAAGTTCATTCAAGACTATACTTATGGATCAATGAGGCTGGCGGATGGGTACTTAAGAGCCAAATATTTATGTAAGTATCAATTTCAATTGTTAAAGGTTATTAACAGGTAGCGTTTGAAGTCTCAAGACCGTAAGTATAATAGATAAGTAATGCAAGGCCGTAACTGCACCCATCGAATACTCTCTGATTTGGCATTCATCAATTTAGATTCAGATATGGACGACATTATGTTGTATGGAGTATAGCAGATTGTATGAGAGAGAGGTTTGTTTTTGATAAATGGCATTCAATGTTTTTGTTTGTTTTATGTGCAATTTACTTTCATTTATAGTAATTTGTGAAGTGAAAATTTGTTTATTGATGTGTACAAATATATTCAAATTTTCTACTTTTTTTCGTTAAAAAAACGGGATGCTTCAAAAACTAAGTACAAGAGAATGTAAAAGAAGAGAAATTAACGAATAATACGACACTACTTTTCACTAAAATGATATTTTTCCAAGATAGTATTTACTTTCAATTTATTTATTTAAACTATGCATTACAAGTACATAGCTTCTTTTCTAATGCTTAGTACCCGGGAAACCAAACTTTGCTAGACATTTGATTTTGCAATAAGAATATGATTACTTCTCAATATGATAACACTAAACGCTAATGAACGTACTTCGTAAATTTACACTTTAACGTTCTGAGCTATTTTTCTCGGAAACGGCTACTTCAATGACTATGTTTTTAAATAAAAAAAATTGTTATAGAGAAAAAGGACATAATGATTTTTGCGGGAAAATGCATGAACGATTCCATTCGGCATAATTTTTTTACTAAAGGGCAAAATATTAATCTTGTGAAACCAACGAGGCTATATGAAACGATTGATGAATGGCAGTAACGATAAAGACGTACAGCTGATGAGACTCAAACAAGAAGCAGGGAAACACGTCCGGAATCAATCAAGAGACAGGATGTGGTTTTCATCATGATGATGCCAGACTACACAAATATTTCGCCACTCAGCAAATATTGCGAGAGTTTGAATGGGAAGTGTTAATGAATCTACCAAATAGCTCTGACCTTGCATCCTCAGATTTTCACCTGCTTCGGTCTCTTCAGAATTCTTTAGATAGTGCTAAGTTAACTAAGGCTTTTCATATTGTCCTAGCACTACCTATGTTAGGTCACTTAGAGACTATCAAAACTATTTGTCGCAGTTCTTTAATCAGAAGTCCCAAAATTTCTACAGCAATGGGATTATGTCATTACCTACAAAATAGCAACAAGTTTTTGAAGAAAATAGCATACATATAACTAAATGTAAATATAATAATTTTTCCCGACCCTAAGCTATAAAGATAATCTAAGATCTCTATACCCTTCTGGGAAATAAGTGTAAGCTTATAAAAAAACCGGCCAAGTGCATATCGGATCATATGCAATGGGATTGCTTAGCCCTTACAACAAAAAATATATTACAGATAAAATTCTGTACTAGTTTTGTATTATTTGTATTATAAAATATTGGATAGTTAAATACTTTTTGAAGTGAAACTTCTTATGGCACGGGGTGAGCCTAAAACGACACGAAAATGCGTCACGCTAAATAATATAAGGAAGATGTAAGGAATAATCGGCGAATAATCGGTAGAGAGTAAGGCCAGAGCGTTACTCAGTTTCGTGTCGCTGGCAGCTGCGTCATATATCCCCACTACGAACTGCTGAGTTTGGAAAGTAAGGCTAGCGCGTGACTCACTTTCGAGTCGAGCTGCATTATATCTCCCCACTTCTAACTGTTAAATGTGGGGAGCAAGGCCAGTGCGTTACTCGCTTTTGTGTCGCTGGCAGCTGCACGTACAATATAACTATCCCTGTATTCTGTGAGAAAGCCAAGCGAGTGACGCCGTTTTGTGTCGCAGCAGTTGCGCTTAGGCTTGTGTTTAAGCAGAGTGCTATTTGAATAGTGGTTGAAAAAAAATTGTGTGATCAAGTGGTAGTGAAATTAAGTGGATTGTGTAAATGATTTTTGAGTAAATTGAAAAATTGAACTAGCAATTTAAAATAAAATTAAATGTATTCGTTATTAATCATTATTATTAAATGTATTTGTAACTACAGATTCTTCTTTTTATTTAAAATTACCCTTTCTCGACCTTATTACTAGCCACAGAAGTTTCACTTCTAACGTGTGTGGCGACCACACACTCTTTTTTTTTTTGTAGGTTTCAAGGAGTAAATAATAGATTTTAATAAATAATTATACTACAATCTTTTGTACAAAGTTTACATTAGGTATATCTTATTACTATTAAATGACTTTGCTGTTATGCATTACTATTTTAATGTATAATATTAACCTAAATACGTAATTATGTATTAAATTTTAAGTGCATTGCACCAGCAAAAGAGGGCATTTTCATTGAATTTAATTTTTTTGTAGAGAAGCACTTTCGGCAAAAAAAGTTTATTCGATCATGTTCCAAATATTTTTCATTGAAAGTATTCATTACGTTGTATTTTTTTATCATATTTTTTAGACGTACGTACATCTTAAAAAATAAAGTGGGATGTATACAATTTATATTATTTTCGGAGTAATTATTTCCGCAAATATTCGCTTAATCAAAAGTATTGCTTAAAATTCTGAAAGGGTTTTTAAAAGAACTGTCGAAATATTTGTCACGCGTTAATGTTTTCTGATTTTTTTTTAGCTTCTGTTAAATGTATCAAGTATCCTCCTAGAAATATTTATTTTTATTATCTTATTACTAAATTAAGTAGCGGCTTATACAAGACACAAATAATCCAAATTTTTCAATATACATCTTGCAGTTTTTGAGTAAAATTCCTATAACACAAGACGGACGGACATGACCAAACTAACTAGCCATTTTGGCTACGGAATCCTAAGAACAAAAATAAAAATTTAAATATCCTCTTTCAAAATTTCACTATTAGAAGCGTGGTACCTATATATATATATATATATATATATATATATATATATATATGATACATATACCTACATGATATCCTTTTGCTTTGCATCAATTTATAACAGAACTAAAAATGAATATAAAACGTTCTCAAAAAATTAAACGGTCTCGCATAAAACGGTCGCCAGCAATTAGATGCACGGTCGTGTGCTATGATTCGATTAAGCAACGTTACTCATTCGTGAAGTAACTTAGAACCACGAACTGAAGATATTAACGGGCCATCTTTCTAACCGAAAAAGTAGATCAATTTTGACAGCCGGCTTTGGTATAAATAATCATCTTCAGTTTAATTGGCAACAGTAAACGCAGCGACTCGGCGGCGTGTGCACCGGTCATTAGGGTCACCGGTTCGAAGCCTGACGTGCTGACTTCGGAATCCAACAAAGAAAGATTATATTAAGCAAGAAAATGAGATCGGTAATTGAGCCTTACGTAATAGAAAGTTATTGAATATTTGTTGAATTTCGTAGCTTTTGAAAATTCATCCATGTGATGCAATATCAATTCTGGATACATTGATGGTGAAATTGCGACATTTCTTACCGTTTTTTACAATTTTGTTGCCGAGTTTCGAAATTTATTTTTATGCAAAGAATAGAATCGCTCCTTCTTTTTATCAATGGAATGAGGTCATAAAAACAAAATACGATTGACAATTTTATTCTTACTTTCAGATAGTGCTTATATCGATTTTGTCATTCACTTGTGCCGCTAAATTGGACAAAACTTACTTACCGCCTTCGGGAGCTCAAACCTCGGGTGGCTCGGGAGATTTCCTCCAAACTCCTAGCTTATCAGGGTCCGGATTCCAAAAAAGACCGGACACCAAGGGACCTGCCGGCGACAACGCATTCGGTCGAAATTCTCCGGCAGGACCTGGAAGAACTGACCTCGAAAACGACGCCGTAGTGATCAATGCGGCATTACCTAACGACGCCTACGAAGGCGCTAGCGCTTTCGACGAATTCCAAAGAGCTGAACGACCTCAATCGGCTTATGAAAGAAACGCTGGAATTTTGCGGCAAGACAGCGTCAATAATGGTGACACCTATTCGTATAGTTACGAAACGGAAAATGGTATTTTTTGCCGAAGAAGCCGGGTCCGCTGCGGACGGGGTGGAAGCTCAGGGTGGATTTTCTTATACCGGCGATGACGGCCAAGTTTACAGCATCAGATATACCGCTGACCAGAACGGCTTTGTACCTGAAGGAGACCACTTACCCACGTCACCGCCTGTTCCGGAAGAAATTCTTAAAGCTTTAGAACAAAACGCTCGCGAAGAAGCAGCAGGCATATTCGACGACGGTGAGTGCTATTATATATTAAAAAAAAACTATTTTCCATATTAAAATCAATATTAGTTCAACTGACAAAAAATAATTAAAAACTTTAATATATTTATTAGATTAAAAAAAAAACAAAATGACATGATGAACCTTCTCATATATTCGATTGTAATACAATTCGATAATGAAAATACTGCATAAAAAATGTAAAACAAAATATTTACAAAAAAAAACTGGCCAACAGCATGTCGGACCGTGCTCTTACACAGTGGACTTAAAAACAAATGCACTACAAATGTAAAAAGTACGTTATTGTACTTTTTCCATGTTTCCAGCACAAAATATGTACAAGCATTGTAATCGCTAATAGTTAAAGAAAAAGTAGATATGGCGACTATTACTATTAAACTAGTATAAACTAAATTGCATCAGTAAAAGAGCGTATCTTCATGGCACTTACGTCCTTTTGTTGAGAAGCACAATTTTTCGGCAATAACTCAAAAACGGTATATCCGATCACATTCAAAATAATTGTCACACTATAAATTTCATCAAATTTTGTCTTGTAGTTTTTGAACAAAATACCTTTGACATACAGACCGACAGACGGACGACCGGATATGATGAAACTACACGGGTTCCATTTTTGCGATTTTGGCTCGGAACTATAAAAACAGTATTGTTTTAAAACATATTCAAAAAGGATAATATAACAAAAAAAAAAACATTTATTTATAATTCACAGGTTCATATGATGTCAGAAAATATGGCGGTCAAGAAGAGAATTTCGATTCTCAAAATAACAATGGCAACAACGGAAACAAATATGACAATTTCAGTAAACAAGGCAACACTTACTTGCCGCCGAACGGTGCGCCAACTGTAACGAATCAGAACGCCCAACGTGGTCAAAGCCTCGGTCAGAATTTCGATTCGGCCAGACGGAGACCGGGGTCCGAGTCTACCGACGGCTACTCATACTGACGACTAGTTAAAAAACTAATTAACTAAAATAAATGTACATATTTAGAACTATATTTGTTTCATTATAGCGTTGTATTCAAATTGAACATTTCTCTTATACGGATCTAGCAATATTATTTAAATTTTAAGCATCCAAAAATGATGAGAATGCATGAAACGATCGATGGATATCAGTGAAGCAAAAGAGATATGCAAAGCTCGTACCTTGTGGAAGTCTGCGGCCTCTGCTTACGTCTAGTGGTGGGAGTGGCTTTATATTATTATTATTTCACCCGTCTTGAAAATTTATGGTTAACAAAAATAAAACTAATAAAATATAGAATATATGGATTACTTAAGCCTTTGCTAGTTTATTCACGTTAATCTATTTAACGTTCTTAATAATTAGAAAGAATAAATATAAGTTCAAAACCTGCTTGCTAATTATATTTTTAGAAAGCGTGTTTTGATATTATTTTTGTTATTTAATGTAGTAATATAAATTATGTACATTTTTTTATTGTCTATTAGTTGAAGTCATCTCATATTTACGTTATTAATTATGTCATCACTATATCATTTCAATTTTAAGTTTGATTTTAAAAGGAATATAAAAGTAACTATAACAATAGCAAAGTAATGTCGAATAATAACTTCTATAATATTTACAAATCAAATGAGAAAAAAACTAAATAAGAAAATTCGAAAAATCGTCGATGTCCAGAAGCACTGTTTTTTTATGTTATTTTGAGAGAGCAGATAAAATAAGAAGTTGGAATTATGGTTTGAAAGTACAGTAAGATTAATATTTTAGTTACAAAAATAAAATGAACTCTTTTAAATTTATTTATGTAATCTTTTTTTATTTGCTAATATATAAAAACAAACATTGACATTTTATCTTGTAAAATTATATTTAATAGAACCTAGAACAAAAACAATGATACATGTATAAAATATTGTAATTTTTTCTTTGTCCGAGCGTAAGTTAAAAACTACTGAACGTATCGATGTGGAATTTCGATCATTCCATAGACTCTTCACGATTCTTAAGATTTCTCAAAAGGAAAATGTAACCTATATAAGATCATTTCGTTGTCCATCTGTCTGTCTGTCAAGACACTTATTCTCAGAAACGCATTGAAGTATCAAGTTGAAATTAATATCAAATACTCTGACCTATAACCCTTTGGAACAGTGAAAAAAATTAAGGTTCAAATAAACCAAATAAAAAACACGGCCAAAACACGAACTATTTTTTCGTCTATTTGACACTCGCAAGGGAATGAAAACCTACAAGGTTACTTTTCGTTAGTATAAAATCATGAAATTTGGCATGAAGACAGGTTTCCTGTCAAAAATAAATTTTCATATAGAATGTTTCATTTTTTACATAGATGTCATAATCTAATAATCTAGACAGTAGATGATATATTGCGTCCGTTTATACCTCTTAGGGCCCGTGGAAATATGCAACCCTAATAAGATCACTCTCGTGTCCGTGTGTCTGTTACAGTCTGTTTTGTCCGTATCTACTTAACGAAAAAATTTCTATTTGGCACATAAACCCAGCGAGAGAACTTAATAACAAAAATTAGTGTAAATGAAAAATTTCTTATTTGGTAAATTTGGTAAAGAAATACAAATAATATTTTTATTATTTCAAAATGCTTGGTTCAAAATATTAGGTCGCGGAAAAAGTTTTTTTGCACTTGGTTGTTCAATACGTATTTGCCTAGTTTTATTGTTATTAAATAAATAATATTTTAAAAAAGAAAATTGAAAAGTCAAAACAGTGTCGCACTATTTTTGTTTTTCGGTCTACCGCATTGTAATTCTAAAAAATGAACCTAACAGAGAAATTTGATAGATTTTGAAGTTTTATTGTAAAAAAGAGATAATTGCGATACAAGCCGCGAAAAAAATCTATGACATTTATGGACCTGATGCAATGTCAGTAAGAGTAGTACAAAACCGGTTCAAGTGTTTTCAGTCAGATAATTTTGATCTCAAAGATGAACTTCGCTCTGGTCGACTTAATACGGACAAAGTCGATGCCATGGAAAAAGTAGAGCAAAATCGGCATAATGGTCTTTATGACATAGCTGAAGAACTGGGGATTGACACAAGACAGTTTTGATCCACTAGATAAAAGCTTGATATATAAAAAAGCTCGACACTTATGTCCCACACGAGCTCACTGAAAGAAATCTAGTGAATCGTGTACTCGTTTGCGATTCTCTAATGAAATGTTATGTGACCGAACTGTCTTTATAAAAGTTTTTGCCTTTAACCGTTGTCATATCATGCCGCTGAGCTGATGATGGACGCCACTGTATCTCCGCATTAACGGTTCGGGGTTAAGGAAAAACATTGCGACTTTTTACCAGAAACTACTTTTAATTATAATTAGTAAGATCTAATATGCACATAATTACACATCTGCACTCTTTAGCGATAACAATAGAAATAGAGAGAATTAATTCAATGCGGGTGTGAATGAAAATGTGGAATATGAAAGTTTAAATATTGAGTCGAAAAAGAGATCTTCTAAGGAAATACAACTATATCTGGTTTATATTAAGCTGAAACCGACTCCTTAAACAACTAATTAATTGTTTTTAAAGTGTGATTAAAAAATGACTTAATTAGATTTTTGTAGGCTTTTTTTCCAAACTTATTTTATAATGTGCAGCTCTGTTTGAAATTGAGAACAAAGTATTGCATTGGATGGATGAAAAACATTTGATTCTAATCGATCTTTATCACGCATAAGCGGAGGTCATAATCGTCCACGAGTATCTGCGCCGACTTTTGCAATTTTTGTAAGATACTCCCAACTGCATACACCGGCATGGATTTAAGAAACGTACCCACTCAAACCTTAATACTGTATCAGATACATTACAAGATACACAGCTAAGTGGCTACACGTGTTTTTCCACTTCTAAAAAAAAACTTTATCTTTTTTTCTAGATCATCTTACCAAAAAATTCTTTTGAACGCTGTCATTCACACGAAAATGTATTTAAAAAGATATTATATAATAAAATTATAGAATTAGCATAATTTTACCTCATGTCGTATTACCATGCAAATTACGAATCTCTAAGATTGCCGTCGAGTATCTTTTTCACCTCGCACACGTTCCGTTAGGCCTCATCTTGTAGTCGCATAGTGATTGAACTTTAATTATTAACCAGCATATGTGTAACATAATTATATCCATCTTACAACTATTAAGCCCAATGCCATCGGTTCAGGGATGACCGTGCGATTGGCGAAACTTCCGAGCGCCGCGGTACGTGACCATCCCGCGCCGGGGGTCGTGCCGCATACGACCTTTCTTGAGATTGCACTGTGCTCTTCATACATAAATAATTTTAATTCTAATTTTTGTTTTCTATTAACGAATACCATCGTTAGATATTTAATGGTATTAAAGAGTATAAATATAACAACCGTTTTTTTGTTTTTATGCAGAAGATAAGTTTTTTTTTGTATCGAGCTCAAGGATTTATGGAATTTTTGATGTTTTTTGTTACTGTTCTGCTTAATTATTGTAGTATTATTCAATGAAGAAAGCAATTTTCAACTACTTATTTTTCATATACTAATAATACATTTATTTTATTGGCATAAGCCACGTTTAACGCGTATACTTCATGATTAGAAGTATATATCCTTGAGTTCATATGTATCTATACTTATTGAAAATTACTTATTACACATTTAAGAAATGTATATTTTAAAAATCTAAAATTAACGTACAATGCTACTGAAAGCTGTTTATATTTAAGAAAATAAAATTATGTGAAATTTGATGAATTTTATTGGTCCGTTAACATTCTATATTTATCTAACAATCCAAGACAAAAGAAAAAGATAAAATAACTATAAACTGTTTTTCGTATCAAATACAAATACCAATTATAGCTGCGATATTTTCGGTTCTTCATGCAGCCAGTAACTGTGGTGTTGTCAAAGAAAATATTCCCTATTTATTACTTTATTCTTTCAAATGAGACGAAGATGGTAATGTTTGAGAAGATGATATGCTTCTCAAACATTAAATAGACTATTAGTTTCCAGTTACCAACACCGAACCCTTTTTGACCGCCGACGAGTATGTGTCAAATGGAAGCAATTGAACAGAAAAAAATGCTTACGTCTGCTCTGGGAGTGGCTAATTTAATACCAATTTCATAGAAATCTCATACTCATCGGTAGCTTGTGTCCGACACGGGACACAAAAGTGTCCACATTTGCGCAGCGCCTAAACGTCACAATAGGCTATCATGGGGGTAAACAGTGACAATTTCCGTACTGTGCGTTCTTCTTTGATACATGAGAAAAAACTAATGAAAATACAACAAAAATCCGAGAACTGCATAAGTAAGCCCTATTTTTGATGTTGGTATTTTTTAGAACTGAAAACAATTTCGGAATGAAAAAATAAGAGGCAATGTAGTTTTTGTAAGGAACGTATTTTATGCACATGTCTTAAGTTAGATTTTACTCCTACTACTTGATGCCACGGTCAAAGATCTTCAATCATTAAATTCTCAACTAATTAATTGATATTCTATAGTGGACTTGAAATTAGACAAAATGTTCGTCTTAGCGTATTTCCTAACTACAACTGTACAAATTTGAAATTCACAGAATTATCTTTTACAAATTAAAAATGGTGATCGACAGACAGACAGATAACAGACATATATGTGATGTTTTTTCGAACTTCGATATCGAACATTCAAAAGTGATAAGCCCTAATAGGTTGTGACAGAGAACGCGAGCCCTTGTCGTCTCGCGACGATTACGAAAATCGGAGTTAAAAGTCAAGGTCCGGCTTAATTTCTGCAGCACGGACAAAGGCAACAATGAGATTGACGAAACATCAAAATAAACACTCTTAATAACTTGCTCATGCGTTGACAGCGACAATTAGGCGTCTGTCACGCGGCCGTCGCCGGCCGTCACGTCCAAGCGCCCCGGCCGTGCGGTCATTAGACGCTAATATTTGTTATCTGTTACCGCTATAAATAACAAACTGTCGGATCGGGGACCACACAACTCATCGGTGTCCCGGAACGTGCGCATTGCCAGCGAACATGATCCTGGTAAAAAAAAGCAGTGCTTTTTCTTCCGAAAGTCCGTGAAGTGATAGTGAATAGTGAAAGTTTTGGTTTCCTTTTCTCGAGTAGGGAAAAGGACTTGAAGATTATTTATATATATATATATATATATATATAACGGCTATATACATGCACTTTTTCACTTAAATTAGAATCGACTTATACTTATGCATTTCACCTTATATGGATTCATATGTGTATGGAAGTCTGTTTTCAAAAACGTGGTAGTAGCTGGTCTTAGCTGCGAATCCATTTATTTGGAATCAAAGAATTGTATTTACTAGTTATGTAACTGTTATGTATTTGCATAAGACATAGTATAACATCTGCCTTAAGAGGAAATACTAAAACAATCGCTAGTTTCCATATGAGATTAAAGATGACAGAATTTTTGTGGTGTCGATTGTTTTTTCATTTTTTAAAGATGATTATTATTATTAATAAAACGAATGATTGTAAAGGGTGATACAGAAAAAACTGATTGTAACGGATTCAAAATTCTTGTTTCAGTTGCTGTTTTTAAGTCTCGCATCCTTCATAGGATGTGATAAATTGGATAGAACTTACTTGCCTCCACCAGGATCCAAATTCGCAGGAGGGAGTCCTGGAGCGATTTCGGCTCCTGCTGAGCAACCGAGATTAGATCAAAGTATTGAAGGAACTACTATTAGACCACAGACGTCATCAATATTTTATACTCCGTCGACAGCAGATCTTGGACCAGGAGTTGAACCAGGAATAGGCTATCAAACTTCTAATATAAATCTTTTACCCGGTTCAACTATACCAGGGACCTATAACGTACCTACAACAACAACATCGTATGCTTTTACGCAAACCACAACATATGCCCCAATAACATGCATAACTCCTGACTGTGCAATAGAAACAGCGTCGCCAACACAATTCAGTAGTTCTCCTAGTTTAATACAACAACAAGGTTTTCCTCAACAAGTCCCAAACCTTCAACAAGGTACAATCCGACCAAGCTTAAATCAACCTAATACTTTTGTTTCACCACAAGGAGGATTACCTAAAATTCCCTTTCAACAAGTTACTTCTCAATATCTTCCAAGTAGTTTGCCTGGTTCTGAACAGCAGCAATATAGCAGAGTTCCACCAGGTAGTAATTCTGGTACAGTAGATGAACTCACCCAGCAACCGATTCAAACGTATTTCACCAGTAAAATTCCTCAAGGTTCTTCTGGGTATACTCAAAGACCTGCTCAAGATAATGTTGCTTCGATACAAACAAACGTGTATAATCCAACGAATTTGCAAACGTCATTCAAATCACAAACTCCAGTTGCATACAATGGTCCAGATAGAGCACAAAAAAATTTTCAAGGAAGACCTAGTCTGCCTGATTATAAGGAAGTTTTTCCTACCCCTTCCTTATTTAATCGTGTTCCTCCCAATAGAGTACAGGATTTTAGTAGCCAAAATGTATCCAATATTCCTGGTTATGGAACCTCTATGTCATTACCATCTATAGGGCAAAAAGGAATTGAAACTCTACAAACTCCTCCAAAGTCGGCTCAGTTCCCTTCGCAAGCTCCTATTGACAATTTGAATGTGAAAACTTCAACATCTACGAGTGATTCTAATATTCCTTTATTTAAATATCCTAGTTCACAATTATCTTCTGGATACAGTCCTACTGGAGCCCCTAAGCAGTTTGATAAATCTATTTATGATACTTCTTCTCAATTACAACCAAACGCTCAATTGCCTGGAGTTAGACAACCTATTATTCCTGGCAGTGGTGTTACAGAAAGACGTCCGGTACGCCCTCAAGCAGAATTTGAAAGGAACGCTGCAATATTAAAGTATGAGAATATAGTTACACCCGAAGGTTTTGCATATAGTTTTGATACTGAAAATGGTATACACGCTGATGAAAGTGGTACTGCTGTGGACGGTGTTAAAGCTCAGGGTGCTTTTTCATATACAGGCGATGATGGAAAATTGTATAGCATAGTCTATTCTGCAGACGAAAATGGATATCAACCCGTTGGAGATCACTTACCAACTCCACCCCCTATTCCTGAAGAAATTTTGCGTGTAATACAACAATCAAATCTTGATAAAGAGTCTGGAATATCAGATGATGGTGAGTTTATTTCTTCTATGAATATTATAAAATTCAATGTCTCACTGTCTACGTGATATACGTGCTTTTTTTCTTAATATTTAGATATGTTATCCTGACAGGTTATGGGATTTATTAAAAAATTAAATAAGTACGAATACGATTTTGGGGCGCTTCAACAGCTGATGTTGAATAAACCATAAAAAGTATATCAAATTAATGTATTACATAATCAAAGATTTTAAAAAGACCTACAAAAAAAGGACCTAATAGCATATGTTTATCTTCTGCGGAAACCCACAATGAACATTAAAAGTAACACCTAGCTATAGATGACTACAACCACCGGGGGTAAAAGCGGGGACAGGAAGATTCGCGTGCTATTTTATTTATTAAAGGATACATAAACTATAATTCTGTAATATACGCGAGTGGAGCCATGGGCACAGCTAGCTCGTCATAGAACATTGTACAATAAATACAAAATTTATTTTATTTTTGTAAGTTATATGTCTGAATTAAAATAAAATCATAACTGAAATAAATTATGATCTTACAGGTTCATACGACGAAAGAAAATACGGTTATCAAAAGTATCAAGGTGCTATGGATCGTTATGTACCGAAAGAATATCGAAAGTATAGTCCCAGTGTTCCCATAAGAGGGCAACCAGATAGGTCTTATGAGGAAACACAAAAAGGGGATTACAACGACGACGTTGTACCTGAAGATGACAAATCTTATAAACAATTAGGAACTTTTAAGCAATCCTTACCAAAACCTTCTGATAAATTTAGTCCTGATAGATACAGACAAAAAATACAACCAGCTATCGCTAGCCAGACATTTGATCAAGAACAGGAGCGTCTGCCATCAGATTTAAGTAAACCTGAACTATTTAATGACAATCGTAAATTTTTCGACAATTCAAAATATAGAGATTTGGAACCTACACTTTATCCAAACCAACAACAACAAGGTTTTAACCGGAAAGTTGGATCAAATATCATCCAAAAAAATAAACCCGAAGTGCAATACAACAATGAATATAATGGACCAGATCAACAGGACGAAAATGTTGGAAGACCTTTTCGACCTCAAATTGATAATGGTAAAATTATTAGCGTTAGTAGTAGAGTAACTCCTGAGACCTTCACTACGGGTTATACTCCTACAACATTGAGACCCGTTACAAAGGGGAAATATAGGCCTTTGACAGGAAATAATGATAAAGGAGAACAATATTCAGATGATCAGGACCCGATTTATGAGTATCAAGATGTGGGGAAAAAAAATATATTGAGCACTAAACCTGAGTTCAGAAGACCATCAGTACAAGTTAAAAAACCATTAAATGGAGATGGATATACGTATTTACCGCCATCGCAAATGTTTGAAACAACAACAGACACTCGGTTACAAAATAAGTACAGAGAACAAACTCAATTTCCATCAACTGCATCTACTCGTGATCCTACGGGAGAACAAATTAAGTTTACAACTTTAAGACCATTTATGACACCCAATGCCTCACCTTCAATAACATCATTAGATGATGATTCAGATGAAGGTTTTTCTACCAGTGGGCCTTCACAATCAAATATTTATTCAGGAAATATTCCAGTTTTTAAAAGCTCAAATTATACCAAGACTTCAGAGGAACCATTAGTTAATGAAAATGAACAATCACTGCCCGGCACACCAACATTAGTCACTGATTATACAACAGGATCAGAACGTACAGAAAGGCCTAATCAATACAAACAATATACAACCCCACAGGAATATTTCCAAAGAACTCAACCAAAAGTTTCTAAAATTCCAACGACGCCATTTTCTGGAGGAAGAAATCAAAATTTAAGACGACCTATTGATCGCTTTTCTCAAAAAGACTTTCTGGGGCAGACACCGCAAGGTGCTTTTCCTCAAAAAATAGATGCTACTGTTAAACCTCAATACTATACGACTCAAACTCCCAAGCAATATCAAAAACAGTACACAAATCCAATTGAATATGGCGAAACTGATACCACTATACCGGCTCAAGAAGTACGAAGTGGAACTTCTCTACCTAAATATTATCCAACAAAAACTAAAATAGAAAGTCAGAAAGATTATCTTCAATCACCCCAATATATTCAAAGTATTACTCAAACAAAAGACTTGCCAACAACATATCGACCATCGATTGAAAAATTTAGTTTGTCAACAGCTCGCCCAGATTATACTATATCACCAACAAAATCTTCTGATTCGCTGCGAACAACTTCTGGCCCACGAGTAACTCAAAATCAAATATTTGCCTCACAACCAACTGCTAGCAGAACTGGTTCAATTGAGGTTAGACCAGAACTCAGTACCACATATCCCGTTACTTCTGATGATGAATCTATACCCGACGGAAGTTATGGAGGAGACGTTTATAGTGCAGATGTCACAGGACGACCTTCATCTGTTACTGTCTATCAACCAGAAGGAGGAAGAAAACCAGGAGGATCAGACGTATCAGGAATTCGCTTAGATTACACCAAGCCGACTTCAGGGCCTACTCGGTTCCAAAATATAAACGACTCCAAACCTCAAGATAAAATAGAAGGTTACCCTATTTACGAACAAGATCGTACAACATTCGGTCAGGGTGACAGATTCAATCCTAGTCAGATCATCAAGGGCGAAACATTTATTGGACCGAAACAACCACCACGATTTGATTCTGAAACGGGTTACTATTATTAATTATTTAAGTTCAAAAATATGTATTGCATACAAATGGTTTAAAGCACTTGAAAAATATTAAACTAGAGTCAATTAAAATAATATAGTTTTATTTCAATACTACCGATCGTACTATTGTCTATATGATACAAAAATCCTTTATGATGTAATGTTTTTTGCTACTTGAAAGATTTGAAATTTATTTTTTAGACCTTCTGACACATTATTTAATTCTAATCGAAATTTTTTTTACTAACATCGTTTCTTTTGTTAATGTTTGGCGTTTGTAATATTAATTAATTAAAAATGTTTTATAAACACATTAAATAAAATTGACAACCGTAAATAAACGAGAAAAATATTTAATTCACGAATGATGAGCAAATACTGACGCCTTGATCAAAAAACTATTATAAATCGACACATCGTATCAATGATATATCACATTAGCATATAAAGACATAATCCTATTAGCTTACATCTATATTACTCTTTAAAACGACAGTGAAATTGTACTGGTAACTTCAATTTGTTTTAGAATAAACTTCCATTTCTAATTCCGTCTTCCTTTGCTTATTAACAAATAGCTTCGACGCGGAACTTCATCTGCCGGAACATATAAAATTCCTTCATCTTTTATGTCAATTCCATTTCAGACCCGCTTCCAATCTTGCTTTAATATTGATGTCGATGCGGCATAATTCTGCTTCAGATCTCGATTTACTTTCTGTGTCCATGTCCTGTGTCCTGTCCATGTCCCGACTCAAGACTCTAATTTCCTCTGTACTATTTCTTTCCTACTCTCGATTCCGATCCGTGTCGCGTTTTCGATTTCAATTACAATTCCACTCTGGATTTCAGTCTCGACCGAGCTCCTGATTACCAATTACGTTCCTGTTGGAATCTGTTCATTAAAGTTTAGCTGACAGTTATCAATAGTCTTTATAGAGGTCGGCATTGAAGTTCTAATGACGCTAGCATCCATGTGATAGGAATATTGATAATACAACAGCAGCAAGATATTATTTGCTTAGGTAATATGTTTTTTTTTATGCATTCAATAAGTTTCTATTACGAATGGATCAGCAAATTTCATAATTCTATTATCGAAATCGATTTCTGTTTTTAGATAGTAAGGCTGCCGGTTACATTATCCGATTTTCTTCAAAAATTTTTTTAAATACAAATACCGAGCCGTCGCGAACCTTTTTAAAGAATGTTTATGAATCCCGAAAATCTAAAAGTGTATCCTCATAAGACTCATTAAATTTTTAATAAAACCTAATTTTATTCCTAACGTACAAAGTGAAAAAAACATTGCCTTCAAAAACTGCCGGTCGCATTACAATACTTCAATTCATTGACCTGGTCCCAACACGAAGTTTTTCGTCCATCACCGTGATCACATCCAGAATCTATAACCAAAGATACCCCGATGCACAGGAAAAGATCAATTCAATTCGTTTTTCTTTTTATGTTGAGCAGATTAAATGCTTTTTAGTAATATTAAAATTGATTATTGTACTGTTTTCTTTTTTCGTTTTAATAAAAGTGTATTCACATTATTATTTAAGTGTAATATGAGTATAAAAAAGGCCCTTTAAGGCCAGAAAATTGCTTAAGCCTGACAAATCGCGAGTAAAGTACACCTTCAATGCTTCGCGCTATGAGGCGTACGAAAAATACATTTAATTTTGAAGAATATTTGTATTAAATTTCAAATTAATGACAACCGCAAAAGGTATGAAATTTTCATGTCTTATTTTACACTATTGAAAGTTGACAAATTTTTTGTAAATGCTAGTTCAAACATATAATTTTTTGCCACTACAATTTAAATACCAGTTTTACCAGATACCTATCTGTTTGCCAAATTTTATTAATTACGGAACAACCGTTCGTACGTGATTGAGTAATAAATATCCAAAATTTCACATCGACACTACTAGCAAAAAATATTATGTTATTGTGTTTTTTCACTTTACTGCAGGGGTATTGCCCCTTCACAAATATTTTGTTTTCTGATTAAGAAGTATAATGCACCTCAACGGCTCACCGACACGCCAAGTGTTTTTTTTTTAATTCGAATGAAATCAAAAAATCCTATGGCCAGTACGTTTGTGGACAGTAATCGAATTTGGCATCTTAAAAAGAAAAGTGTTGACCTCTGGGCGACTACTTATTATGTCGTTTCAGTTATGGGTTTACAATATTTAATTATTTACAATACGAATAAGAGGATTTTGATACGTCCTATATGTAAATATAAAAATGGATGATTGTTTATACTAGTATTAGATTGCTAAAATCCAATGCCGTTGAACTGATCATCGCCAAACTTGGCACATCTGAGTGCTTTTTCGTGGCGTAGGTATTTGTGTAATATATCATAGTACGTGTCCCCAGACTGCGTGTTTGTACTATTGAACTGAATCACTTCACAGTTTTGAAAAATATTTCACTCATAGAAAGCAGTATGATCTCCGAGTAATATATCTTGTATTTTATTTTAATACTAGCAATAACCTCGGATTCAACGAAACCGGAATCGTCACCGGTAGGTACAGAAATCGAAAGCGGCACGGCGAGTAGAATCGAGAGCCGAGTTTGGGACCGAGAGCGGGGTGACAATCAAGAGCGTGAATGGATTCAAATTCAGGAACAGCGGCGGGGCCAGAATTGAAGCAAGTACGAGATCGGGATTGACAGCAAGGCCGATTAACAACAAAGATAAAGGAATACAATCTATATGCTAGTGGGTGAAGTCGCGGGTGGAACGCTAGCGGAATATATATTCCGTTATCGATTAGTGACTGTTACTTTTTTAGATACCTCTTAAGACATATACAGTCAATTGTAAGCTCCAAACCCAGAATCTAATTATAATAATCATTTAATATTATTTAATTGACTTAGCAATTTATATGTTTCGTAACGTCTGTATGATAATTCGTACCTCAGAAAATCTGCACAGCAATCAATAATTGCAAAATCGATAAAAATTGTTTGGAACGTTCTACCTATCAAATATCAATTACAGTAAATCAATATCGAAATAATTGATATTTAAATAATTATAAAGTCAACTTCCATAATTTAACTCATGCAATGAGGTTAACTTGTATAGAGAGGTCACAAGTTCAAATGACGCTGAGAACGAACAGAGAGCTTTCGAGCAACTCCGCAAAAGCTATTTTCGAATAACGGAACGTTTTTACTAACATAAGCGTTAAGCGATTTCGCATTCGATCAAAAATTAACATGCCCGTTTCTATTTAACATGAACAGCTTATGTAGTTTATTACAAGAGATGAAAACCTTTAATTTCTGACAGACGTCTTTATAAGCCTGATAAGTCGTGTCGAACGTCTAGTTGCGTCGGTGGTTAAGTGTGTTGTCCTCGATCTGAAAGGTACTGAGTTAGATTTTGACCGCTATCAAGTCGACTTATGAGTTTTCAACTTAAGTCTCATAAGTATATGTGGTATATTTAAGTATAATTACTAGCTCCGTGCCTCGGAAAGTACATTCATCCGGCGTTCCATGATTTTGTCGTCACATCGATGACGACGATTGTGTTTAACAATATCCTATCCGCCTCAGGCCGGCATGGAAGGCTTAATTTTCGAGACCCTTTAACCTAAAATAATGATTATGGTAAGGTATAGACCGGAAGTGGGAAGATTAAGGGTCGGTATGAAGATATGTCAGTATTTAATCGCGCACTGTTCAGCCTTCAGCCGTGAGGCCTCCACGTTAATCTAGTGTAGGTTGGGGGTCGCTAAAGTCTGCGGAAACCTATGCGATGATAAGGTCTGGATCTGATGGCCTAACATAATTTCTGAGCCACGGAGGGAGTGAATTAATCTAACTCAATTGGTATATTCTTCCGTTTTTTTACCATTTTTTTAAGTCTTGTTTTAACTGGTGGGGTACATAATAATTCCTTTACCATGATTTTGCTTCTAGGGATTTTACTTCTTCTTTACAGCACTAGTTTGTATATATAATTGAATGTCTGTCTATTTGTTTGTTTTGGTTGTAATCAATTTTTGTGTTGGGGGTAAATTAGGATTATATTATACATATAGAAATAAGAAATAATAGATTAATTACTTATTGAAAATAATTACATAAATGTTGAGCAGCTAAGAAACACCAGAAATATCCAAGAAAAAACGAAGATCGCCTTTGGCACCGTCTGAGGAGTCGATGACAACGCAACGAAAGACCAGATCTATAGGTGTAGCTTTTGAGAACGGTCCTGTAATATTCCAATGGACACGTTGCTCATTTTACTCTACAACCTCGATGTTCCTATCATTGATTTTTTCAGTCTTTTATGCGAGTTATTTAGTTAATTTGACGTTCTATTCGCACCCCAGTAAGCTAAAAAGAATTGAATACTGAAAGTTTTGTTTTTGCTCATCACGCGAATCTGTATGTTCTAAGTGTACTATAGCCATTGGCATATCTTCAGTGGCACTCGCTAGATAAAGATGAATATAGGGATGCCATAATCATCAAAACCGTACAGCCCGTTACGGCTCTGTAGTATCATAAATAAATGAATTACTTATATACATACAGACATACACTCAAAAAAGAAAATTGGTGGTTTGTAACAAAATTGTGATTGCCATGATCAAGTATCTTGATTCCATACGAACCTAACAAGATCTTAGACATTTTAAATAAGATGATTTTGATCGATTATCATTATTCAATGGACTAGTCAACTGCATTGTTTTATTATTATCATTAGTTACCTACCTAAAACAATTTAGAACATATTCAGGAATAATATGAAAAATGGCAATACCAACTATTTTTTTTTACCAAATTCAATTAATGCTCGGAAAATATCAACAACAAAATTATTACAATAATTAATTTACTTTAATGAATACAACTAATACCATAATAAGTACCGACATAGAAATAATTCAGTTTAATAAATTCAATTTGGAACTTGTTACATTTAAATCATATACGTTTATTATGATCAGATTCATTTACTTGAATCAACTATGAAACTAGTTTCATACCAATAGGTAACATTATAATGACAACTAAGTTATATTTATTTAAATCCACTAAGGGCCTTTCCCACCATCTCATTTTAAGCTGTTTTTGAACAAAAAGTCACTTTTAAAATTAGCTTTACATTCCGCGTTCTCCTTTTAACAGTTGTTATGAAAGAAAAATCGTTAAAAGTAGGATGTGAAACGTAAAACTAATTTTAAAAGTGATTTTTAGTTAAAAGTCAGTTTAAAAGGGGACGGTGGAAGACGCCCTAAATAACATTTTGTTTAATTGACTGAGGTACGAATTAATAAATCGCACTCAACTCTGAGAATGGCTATGAGTTGGGATATGACGGGTTGTCCTACAGTTCACTCTTAGTCACCTGTAACGCATGCCTGATAATTGATATGTTCCACATTTAAGAGTGAACTGAAGTACGACATATAAATTAGGACCGCACCTCCAGTGCTAACTCAAACGCGGTCTCAAAGTTGAGTACGATTTATCAATACAGGCCTAAGATATTATAATCACTTTAAAAATTAGTGCCAGCATGACATTCCGGTCCACCCGCAACCGGCCTCGATCGTACTCAGCGCGGCCGTGTGCAGTGCTATATTTTATCTCTCAGGGATTATAGAAAACCAAAGTTGATGTTAATGCTATGAGAAGAAACGTGAAGTAAAACCTATTTATGTTCAAATCATTACCCTACAAATAATTCTTAGAACATATCACATTTAAAAAACTAATTTTTTGGCAAAAATTGAATCCTCAACATAAATGCCATTATTTTTTGTAATTGACATATGTGACAGTTTTAGATAAGATAAAACAAAAATAAATTGTAAGAAAATACTTAATTAAACGGTACAGTGTAACGTTACATATTTCTTGCTATTGTTAAAATATTTATGTCACAAGGTATCGGCGATATTAATGAATTGTGGAAACTGACAACCTTTTGTGCTGTTTGGTTCGTTCTTTGTTTCTTTATAGTTTTGGTACATGTACACTTGGTCTTCAACATCAACACCAACCAACAATACCACAACTATCCCACTCACTGATGCAACTACGTCTGACTTTTCGCAAGTAATACAAATAAGTACTAAACGAATAAACAAACAAGTCATGAACGAAATGAACTAATTTCAACTCGAGCTGCACACAAACAACTTTTGACTAACGATATGCGTTAGATTTGTTTAGTCGGCTTCGCCTCCTGCCCCGCGCCGCCCTTTGAGGTGAGGCGGGAAGGGTAGTCACTTATTTCAATTGATAAATTGATTATTTATCTCAACTAATATGAAAATCGTTTTGAACAATTACTCTTAGTAAAATTTTACATTTAATTTATAGTTAATCCAATAATATTAAGTATTAAAGGTGATCATTTTATCTTTGTTCTTTTAAAAATTATAAGTATTAGAGTAGTTGATGTAATTAACGGGTATTACGTAAATCAAATACTATTTAATTAATTTAAAAATGTCAAGAATTAATACTGCTAACTTGTTTAATTATTTCAATGAATTTCTTCAGAATTGATTTAATCTATATATGTGTATGAGTTAACTAAATACAACTGATCAAATTATGCAAGAAAGCAAGTAATGATAGAAACAATGTATATAATTGTTAGAATGAATATAGTACCTACTTCATTAGTTCAATCACAAATGAACTAGTCGTTATAACGAAACAGTTTTCGTTGAAATACATAATTTCACACTAACTAAGACAAAAACTTTCTTAGTAGCTTTCATTTTTTTGTGTATGTATGTGCGTACATATATATATATATGTATGTGTGTGTGTGTGTGTGTATATGTATTTATGTGTATATATAGACAGACAAACACTTTATTCTCCTCTGGGCCTTAAGATGGAATAAAAATAAGCACGCCAGAGCGAAAACCGTACTGGCCGACTGTCATTTGATTGCATTGCCGTCTGGGTGACGTAAAACGATTCTGTAGAACTGAGAAAACTGTCAATAGTGAATTACATTAGTGGAATTCCGTACTATTATACGAATTATGTTACACAACGTCGTAGCGAAGAATTGACTTCATCACTTCTTGAGGGGGGTCGACTTATAGAGCGTAGACAATAAGTAAGTCAAATATGCACACGTTGATTCGCCCATGGTCAAAATCGAACGCGGTACCTTATCGTTTGAAGGCAACGGTCTTAAACATTAAACAGACATCGTTTCGTTGAATATACGGCATAATAGCATAACAAAAGGAAAATAATAAATAAGTGTAACTCCCAAAAGGTGTCAACGGAACCCCATTACTAAGACTTCATTATTCGTCCGTCAGATTAATCTTAATATTACTATTCTGATAATCACATTATTAAAATAGAATTACGTTAAGAATTAAAGGGGATCCCGTAAAAGAAAAGAGTTTTTTGGCGCTTTTTCGTCGATATTAATTTAGGTTCTAGTTTTCTATTGAACTTTTTCCAAAAGTATGTGGTCTTCAATATTGTTCGGTGGTACGGAAAATTTAGTTCCTTTAGAAATCTTAGACTTGTACTTGGCCGGTGTTTAAAGGTTGTAATGACTAAGGTCAACGATTTACGACGGTTTTTAGAAAGAACCTAGAGTATATTTTTTTCAATAAAATGTGATAATCATGTTATTTGGAGAATGTGACAGGGTGTTTTTAATATATTGTTAAACAGATAAATTAATTCACGTTTAAGTACGTTGTATTTTTGCACTATCAATTTTTGTTTCAACATTGATATTCGGTTATGATAATATAGTCAATTCAACTACTGCTCAGTCGATCGGCTAAGTATAGTCCACAGATTATTGTTATTTAGTTAATTAATAGCAATTGGAGTCGCGACGTTTTATATAGCAGTCACCGCCGCCCATAGACACTGGCAACATCAAAATAGTCACTAGTGCATTGCGGGTCTCTCGGGTAGGAATAGGATATCCATGAGATATATACCCGAGGAATGTGCTAACGTAGGAAAGACCGAGCCACCAGAACTCTCACTCACTGGAAGCAATACAACAACGGGAGCTGTTGCTTCTCGTCTGTATTCCCTGAGAGTATGGTATCTCACCGATCAAGCAGGGTCATTTTCGTGTTGCAGCCAATTTGTTCATAGCATGCCCATGGTATATACATCATGTACTTACGTTCTTATTAGTCGTAGTAAAAACTAAAAAAAACTATGCATAGACACATCATTGAAAAACCTCTTAATGTTTGAAGTTTTTAAATGTAAGCTCTTAATTTGAAAATCAATGAATAAACTTGTTCATTTAAAGCTTTTACTTTTGTATACGGCTACAACTATTGACACTCATTTCTTTATTATAATAATATGTCGGTTAATGTTAAAAAATTCTCGTAGAAAGGAGATGAATCAGAAATATACGTATGTATAAATTTCCAATGTGTATGCATTCTTTAATATAATTTGTATGTTCTATACAGGTGATTATTTATAAGCAGTATCTAACGATAGTAATCTGAACTAAACGTAAGGTAATAGCGAGACCATACCTCACTTCCAAGATTAACAAAAGTTGCTGGCTTAAAAATGAGAGTACTCCTCTCTAGATGGCGCTTTGACAATGAAATGAGCTTAGAGCTTCTAAATTTACTTCCCATGACAATATATTAATTTATTTTAGAAATATTTTAATACAGAATATTTGCATATCTATTCATTTCTTGATTTTAATCCGTATTTTTTAATCGTAATTAAAAAAAAATCCTTTTTCATTTTCTGCGCCCGACACATTGCTTCGGTGACGCTTTTTTTAAATGAATGATTTCAAAAAGTTAAATACCGATGAGATGATACGTGTGATAAAATAATTTTACGTTTTATAATAACTAAAAAGAAAATTAGGTAGTAATAAAAAAATGAGTGCCGTTCTCAAAATAAAACACGAAAACAGTCATATGAAATAAAATACATGTGAAATGCTCATAATCGTCTTTATTGGTGTTATAAATGATTAGATATATGGACTTAATGTATATATAATTATGGTCATCTTTTATGAAATTCTTTTAATTTATTTTATAGAAATTTCCGTGAATTACAGTTATAATATTATGGGCAACGAACAATAGATGGCGCACGAGTTATTTCAACACGTGAGTGTGTATAGTTTAACGGCAGTTTGTCTTTCTTTGGCATTTTGTGTGCCTATGAATACCTAAAACAATTTGATAGGTATTGAATAAAAAGCGTAATCGAGATCGGGATTTATCTCGGGATGAGGATTGAGATCCGGAACGAGACTGGAGATGGAATCAACGGAATCGGAAAGTACGAAACGAGAATACAGATGAAAAATAGGCCCCGGTTTTGAAATTGATAACGAAGTCTGAAATAGAGATTTAGAACAGGACCGCTACCAGGAGATTAGTCAGTAAATAGGAACTCATTCTACGTCCACGCGGATGGTTCAGGACAAAAGTTGGTATGTAATGCGAAAAATACATGTTTTATATAGGAAACTCTAAAATGAGCTTAACTGGTATCATTTTGCGTATTTCTATTAAGAAAATTAAAGAAAAACCTGCCAAGAGTATGTCGGACCTCGGATGCTCATTATGGGTACCAAAGCAATTATTACAAAGAAAGACACGACAGATGAAAATAGTACGTTGTGACACTTTCTCCATGTTTCCCGCACAGAATAGTTTAAACACTTTAGTCGCCTATAACAAAAAAAAAAACAATTAGTTATGTCGACTATTACTATTAAACTTGTGAAACTAAAGAGCATCAATAAAAGAGCGTATCTCCATGATACTTACGTCCTTTTGTTGAGAAGCGCAGTTTTTCGGCAATTACTCAAAAACAGTATATACGACCATGTTCAAAAAAAATTTTCGTTGAAAGTATTTATTAAGCGTCACCTTCCCTATTTTTAAAAAATATTTAGATATTCGTTTTAGAAAATAGAGGAAGGGGACACAACTTCTGCTACTTTCGTAGAGATTATTTCCGAAATTATTCTCGTAATCAGAAAAATTGCTTAGAAACCTTGAAGTGTTTTTAAAATAACTGTCGAAATATGTGTCACACATTAATGTTTGCTGAAAAATGTTTTTTCAGCTTCTGTTACTTGTATGGAATGCTCTACCTAGAAATATTTGTTTTTGTTATTTAACTACCAAAGTAGCGGCCTATACAAGAGACTTACTCTATAAATTTCATTAATATACGTCTAGTAGTTTGTAAATAAAATGCCTATGATATACGGACGGATGGACGGATGAACGGACATGGCGAAACTATAAGGGTTCCGTTTTTACTATTTTGGCTCGGAACCCTAAAAAAATCATAATTAAATACATTTGTCGTAGTTAACAATTAGTCTGATTGTCCGAATGTGTTCGTAGTCACGATAACTCTCAAAAAACTTAATTAATCAAGCTAATCTTTTTTATTAGCTTGAAATAGTGGTCGAATAGAAGTAACTTATATAATATTATTATATTTATAAGTTATTACATTCGTAAGCATTATTATTAGCGATATGGTCGTCAGAGATGGTACATATTGTTACCGTAGTTTGAACCAAACATCAGCGGTTGCGTGTCCATTTCTGTTTACAGGTTTTACACGGAATAGGTGTTTGTTTTCACCTACCCTCGAAGTTTGGGTCTCCTCCCTATTTTTTTCTTCACCGTTAAACAGTGATACTGGTGATTAACAGATATAATCAAAATTCAGAAAGCTCATCGGTACATGCTCGGAATCGAACCTACTAACTTCGAGTTAAAAGCCGAGTGTCCTAAACAGAGCCATCATTACTGTTTTTTTTTTTTGTATTTTTTTTGTTGATTAGTCTTATCGTTTTGGTATAATAAAAAATATTATCAACAAGGGATAAGTTTTATGGTCCGTGACTTCTTCTATACCTATGCTTCTTCAATTTTATATATTTTATCAAGTGAAGACTCTAAATTGATATTTTGACATGCGTTTTTGGATCATATGAATTTTATTGAAAGTATGCTATAGGAAGCTTGCCAGGATCAATTCGCGTAATCACCAAGATCTGGGTTTTAGGGTATACGAGTACGGTGTATGTTTGTGCTGACCAATAGCAATAAATCACTAAATATTAAAAAAAAAAACTCGGACATTACAAGTCCAGGAAGGTCTATCATAAAATAGAGTTGCATTTTAGGTACCTACTTAGTACTAAATTATTGTTGCACTTATTTTACCGACAAGTTCATTTATGTGCGTAAAGCGTTTTACAACCCCAACGCTCAAATTTGGATAACAAGTGAGGAAATCGTCAAAAACTTGTCAGGTCACCGACACTCTCAAGGTACAAAAAAAAAAGGATAGAGTAGTTAACCATTTCAATGGATGTTACATTCATATAAAACTCATTTAATTGCTTACAGGTATTGTATATTAATGGATGTGGCATTTTTTGCCAGGTCTAGTTTTTTTACTGTACGTTGCCATGGCTATTTTTGACGAGGCGGGCGGTCGCACGAGGCCAAGGTTCGAGGTGGTTCCTGCAGATTCATCGACGATACAAGTATTATTTTTCTGAATTACGAACTGGTATCCAAGCGGATGAGATGCCCATCGCGTGAGCCGTGGAACCGAGTTCGGTGCGAGATCGAATTGCCATAGTCGTGTGGAATGCGTATCTTTATCGTTGTGTGTATGGTAGTTTGTCACCCTACCACTGATCTTCTCACGGTCTTATTAGTTGAGAGGTCGTGACTTCACAAACGTAATGAAGCCATTCGCGACCGACGTCCTAAATGCACTCAGAGGCAAGAAGCACATGGTTTAATTTGAGTTTAGTTTCAAACTCAACAGTAAATTCATCTGTGACCAGTATTCGAAGGCGGTACCATTCACCCGAAGTGAACGCTCTTGAATGTTCAGCCATCATAACACCTGAAAATTTTACGAAATTGAAACTAACTAATCTGTAATCGAGCCTACTGAAATGATTCACTATGTAAATCATATAAATCATATTCATTCTTTTCCATGTTCACTTTTACTAGGTACTCCTGACACATTACGACCTTTATTTAAAAAATAAACAGAATTCGTTTGTTATCGTAGCATCTAATAATATCGCTAAGCAATCTGACTTTATCCGTTGGTATGTAACGGGTAACATTATCACCCGGACGCGAGATGATATTTTATAGGTGTCAGAATAGCATATCCTGAATCGAACGCCGCTTTAACGAAGCGTGTGCGCAGAATCCGGGTGATAGGTGACTTGCTCACATCCTGACTCAGCCAAAAAATGAATGTCGACATTCGGATAATTCGGTTTTGACGACTAACATAATAAAATTATAAAATTTAGTTGATGTATTTATTTTTAATCATAACCATAAATTACGTAAATGTTTAGGCATTTTCATAATAGCCTTCCTCAATGTTAATAACATAAATACTGTACTTAATAACAACTTTGACAAAGTAACTACTGCTATGTTTTTTTATGTATTTATAAATTGGCGTGAAGAAAAGTTAATAGTTGCTTTTAAACGTCAATGTGATTAAGTATACAATTTTATAATTTTTTTTTTTATATTTCTTTACCATTGTATAATATTATCGTATTTTAGTGATCTTTCTACAGATAAAATTATAAAACAGAATATTGATTAAAATGCTTCTCAAATTCATACTTTTATTGTGCCATTTTTTAACATTGAGAATGTTTTTTCGATCGTGTCACTAAGGGCCCATTTTCAGCGAAAATGCGAATTCACTCTGGTATAATGAGCACTAGATCTAGGTGAATGAATGAGCTGTCAAAAGCTGCGTGTAGATAAGGACTACGTGACGTCAAAAATTAAAATAAAAAAGTTTGATAGTTCTTCGAAACAATCAGAAAAAAACGAGGTTTTACAAGGTTTCTAAACCTTAAAATAAAACATTAAATCTCTCACCTTTAGACCCAGTTAAATATGTCTTTTCAATTTTTTTATTTTATATTGAGGATTGACTCAATATTTAGTGTATTTCTTTTAATTTTTTTTAAATCCTGAAAATTATTCGAAAAATGATTTTTTTAATTGGTCATATTCACGACTTCACGACACGTATTAGACTTGCGTCGTATGTGAACGGGAGTAAGTACTGATATATATTGATTCATAATGACTAAAAACTTTAAATTCCACATATCAACATAAATTTTGGAATCATTTAAAGAAATATTTACATTTAGAAAAGAATTTATGATTTATGCACACATAGTCAATAAAATATATCCTTTTAGCGCCTATTTCTGTTTTCTTCCTTTTATTTCTTTAATTTTTGAGTTCATTCTCAGTTTACCCGAAGGTCTTTTAGAGCACGAGATCTGTGTATTTTTTTCTATGACCCGAGTACTGAAGTATGCTCTCCCACAATCTTTTTATTTTAGATTGAGGGATGAGATAATATTGAGATTGAAATTTAGAGAGATTTGAACTTGCCACGCTAACTCTAATGCGGTGACAACGTCAGGGATCACGGATGTCTGACCGATAGCTTAACGTATTCTAACTGGTATGAGACGGATGACTTAATTTATATTAAAAGTCGTGAGTCGATTTGCCCATAGTCAGGATTCGAACCTGGCGCCTTTCGACCACTTCACCTCCATAGCTCTATGCATTATTAATGGTATTGTATATAATAACGATCTATTTATTTGAATTTTAGAGATTCTTTGTGAGGATGAAAAAAAACCCATCCAAGTGAGAGTCGAATTCGCATAGAAAGGGTTCTGTAGTATCGTACAATATTTAAAATTATATAATATCTAAAAATGATTCTGTATGAAATAAAAGAGGTACTGTAGCAGCATGTGATTATTCGTAAAGATTTGTAAGTAGCGGGCGCAGGAACAAAGTAGCACGGGTCCGTGTCACACTTGGCCCGTTTTTATTATTCGTTGTTTTACTCAAAAGTACGCATTATAGTTATACCAGTTAGAAGTCTGTATTTGTTGCAACTTTTGTCATCATTAAGATCGAGCAAAAAAACGCCGGAAAAGACGCGTCTATTGTATGGAGACCCTGTGGTGGTTTAAATTAAAAAACGGTGGTGGTTTCAATGGTTAATACATTGTTTCGAACCAGAAGGTATCGTGTGGGTACTATACTGGCTACGGGTAACCTGATCGACGGTTTTTGACTCAAGACAAATTATGGCTCGTTAAGCTGTTGGTTCTGAACGTTATCATTGCTTCGATGACGACGGTTGTTGACAGTTCCTCACCCACACGGAGCCAGCGTGGAGGGCTTAAGATCCGAGCCCTTTGGTATGAAACAAAAAGGTCGTGATAGGATATGTCTCAGGAATGAGGTGATTGAACACCCGATGTAACAACAACAAGATGATGTAAGATTTCGTTTTATTTAAACTTTACACTGTTTTTGAGTCTGGAAAAAGTTTAGTTTCAATTCTAACGGATAAGCTGCAAGGTGAGCCGACTGTTGCTGACGTCACGGAAGCGTCGGTATGCGGGGCGCACTTGAACTTCGGCTTTTTTGTTAGTCCAAATAAGACGTCACCCTGAAGAGGTTAAGAGCGACCAAGCGCGATCACCAGCTTGAGGCGTTCGTTCGTATCACGAGAGCGCGTTACGAATAAGTACTATATAGTGCCGTATTCGTTTTGGGACAAGTTTTCATTTACTTGCAATTTTTAAAGTCATACAGTCCACCGGGATAAAATTACGCATTAGAAAATAAGCTTTATGTATTAGTTCACAGTCCTTTAACGAGTGCTAACGAGCGCTAAAACTTGAGATGACTGAAAATATTAGTATAACTACAACTAATAGCAATGCAACGATACTGTTGCCTCAAAATTTTACTAGATGGTTCTGTCCATGAGTATTCAGAAAAAAAAACTTTAATCGCGTGTTTCCAGAGAAGCACCTATATAGCTAAACTTGAAAATGAAAACGTTTTCAAAATATAAACTTTCATCGAAATAGTTAGGGCCGCTAGAGAGATACCAATGTATAAATTCATGTATATAAAATAATTACCGCACTTAAACTAATGAGATGAAAAAAGAAAAAAAATATGCTAGTACTCGATTACGTTGTGTTAGTGGCTGACTGATCAGGGCGTCGCTTTAGCATTAGAAGGTACCGGGTTCGTACCCTTTTCACGAATAAATTAAGCAACGAGTTGTGATTTATGTCATGTGTAAACCGCTTGATCAGTGCCCAGGCGAGTATGTTAAGGGGCAAAGAAATGAAGGGGATGTGGGAGAGCGTGCCTCACCAGTGGGATGAACTTTGACGCACCTACATGTAGTAACTAAAACCAATTGTGCGTCCGCTACCTTCTTAGGCGAATTGTCGATAAATATATGAAATACGCTCTGGACGATCTGGTTCAATGCAATAGACTATGGAATATTTGCGTGAGTGATTCATGCCAAATTAGTGTCCCACTAAAGTATAGGTACAATAGAAAGATTTTTTTTATTCTGTATTACCTCTCATTTTTATAATTGTTCTTGATAGAGGACAATCAGGAATAGTAAATTGTAATAATGAAGTATTTAATTATTTATAGATACGTGAAATTATTCACGATAGATTCGAGTTACCTTCCATCACAGCTGCTTTGAGATATCTTATTTATGAGGTTGGAGTATCAGGAGAAAATATTGAATTTAGTGAAGTAAATATTTATTCATGCATGAACTTCTGGAAGTCTTTGTTTTATTGTTCTATTTAACGCGCTTCTATTTTATGCAAAAACTAATGGGCACATTCGCCGCCCATAGTTACTAACAGCCTCAAAAGAGAAATCAGAACGTCGCCAATTTCTCGGAAAGGAATAGAATATCTGACAAAGGGGGAGTGTGCCGATCTACGAGAGAATGGCCTACCGGAACTTTCACTTACTGAACGAAATGAAACAGCGGAAGTTGCTACTGCAAGCCTGTTATATTGTGGTATCTCAAAGGCCGAGCCAGTAAATTTTTCGTGCTCTAGTCAATTTGCCCACAGCAGGGCTTTTAATATTCCTGTAAAAATATTTTGATAATGTGCTCGGATGATGCTGCAAGGAATTGACATTTGTTATAATGAAAGAGGATAAATCAGAAACGGATACAGTGATTGCATACGTACTATACAAGAGAGGAACTACTAGCACTCATTTTTATTTTATTATACGAGTAGGACTTACTTAGCTAATGACTTGAGGAATATAATGAGCAGTCGCTAGGGCTTAAAAAGTTCGTTTAATTTAATCTCATTTCTATCGCTTACTTACGGTTTCTATATTTTTCAAACAACATTGTCTGTATGCATTCATGCGCATAACAATTTAGCACTGCAAGGAAATATATACGTCGAGACAAAATAACCCGATATTCGAATACACTACTTCAATTACCAATATCGGTTTTCAAAGTATTATTAACGACAAAATAAATATTTCTTCCGTAGCAGCACTCTCTCTCAAGGTTATGAACTCGTTTTGTACCAAAATCCAATATTCAACAATGTCGTCTCAAAGAAATGCTATAATCTAAGAAACACTTTCTACTTTTGTAATTTTTAATTTACCAAAGCCATTCTGGTCCCTCAATCTTAAACAAAAAGTTTAAAGGACGTTATATCTCACCAGTAGGATGATTAATGGTGATGCGATAATTTTAAGTTACACTCATTAGTTTTATCTGTAAGTCAGTTTTGGGGAATGAATAAAGAGGGCTATGGGAAAGTCTCTAACTGCGGTTGTATTTTACAAGATATTATGAAACGATATATTTCTTATTATAACCTCATGCTTATCTTCCGGAAAGGTAAGCAAAGATCTCATATCTCCATGTAGTATTATTATCTTCGCAGGTTTCTTATTTTGCTGACATCCATCAATCGTTTAACGTAAGCTCGTAGGTTTTGAGTCCTTAAATACAGCCCTTTTTTTAATTTGCCATTAATCTGGTCCGCAGAAGACTTTCTAGGACAATCCTTGCCTATCCTTTCATAGCAATATGTATTAGGCAACAATGCTTACGCTGGCATAATGCATTTTCCGAATCTCATATGGTTCAAGAATGTGATTATTAATATTGTAATAAATGTGATTGCATTACGACGTTTTTTTTTTCAACATGAGTCATAACAATCCATCCCAATCTGCAGATGAGTTATAAACATAATTATGGTAGCTTAAGTTTGGCGTTGCTAGCGGACGAACTATGCACTAGATAGGCGACTACTTCCGATTTTCAAGTTTAACAACTTATTTGAGAAGGAGCAAAAGTCAAAATCTACTCAAATTAGGTATTAAATGCTAAACGGCTGAGGGTAATGATGCGGCGAGTAGAATAGTGAAGTCGACATTGAAATCAACACTAACATGACAAACTCCACGCTTCCATAGAGTTATTTGATATTCGATTCATTTTAAAGTCTAATAATTTTGCCATTAGTTGCATTGAGATTGACGTGTGCTTATTTCACCAGACAAAAGACCAGAGCTATTCAAGTCCGGCAGATGAGCAGTTTTTTGTACCTCTTAATATACTAAATACAGACATTTGTATAGTTTATCAAGTAAGTAATTTAATGCGCTTATTAATAATTGTTATGTAAAATGTAGACACAATAATGAACTCAATGATACTTTAGACGTAACCTAGAAAAAAAAAAATTAAGACAGACCGTTCTTTTGTAGACTAAAAATATATATTGAAGAATGAACTCTGTGAAATGCAAAACGTGATTATGGTCTCCTTGTGCATTTGTAATGCTGATTCTGAGAATTAATTTTAAACAATAAACTTTTAATTTATTTTGTTGTCTTTTTCACCGATACAAGCATAAAACAATGCTGAAGAAAATTTTATATTCTTACAATGTTTTAATAACAAGTAAAATATAATTAAACAAGTATTTATGAAAACAGTTTTAAGATTTTTTTACGGTATTTTAAAATATATATAAATGTCATTCAGGCATATGTACATAATGTACAAGTTATAGTTTATAAAATTAATTTTCGACAACATCTCTCCCGTCTAAAGAAAATATTATGTAATTTTAAAAATAATACCTCCTAGAAATGTGATTTCAAAACTGAATATATTATGAATAGAATTTCTGTATTCTAAAACTACACAGTCACATTATAATATTTAATCTTAATAAAATAAAGCAATGAAACATAATCTTTACCAAGAATTATGAGCGAACGAACGTACAAATCCAGCTACCGTCTTTCAGCGACTCATTACCGGCATCACTAGGGCAGCCGGATAACCAAAATATTTCTTTTTGTGCCTCATGAATTCCCACACGACTCGATTATGGAAAGAACATACATTGCATACATACTGTATCATTATATGTTAATATAACAGAACATTTCATATGTCGGACATAACTGACACATTTTTTCCATACGTTCATCAAACTGACAGCGAACAAGCGATCCCTGCCGACCTCGGAAGGGTCGAAGGCCTTGAGGATGTACCATTGTTGTTGTGAGCCATATCGAAGCATCCTCGGATAGCCGATTGTCGCGCGCTTATCTGTAACAATGTGCATGTAGCGAAGTTTAAAATATCAAGGCCGCCATTTTGTAACGAACTATTGTGCGCTAATAGTAAAAGCTCTTGAACTATGAACCTCGTGTTACTTTAAGGTAACAAGAGCGCTCGCCGGTCCGTTTTCTCGGTAATAGTCCGCGGCGACTTATAGGTCAATATCTTATTGATTATAACTAATGATAGACTCGTAGACGTTCAAAGCGACCCGCGATTGTTCTGTGTTCATCTCGTTTCGCGGTAAGAGAGTTGCGTGAATCAGGGCCGGTATCGAATTTACAAGGTTCGACCGTCTTGTGACGCGTCTGTGCAAGGTTTGAGACTGTATAAGTTTTTTGCTTTACGTATGAAATTTTTGTTTTTTTATATAACGCGATTTGCTAGTTGAAAATACGCCCGGACGCCCAGATTTTTGCGAATTGTGCCATCGAAGTATATTATATATTTTATGACCGGAAGTCTGTCTTAAAAAATTTTCTTACTGGACTCAAAAAATCATTGTTCAAAATCCATATTGATAGCATCACTATGTCATCTAGACAAAAGTTTTTAGTAATATCGAAAATCAAAAAATCGACACTATTTGTTAACATCTATCTTTAATCCTTTAAAAAGCACATTAATACATCGAGTTGGGGGAAAAAGTTATTTCGTATGTTATATGCAAATGGAAGACAATTTTCCATCATTTTTTTTATTTACATTCAATTGTAATATACTTATATATATGCCATTTTTGGTCAACAACTTGTTGCAGGTCGTCACATAATCCCATTGCTGTAGAAATTTTGAGACTTCTGATCAAAAAATTACGACGAGCGCTTTAAATTACAATAATGTCCTTTCAATCCCACCATACACACAGCATCAACTTATTGCGAGTTAATCTGGGTTTTGCTACAGTCTGAGGAGCTTGCTTGCATTTTGACCATGATCTCTTTCGCACATTCCTGTCGTAGGTAATTCATTTTTCATCACCAGCGATCACTCTTTACAAAAACGAAATTTCGAATTCATTACGTTTCATTGGAGAATCGTAAATGAGTACACCATTCATTAGATTTATTTCAGTGAGCTCGTGTGGAACGCAAGCATCGAGCTTTATTGTATATCCAGCTTTTTTCAAATAGGTCAGAACTGTGTTTTGGTCAATCACCAGCTCTTTAGCTATGTCATAAGAATTAATACGTCGATCTTGCTCTACTTTTTCAAATATTGCATAGACTTTATTCGTAACAGTTCAACCAGAGCGAGGTTCACCTTTGATATCAAAATTACTGGACTGTAAACGCTTGAACCTGTTTTGTGCTCCTCTTACCGACTCTGCATTATTAGGTTCATAACCTTCACAAATTTTTTCGCGGCTTCTGTCACATTTTCTCCATTTTATAGTAAAACTTCAAACTCGTATCGAATTTCTTCATTAGATTAACTCATTTTGGTCGACAGGAAAACAATACAAAAATGGCAGGACCCAGTTCTTACTTTTTCTTCGTCTTTTTTTTTTAAATGTCATCTATTTAATGATATCCCAATTAGCCAGATATAAACAGCACAACCAAAGATATTTTGCTGCAATTTTTTTCTTATTAAAAACCAAAAACTTTTCCCCCGACTTAATACGTCAGTATATTAACTTATACTCGTAACTTTGTCTTCTTGTATTTTCAGCTCATGATAACAGTAACAGATGCGTTGTTAAATTTTGCATAAACTCAAAAATTATCTTGGAGGGATTATTATATCAATATCTTTATAGTAGTATTTTATATAGTAGTGTAAAACGGGTGGATGTCTATTAATTGTGGTATAATCAAACTTCGCTATCTGTGTATTGTTGTCAAGCAGATGCACACGTCAGCGCATGCGCTGACCCCTCAAAGCGATATCAAATTTGTCTGTTGAAATGTCGTCTTTGAAATATTATTATCTTTTATACATATCGTCAATGAATTACAACGTCAGTAATTATCTTTTAACGTGAGCGTCCGGTGTATATTTATATTTCCTATATATTAAAAATATGTAATTAAATAATTGTATTGGTTGTCTGTGTAGGTCGATATGAGTATCAAGCTCCTATTCTAAAATTATAAGTAACATATTTTAAAGAACTAAGTAATATATTCTAAAAACAGTTTACTGTAATAATATAAAAGCTCAAAAGACAGTATAAATAATTAAAGCTTCGAAGCTTTTAGGAATATACGAGTCATTGTGGAATGCGGACGTGGTGTAACCTTGAAACGACGAGGATGCATAGGAAAACCTTAAACGCACGATTTCAACGAACTCACGTAATAATCTATATAATTAATAAGAAAAAATGTATCGTAATAACTATGGTAATTAAGTATTTAAAAGCTTTTAAGATGAAGATACAATTACATTTTCTTCAAATAACGAAATATATGTAACTAAAAATAATTCATAAATTATTTTCTACGCGTACATAAAATTTATCTTTCGTCATGTGTTTTGATAAGTATTTCTCAAAAGGAAAACATATAGGAGTCCCAGTATACCTTTAAAGCAATAGAACGCTACATTAATTAAAATGGCCACATAGTTATTGCTTAAATGGGGACTGTGGGCGTATACGGCGACACATATTTAAAGTCTCTCGAACTCTAAAAGTGAAAAGAAAAACCGGTGCCGATGAGCATCGCAATACCTGGATGGCGGCATTCATATATTTACATAATAAGAAGTTGCGGCCTCATAACTCAATACTGAACTCTCGGTGAACTCTGAAGGAAGGGAGATTATTACACGAATTAGAAGACGGACGTGCTGCGTAGTCAATAAATATGCAGGAGGTTTTGTTTTTGGTATTCCGTAAAGCGATTGGACGAACGGGAACCTTCTAAGATCACCGCTCGGAGCTTACATTTTCGGATATATTTTAATGTTGACAATTTGAGTACGGTGACGACTAACTGTTATACAAAATGTGTCAGCAAAATAAATTGAACAAATCGGACCAGACGTATATATGAAGCGGAGAGAGATTTAACTGAATTGTTTCTTGTTTCGTAAGAAATAAGCCGATGTGAAACACAACAGTGACTGGATAACTATTATATGTTTTAAATTAAAAAAAAAGAAACAAATTAAACTGTAAAAAAAATATCTGAAATCTTTGTAAACTTTTTAGGTAAGAATTTTGTTAAAAATTGATTTAAATTTTCCACAAAAAATAAATCATACGACTCAAGTATACTAAAAAAAAGAATTATTAACATAATACTGTGGTAGAGCCATACGGTGGCCGACTTGGCAGCACCACGAAAATGCGACCGGTGAAATACCACACTATCACAGAATACACATGCAAGGTAGCAGTCTTCGCTGTTGCGTTTTCTTCTGTTCTCCCTCTTCTATCAACCCAATCCTCCTCCATTACATATCTTAATACTTCCCGAGAGGCCGGCGACGCATTGATGATTCCTCTAAAGGTGCGAGTGTCCATGGGCGGCGATGACAATCTACTGTCTGCTGGCTCGCCTGCTCCTATGCCTCTCGACTATGCTAGAAAAAAAAATGTACTGTATGTGACGCAGTTAAATGATGATAATGATAGAGTCTAAGTTGCTGCCACTTTTTAATGCCGCGCAATACGTTTGAGTGTCCTTCGACGAGCTCGCGTGAAACAATCGATGAATGTCAACGAAAAAAAATAGATGTCAATTCGTTGTACTAGATGGTAAGATACGGTCTCTGCTTACTCTTACGAAAATGGGCGTTAAAATTATGTTATATTTCGTTACATTTTGTTAGGTTATAATTTTGTAGAAACAAATGTCTCAAATAAAACAGTGAAAAACATTGTTTATTGACTCTCTTTTTCAAAACTTCTTAGCTGTTTATTAACACACAGTTTTAGGAACGTAAATTGAACTCATCGCACTTGACCAGTTTTTCAACTACTTAATTATCTTTAAGATAATTTCACGTTTCGCATGATGGGCATTAGACAGGTCGGACGGTGTTTTTTTCGATGCGCAAAAAAGTCGCATGCGCAAGTCTATTACAATGATGATTCGTAATCCTTATGTAAGACATGGCTTAACAATTATCGAATCCATGTATGTCAAAGTACGATGGTGTACCACGAGTATATTATTATTAATATATTTTATTCAATATAATATATTATATTTTACGTATGTATATAACTATATACACTTAACATATTTACGTCATTTCAGGAGAAAGAAAAATAATATTATGAGCTTGGTATTATTATTAACTATACTGTATACTATATTTAATTAAGGTAACTTATTAATATAAATAAATCTAACTAACTTAATCTATGGAAGGTAATTAGTATATTACTGTATTGTAAATTAAAATGATTAATATACAATGTAATGTATATATACGGCCCTAACGATATGTCTATATCAATTTGTACTTTGACAAGCTCACATTTTAAGTTTATTCATGTAGGAGTTTTTCCTGGAAAATCGAGATACCTATTTTTTTTCTTTTAAATATCGCTTTGTGGCGTCATCTAGAATGATTTTCGAAGTAATAACATCATCGCTGTTATTGATTGTAATTCAACAAGTCGCACTACATGGCATAAGCTACAGACAGCACTAAGCACATGAAATAATAAGGTAAATATTAGATATTATGTATCTAATAATTTATTTTGACAAAAAAACATAAGCAGCTTTTGCCTTGGGAAGTTAAAATATTGTAATCGTCAAATTTGAAAGACGCTAAACAAAGTTCGGTTGTCCAGATACTAAAAGCTGTGGAATCATTTTAAGGAGAACGCTGACCGTCCGTCCTTTCACCAGACGGTCGTTTATTACAGCGGCGGTGCTTCTAGAACTGGCGGTGATGGTGTTGCAGCGAGCTTGCATTTCAACCGACTGCGCGACGTCAAGGAGGGTAATGTGTTTACCTATCTATATGATGTAGTAGGAGTAGGTGGCATGTGAGGTATCCGACCTCCGTGCTCGTCTGTGAGGGTTCGCGGGTCCGCGTTCAATTTAAAATTAGAGTGGAATAGAATATTCGAATTCGAGCTGGCGGATAACAAATAAGTAGGACTAGGGAGAAGTACGGAGAAAGAGGATGAGGGCTGATGCCCGAGCGCACGAGTTTCAATAGTGATAGAAAGTGGACTGTTATTGAAATATTGAAGAACCTATCAATAAATATATAGATCTTTAATGAAAGTACTCTTTCATTTTGAATACTCGAATATTTGGTCTTCATCTTAGATGGACAAGGAACCTCTCGCAGAGCTACGTTTCTACATTATGTATGTATGTATATTTGTTTGTTTGTTCGTTTGTGGTACTCTAGAGACCGAATTCGTGGTTCGGCTTTGATGATTTTTTACGTCGATCGATTTGTCTTAATCGTGTGAGTGTTACTAAGTACATGACAGTAATCAAAATTGAAGATGGCGGCAGCCAGTCACCATATTATTATTAAAAAGGAAAAATGATTGTCCACTTGCCATATCAAGTACCATACCAATCATTGAATATGTCTTTGAAAATCATCATCAGTTTTCCCTAATGACTTTTCATTTGGAATGAGCATTTAGGATTTTACGTTGATTAGCAACCATTTTCACTTAAATTTTCAATATACTTATAATAAGGCTGTGATAAAGTTCTTACAAACTACAAGTCTTATTAATTTGAAAAATAACTATTATAAGACCAGAAGATCGGCCTTAAAATGCAAGATGGCAGCAGAAAATAAATAAAAATACAATTATTGAGTGACATATCACTGAGTAGGTTTCCAACACTTTATGTAAAAGTGAATTGAAAATATGGAAATAAAATGATACAAAATAATCATCCAATTATAGGTATACCAGAAGTACTTGTAGTCGGAGGCATGATTGCAAACATTTATTTGGATGATTTTTTACATAATTTCAGATTGTTTCGTTTCCATCTTTTTATTTAAATTTGCGCAGTTTGGTTTTTAAAATCGTTTAATTACTTTATTAAACTGTCATCGAGGAATTAATTAAATTGAAAATAAATCATTTCCATATCCCTTAACTATGTAAAAGTTTTTGTTGTGTGATTTTAAAATTATTTTAATCATATGATCCCAATAGACATAAATGAGAATTTCTTTTATAACTTGATCAATTTATTTTTATTAAAAAAAGTTCAAAAAGTTTTGACTCTAGAAATCAATGTTTATGGCAGTAGGATAAGTAGATTTTGTATATGCAGTTACGCTATTATTTAAAAACACAATTATTGAACGCAATCATTGTATATTGTAAAATATATAATATACTAGTATACTCATGGCATGCAGACAAAACCTGATAATGCCCAATAATAAACAACAGGAATTTTCATTATTCTACATAAACACTTGCTGGACGTGATGTATTTCTTACTTCCTGGTTAGTCTATTCAACTCATACTGCAATGCCGGTCGTCACCCCCCGCTTCGCCGGACGAGTGAGTTTATGACTTTTTGAGTTTTGAGTTCTTTATGAGTTTTTTGTAACTCATGAAGTTATAAAAAAAAAACTGAATGTGCGTCAAAAACGAGGTTTATTTTTCTATATAAATAATGCAAAGTTGGGAATAAAATTAAAAAGTGTTTTTTTGATATTTTAAGAAAAATATTCATTTACTAAAAAAATTGAAAGTTTGGATCTGCACGCCATTTCTGAAACTTCTTACTGCTTTTGAAATCAAAGCGAGCAAAAATATTGTAGCAGCAAAATCTCCGTGCTCCAAAATATACTTTTAGTACGTCATAAGGTGTTTTAATTCAAAAATCTACATATGTTAAACCGCTTTTTTATAATTTTTCAAATACGATATCTTTAGAACGCGTGGTTCGATTTTAATCTCCTTTATAGAATCCGACACGTTTTTATAAACAGAAAAGATGACTGAGTAGCAAACACCAATTCATCAAAAATTTTAAAAAACTCTTTTTTCTAATTTTCCGTAAACGATGTCATTCGGATAAACTCATCGATTTTGCAGTTTGCAGCGATCTGTTTTATTTTTTAGATAGAAAAATATCAATGACTAAATTTTTAAATTTATCGATACAGTAGTTTAAAAATTATTCACAAAAACTTTTTTTGAAATATTTTTCTTTAACTATATTTCTTGAACAAATAAAAATATTATAAGCAACGATCAACGGTTTATTTTAAAGAGAAAAAGTGGACAGATTTTAGAGTTTGTCCGTAAAGTATTTAAAAATATTGTACAAAACACTTTTTAATTTTTTTTTTAATGATAGTTATTGAAAAAAATCATGCAAATTACGGCAGTCGATGCAACTGCTTGAGAAAAGAGCTGATTATATTTTGGTATTAATTGGTGGAGTAGTCTAAAATCTATTTCAAAAAAACATTTTTCTGTAAACTACTATTAAGATTCCTAAAGATCTACCCGGTGCAATCAGTTCAATGTTTTAGAAAGTCAGAGTTTGTTAGAAAAATTGTTAATTTTCGAAATTTGAAGAGAGCGAGCGAGAGAGAGAGAGACAGATGAAATCAGATAGAGAAGGCGTAACGCTTGTTCGATACGTTACGATTTTCACCATGCAACTCTTATTGCAAACCGCCTTAAGGAATTTCCTTCTTGGTGAAGGGTGTACGGAGTCCGAAAAATAAATAGCTTTACAAGTTTTACTAATGATTCTGCTTCAAAATCGCATGCCGATAAATTTTGCAGTTTTTTAATCGATGCCCAGTCGAAGAAAAATCGTTTTCACTATATATTTACATACATATAAAACCTCATATCTTCTAAGAATTTTATTTCCTACCTCAAAGTATCTCCATGAAAGGCGAAATTCCATCGTCGATGAGATTTGTCGATTTAATAACGTTATTTATTGATGATCAAAAAACTCGCCTAATTTTTTCGTGTAAAGTCATGTCTTCATATTTCTATTAGTAAATTATGATTCAAACTAATAAAAGCTAATTATACTTTTGTCTTCGACAAATGTTTAGTATTAATTGTCAATCAAAAATGAACTACTATAAATAATGATATATTTTTTAAAGACTATTTGCTATAGCGATTGTATGAAAATACGATACCGGCGCAATAGCCACTTAAATAATATTATAATAATGTAATACTAGAGTATTACATAAATATGTTTAAATCATATATACAAAATCGGACTGGAAGAAACTAGGCTTCTAGGCTCCTATGCAAGTGTTTGTCACAGATGTATCGCTCTCTACCATCAAACCCACAATTTACACGATCACAAGGTCTGTCTGACTTTTATACACCTTTATTCCGGAGAATGTCTTTATTAGCAAATCAACGGTTCTATCATTATAATAAATAAACATATTCCCTTAACGTTGCTGAGTATTCTAATTAAGTAAAATTGAATGTTACTTAATAGATGGTTCATACCGATATTTCATTAATATTAAATTCGATACGGGCTATATAGAATATCTTGAATTTATACAATAATTATGTGTCTCGAGGTCCGGTGTCGAGTACACCTCGCCGGCAGATGGCGCGGGGGCAGTGGACAGCGAGAGAACGTCCCGCCGTCCTCGGTCAAATCGAGAAATAATTAAACCGATCTTAATGATATATTTTTTGTCGTAGCGATACACTAAAGGATTTTAAATGGCGCAATAGCATCCTTGTCGGTGAAACAGCTTGGTCACGTGATCGATATATTATATGCGCGTGTACATCCTCTCTCGGGACACTTCGTCTTAATGATTTTCTAATAAGACTAAATATAGCCGCAGGCGTAATCCATTTGTCTTTGTAGACTTAGTTATCGGCCGTGTCGTGGGCGGCGTAAAATTTAACAGACAGCGAGACCAACAGCAGTTCATTCCTTTAACCTTTCTAAGTATATCGAGATAGTATCTAAAAATGAATCGTTCGGCTCGCCTAGGACGCTGTTGTACTGAAGAAATTCATTTGTCGAAATCGATTTGGTTGTCGCCGCATGGTGTCTTTTTCACAGCCGAATTTTTTGCCGTTCAAATTGATAAAAAATATAGACATACCGTTTTCTAAGTTTCTGATTCGTTGGTTGTGATGGAACTTTAATGAATTGTTTCTCGATAAGTTTATTATTATGAAAAAAAAGTAATATTATAATATATGTATGTGAATTTCAAATGGGATATTTTTCATGATTTTTTTTTAGTGTTGTACATAACATTTTCTTTTACTTGGAGTATGCTTCTAAAAAAAAATTACTCGTACTAAATCTTTCATGGTTCAAGTACTGCCGGCCCTGAACTATAAACATAAGTTGAGGTCGTTCTCTCATCACTCGGCTCATGCCTGGAAGGCACGCTAAATCCTAAATGTAGAGACATAATTAAGGCTGTTCCGAGCACTAAATTGCCGACATCGATTTGTTATCTCGCATAATTCGCTGGTCGATTAGCGATCCTATGAGATCACTCCACACTGTTAAATGAATTCTCGAAATCGCTTCGCTTCTTGTCGGCATTGAATAACATCGTGTACTGTTTTAAGTCACTTTTACTGGGTTTGTGTGTTTCGTTTGTTATTTTGTATCATTGAAATTTTGCAAGTTTGTTTTCGATTGTACAATCGCATTTAATTGACCATTACAAGAAGATATACGTTGTTTATTATTCTGTAGCACTCCAATTTATAATGCATACTTTTCCACAACAATTTTATTCACAAGGCAAATGACTTCATACTGCTTATGTTCAAAACTCATTAGTCAATTCGTCCATTGTCAATAGGCTACCGACGCTCGAGGATATGCATCTGACAGTATAATAAATCCGACCACTTTTAATCTAATGTTGTAATAAGCATCGTCTCTTAACGAGAAAAGTCCGTGAATGCTTAAAACGAGGGTTTATTTTAAATTTACTAGTTTCTGTACAAATTGTGAAGCTGCTGAAAATTGACTTATAAATATGAGCTGATTCTGCAGTCAACATCAGAAAATTTCTCAACCGTTTGACTTTGAGCTTAGTTTTGCTAATACTCCCTTAGTTTTGCTAATAAATTTAATAATATTATTTAATAAATTAAGGGATTTCTCTTACAAGTACGTAAGAGCAATAGGTAGTCCGGGACATATAAAGTATTTTATGTACTACTATAATATATCTATTTAATTTAAATGGATATCAATAATTTTATTTGTAGACTCGATTGAAACGGAAAAGTGACACAAACCCATTAAAACATTTGCAATCTTAATTACCATAACATACAAAAATAAATCATTGCTCGTAGTGACGTATTTCGACCGCATAATAGTTGGGTTTTATTGACGGTGCGTACAGTAAATTGAAAACTGTGAAAATGACCATAAAATCCGTAAAATGGGCGGTGAAGCATCGGGCTAATGGGCGCTATCGGGCGGTCAGCCGCGCGCCGCCCGTCGACGGCGCGGCCGCGTAAAAATTAACGAATATGTGAGATTGCCGAGAGCCGAAGGTGATCGATGTGTGGTAATCGATGTACTACAAAAAAGAAATAAAGGATCTACAGCACAGGGGGCTATCTTCAAATGCGATATTGCGCAGAGTCATGAGCGGCGAAAAAGAAATTCTGTTGAGGGTTCCGTGTTATATTCCGTGTAAATTGTATTTTTGTGTTTTCTTAGCGATCACTCAGCACGGATATTATTAAAGAAAACGAATGCAACAACGTTTTAACGTTCATATCGAGTAGCGAGTAATTATGATATTGATTCTACGTGTGTATTTTAAACACATACGACATCGCTTAATAAGAATGTCGCTGATATTTACCGTGATTAGAAGCTTTTTCTTGATACTGAATTTAGTAATATCCGTCGTCCAAATAAAGAATGAAGCGAGTTTATTTTATTCGCGTCACTTTCATGCTTCAACCGGTCATGCAATACAAGATAAATTAACTATGTTATAGTTTATGCCCTAGAAAAACACACGAAATACTTGAAGTTTAAGCTTTTGAGTGCGACAATGTAGAGTAACGACCCTCGCATTTCATTTAGATTCTATCTTGAATTTGGACTCGGTCTTAGTCCCATTCCAATGCCGTTCCTATCCTGTTCTTCCTAGACTGAGTATTACGAGAAAAACCAAGACTACATGTGAGAGTGTGATTGGTATTTGAATTCAGGGCGTAATCGGAATTAGAACCAGAAATGGATTCAGACCAATTTCTGATTCTAATTCCGATTACTCCGAACGAAACCAAGTGCAGGGATGAGGTCGGTAGTGAAAGCGAAATCGAGATCGATGCCAAGGTTGGTACTTGAGTCGGAACGAGGGCTACATCAGGAGCGAGAATCAGAATGGGGTATCGACTAAAATTAAGAAATACTTGAAGCAGTAGGTACACAAAAAAAATGGAGGACCCGACTACCAAAATTATTACAATTTTTATTTACAGCTACTTAGCAATAATCATTATTATAAATAAAGTGCTTTTTTCTTGAGCAAATATTTCATTTGTAACGGAATTCATTACGATGCCTAATGTTTATTTTAAACCTCGTTAAGCGCGTTGCTTCACACTCATTATCTAACTTTTGTTTTTGCTAATTCCTACATTAATAATCGAGAAGCCAAAAAACGAGCTCCGCGGCCGGGACACTTCCTTTCACTCCAAAAGGTTTTCGGTTCGATTTTCGCTCGTGGAACAGATTTGTGACTTATCTTCAAAGCTCGCCGAAAGCTCTGGATGTCGAGATGAGACTCCCCTGTGTCTGCAACGCGACGATTATCATTGTTTTTGTCAGGTTTTTTAGCAACCTATTGTCTGTCTACCTTTAACAAAATCAAATTCAAAACCAACGAATAGTATATAAAATCCGAATTATTAATTACTACGTGTCCAAAAAGCAGTTCTTTCTTAAGAGGAAAGAGCAAAAATTTTGAGGTTAGTTATTTTCTAAATACCAGTTATATATAACTATAATCAAATTCAAAATTATTACAAAAAAAACGATTTAAACAAACAATATAATTAGGAAGTCGAGCTGGTTATATATGCTTATGAACACATGATTTATAAATATTCGAAAAACTTATGATATCCTTTTTTATCGAGTATTTGTTTAAAATTGTATTTAAATTGATATGACGACAAACATTGTATATCTGTAGGGATTTTTTGAACATGCAGAACCTTATAAATTAGTGAATTTATCTAGGCGGCTGACATGCAAACCCGATTTGTTTTTATTTCATTATTGATAAATTCAATTAATGTTAATTACCATTTTTTTTAACATTTCTAATTCAATCGCTATGAAAATCACAAAATTTGAATTGGGTTCAAGGCTAATAGAAAATTAGGATAAACTAACTAACGTCGAGAACACAGCACCAATAGCAACTGACGAGATACTAACAAGTATTAGGTAAGGATTTCGACATTTATAAAAAAAGTGACACGTATAGATATTTCATTTTATGTCACACAGAAACAGTCACACATACACACACACACACACACACACACACACACTGAAACAAACATCCATACAAACACTCGCACGAATTAAGATAGAATAGGACCCCAGACGAATTCCTTTTACATTTGTGAAACACGGGCAATCGAGTTTGGCAGCGTCTTCGCAAAGCCAATACTCGTAAAATCACTGCACTATTATTAAAATGTTTTATGGCCCATCTCTCGACATTGACCAGTCGGCGAAACGTCCAATTCTCTCTTGGCTTTAACAAATAGAGACTTTTAGTGGGCTGATGGATTGGGTTCGACAATTTTGTACTACTTGAAGATTTTATTTCTTTTTCTTTCGTTCTGTTTCACGAAGATTTTTTTTTGAAAATTATAGAAAAAATACTTGTTTATGTAGAGTTGAATAGAATTCTTTGAAATATTTTTCAATAAAATTTTCTTCGATATATTTCAGACCGCGTAACGACTGGAATATAAATACTGTAATCGATTTTAGCGCTGTGTTCAAAAATTGCCAATGAGAGATTTGAATCTGCCTAAAATTAAAACAAAAATATTAGCTTCACGGCTAAAACAGTAGAATTTGCCAACGAACGAGGTTAAAATAAGTGATCAAAGAAAGTGTCACGAAATGTTTTATGTTTTCTTTACGAAGCACGACGGACTTTGTTATTGCAATGATGTAAAAGGGTTGTTTATTGCAATTGGAATACCTTGGATTTCTGCTGTATGGCATCTTTTTATTGATAGTTCTACAAGAAGCTTCAAAGCAGTAAGTACTTCTTCACAATGAAAATCAATTTCGATTTCTTCCGCTAGATCATTATGTAATGCTTGAAGAAAATTACGAAAGCTTGAAAATATTGCTTCAAACCATAAAATATGGAAAGTATGCTTGGTTAGCGATAGGGCTTTTCAAGATGGTTGGTTTTCTGGTGAAAATGCAAGGATGTACTAAATATCCATGCTACCTTTATTTATGAGATTGTAGAGCCGACGCACTTCACTATCAACATTACTCATGACCTAAGCGCCTCGAGTTTCAGTTAAGAAAACATAATATTAGGAATACACGTGTTGTGGACCCCAAGCTAATTTTGATGCCTCCGTCGCATATAAAATTAGGTTTAGTGAAGCAATTTGTTAAAGCTCTACGTCAAGATTCTGAAGCTTTTCAATGTATAAAGACTTTTTTCCTAAATTGTCAGAGGCTAGAATTAAAGCTGGTATTTTTGTCGGTTCACGAATAAAAAGAACAAAGGCATATGAAAAATTCCTACAGATACTGAACACATATGAAAAACAGGCGTAGCACAGTCTTAAATCTGTGACAGATGGCTTCCTCGGCAATAAAAAAGTTGAAAGAGCTTATTTCTGATATGGTTGATACCCTTAAATCATGGGAATGTCCCTGAAACTACATATGTTACAATTGTTACATGTTCACTTAGATCAATTTGAAGACAACTTGGGAGCATTTTCAGAGCAGCAAGGAGAGCGCTTTTATTAAGGTATGATGGATTTCGAGCAACAATATCAGGGTCAATACAATTAAAACATGATGGGAGATTGCATTTGGAGGTTGATACAGGAACTTTCATCTGTACACACAAGAAACACCAAAAATATTCATTTTATATTCTAATCCCGATTATTTTATGCTATATTTTTGCCCAAAATTATCCAAAAGTTAATTTTCTTTTGTATTTATAAATTTGTTTTAACTGTGTTTAGGAACTAAAAGTGTAGTAAAAAAATAAATCAATGATTATTATCTTTTTAGATGTAACTGAAAGAAAAAAAAGCAAGCGATTTTCTTTAAAATTTGAAATTTCATTTTGATGGCCACAAAAGTAAACTTTGTGAGATAAAAATATTATTTTCTTTATTAATTAAGTATAGGAAATCAAAATCGGGTACACAGAACTCATCAAATTCATGTTGACTTGTGTTATGAAGTAATATAAAATTAATTGCTTATTAATTCACTTTTATCCGTATATTTACTTTGAACGATTACCCTGTAACAAAAAACCTTCAATTATCTATAGAGAATAAATACATTTTGGTCACGAAATTACATCCAATCGGTGTCTTTCGCACTTGACCAACTGTTTTTTCCTCTAATTCTCGACGACGCTCAAGCAAACCGCTTCACAGCAGACGCGAACGCTATACATCACAGCGGCATTAAAAAAATCCAACACTGTAATTTAACAGTCGTCGACGTGGCCGCCTATACGACTAGCTTATTTACAATTCCCTTTAAGGCCGTCAACCGACGCTCCTGACCTGGACGCATTAATCAAAAAGCCGCAGCAAACGCAAACACAGTTGAATCATATTAGGCGTGTAATGCGAACGGCGGTTCAAAAGTGTGAGGCAAGAGTTTTTTTTTTTTTAAAGATTCACCTTGGTACGTTTACGGTATCGTTACGCCCATTGCGCTCGGACCTAAGGGCATAATAAATATCGGATCATTATCAGCGGATCCGTGACGGACGAAGAGGATAGTATTGGGTTTATATTGATATTCAATACGTGAGACGAGCAGTCTCCCCGTTTACGTGCCGCTGAATTTGCTTGCGACTGCGAAATCGTGCGCGCGCGTCTGAAACCAATTCATGTTTTCGTTTGCGATACCTTTTTCTATCCTGATACTGCCGGTTCCGTAAGGTATGCGGCGTAAGGCCCTTCTAGGCGTGATTAAATTTCAACTATTTTGATTTGAAAGGGAATCCCATCATCATCATCATCGTCGTCATTATCATCGCTCAACCTTCATCCAGTCAGAATGACTGAAAGGGATAAGTCACGATACACTCCGAAAAATTATACAAGTTTTTATAATTTTTTTCTAATTGCAACGAAGATTGAAACTCGTTGCGTCTAATAATGATGTGCACTTAAATATGAAGTAAAAGAAAATGATGCATCATCACCGTCGTCTACAAAGTTGACGGAGAGCGCTCGGCATTTGACGAAATCTAAGTGCAACTCACATGAAAATTTGCCATCGTTCTGAAGGTGAATCAGGACTAGAGTAATCCTGTTGCTAGAAGAATAGAAGATCCTTTGTCAAATGACATAAAGAGAGAGGGGAATGAGAGATTAGAAACGATTTAATAGTCACTAAATTGTAAACTGCCAATTATGTTCATTTAATATGATTCAAATTTATTTGTAGTAACTGAAAATAAATCATGTCTCATTACTTAGTAAGTTTTATTGAAATGTAGTCTAAATTGATATGTGGTAATATAAAAAAATAAGTCTTCGTAAGCTAATTTGAACGTGACTTTTTCGTGTCAGTGACCTACTATATTAACCACTAAACCTATTAACTTTTGAATTTATTATTTATTACTCAATGTGTGTCCATGAAATATTATATATATATTATTCTTATTATAACTTCACTTCGGGACAATAAATCACAATTTTTTTCTTCACGAATTATTTTCATTTCTCATGAAAATTGAAAGATTAAACATTTTCATTGAAGATATCCTGTACACTCCTCTTGAAGTCCTAGGTTATGTGTATTTTTCAGAATGTTAGGCTCACTTGTTTCGAAGAAATTGGTAAAATGGTCAACTCTCGTATAATCCTTTAATAATTTCTAAATTATACAATTTATAAACACCAAAAAATTGTATTTGTATTTCGTATAACAAATACGTCACGTCACGTATCTGATATGGTACATGATGCATATCAAACCGGGTTTTTTTTAATTATTCTCCAATTTACTCCGCAACACCAATCTCTAGGATCGAAATTAATTTATTTACACTGTACACTCTTGATTGTGTTTTCTAAATATGTAATAGTACCAAATGATAGATTTCTTTTTGATTCACTGAATACAAAGAACTATGACAGACGGACAGACAGACAAACAGGTACAAGAGTGTTTCCATAATGGTTCCCTTTTTTCAATGGATGTACCCTATTGGATGAGTTCTTATAAAAATATATTTGTGTTATAGCTTGAGTTTTGTCTAGATTCTGGTGCTGCTTTTGGTCTAGATGTATAACTTAATTTTGCAATTTGACCTTGCTCTCCATTCAATTTCCAGTTGTGTTATAATAGTGCGATGTTGACGAGTACACTCTTTTGGATTTCAGCCCAGGACAGAAATTTGTATTTTATATAATCCACACTAATGATAAGACTGTAATCTATATGTGTACCTATTAATAAATAAAAAACTAAATCCCTATTCCAATTTCGATTTCGTTCGGGAGAGGACAAAGAATAATTTTATTAAATCTGATATTTAGAAAAATTTATTTGTGTGTAGTCTTACTAATACTGAGAAGTACCTAAATATTTCGTTACCGTACAAAACCATTGAATGTAATATTCAAGGATAATTGAGAAATTTATCACATGGTTTGTCCACACCGGTGACCTGTGTTACCACGTGTCATTTAACTCGTACGCAAATTAAAAAAAAATCAATTATCACTTTAATGGAAAAATAAAATTGATGGATATCAGTGAAGCAAGAGTGATATATGCAAAGATTGTGCCACGTGGAAATCTATTGTCTCTGCCTACCCTTCTGGGAAATAGGCGTGAGTTTATATTGTTATCATTATTACAAAACTTTCAGGTACGACCATCGGTATGATAAAAAAAAAGTTTTAAAAGGGCATTGCATCAGTGTATTAATTGAGATATACTGTTCTATCCTTAGAAGAGATTTTAAAAGCAGTACCTGCATTGATTGAGGTAAAATTTAAGCAATCGCTTATAAAAGCGAAGAAGCAGAGAAAAAGGTAGAGTCAGCTAATTGAAAATGTGTTAATGGGCTTAGAATGTAAGTCGCCTGAGTTAGCTTTCGAGCCGTTTATTACACGTAAGCCTGTATCTAAAAAGTGCGCGTGAAATTTGACCTTTTCTTCCAACGTTTGCAATAAAATATAGATATTTATATTGCTATATAAATCTGTAGCGTCTGTTTTAATAATTAAAATTTCGTGATAGATGTTCGTTTTATGACTAACTGACTCCGATTCTATCATTTTTAAAATTCATGTTTGTATATCTGTCTGTATGTTCTTTTATAATTCAAGAACAGTTTGACCGATCGTTATAAAAATTGGTATACAGTAAAAACATGTGATTGTGCACATAGTAGGCAACTGTCTGTGTATATATTTTCTTATAACTTAAGAAATTTTCGAGCGATCGTGATTAAAGTTGATATACAGCAAGAACACGTGCCCGCACAAGTGCCGCAGTTTCTCTGTATGTCTGTTTGTTTGTCTGTCTGTGGGTTTTTTTTTGTAATTTTAAAAAGGTTTAACCTATGTTAATGAAAATTATTATACAGTCGGAACATGTAGTTGGGTAAATGATAGGTTTATGTGATATCGATACACCGTACAGCAAACTTAACAAAAACATAATTTTGTATTCTTCTGTTTTTAAATAATTTGCATTGTGTGTACGAGTGCATGTGCGCGAGCGCGTGTGACCGCGTGGCGTTGTGCTTATGTATGTGCTTATGCTTGTCCGTATTTGTGAATCATAACTTGTAATGGTTTTCCATGATCAAAAGGTTATGTAAATCTGTCTTTTCATCTTTTATCATTTATTCTAACACAAAAAAGTGCATGGTTATGGTTTGCCCAGAATAATACTATGAAGACTTAATTTTTCTTATTTTGTAAATTTTGGATGTAGAGCACAATTTTTGGGGCTGCTTATCCGATTCAGAAAATTCTGGTATTAATAAAAAGCTAATGTTCTGTTTCCTTGGTGCTATGTTCTGATAATTAGGCCATTTTTCATTCCAATAAAGATATGTTTTTACTAAGAAATCATTATACCAGGGCTTGAATTCAGACAAAAATAGATGTGGGGTTGATTTATTGGCATGCGCTGATTAAACCATTAGAAATAATAAAATAAAATGTACAAAAAAGTTTACTTTACAAATAAATCCACGACACCATATATTTATGATTTATATTTCAAGCATAAATATGGCTTTTAGGATAAATGATAATTATACCAAATGAAGTTTGGGTATGGTTTCAAGTATAATACATGAATTCTTACGAAAAAATAATAAAAAAATAAACAGTATGGAGCGGTGGTGCCTCGGTGGTTAAGGCTCGACCTCATATCAGAAATATCAGGTTCGATCCTGACCACGGCCGAATTGACGAGTGAATTCTTAACTTAAATCAATGTAAACTGCACGCTCCGTGCTTGGAAGTGTACGGTAAGCTGTCGGTCGCGGACGTTCTCACCGCACTAATGACGATAATATTTAACAACCCTCAATACACAATGGGCCAGCGCGGTGGACATAAGGTTCAAGACCTTCAATCTGAGAAAAAAGCTTGTAGAAGGGTGTGGCTTAGATAAAGCAGTGGGTTAAATAAAGCCTGACACAACGATCAGTATGGGCACTTCATGGATGAAGAAATTTGATTTTTACAGTATATTAATCGATGGAATATTTTATTAGACAACATAAAATGGAAGCATTAAGTTTATAATTGGAGAAATAGCAACTCATCGAGATTTCCGAAAAAGCCCTATAGATATTAAATTTCATGAGCTGATTGTTTGGATATTGTGAGTACCTAGTAAGAAACAATTTTTGAAAATTCTCTTTATAGCGGAGTAAAAGGGGTTGAATTAAGTGGAAGGGGAGTAGAGTTGCACAGTGTATGAAAACGAGAGTCTATTTTGTACGTCTTCTTTGTGTGCCTAAACCATTCATCCAATTATTATAAAACTAGCGATGTGTTGTGCTCACAAACGGGTAGGTATTTAAAAAAAAACTAACAACTGTCCCCGTTTCCGTTTGCGTATTCTTACTATTGAACCGAATTACTGA